>VZZY01005360.1:119953-169147 GCA_013400335.1 Eurystomus gularis | reverse complement strand
GGGGAGAGCGGGGCCCCCATCTCCTCTGCACCCCCTCGGCCCCCCCCATCTCCTCTGCGCCCCCTCGGCCCCATCCCGCGCCCTCGTCCTCCTGCACCCCCTTGATGCTCCTCCTGCCCGTCTCCCCAAGCCGCAGCCCCTTTTCTCCCTGCTCCCCGCCATGTCCCCAGGCTGCAGCCCTCTCCGGTCCCGCTCCCTCCTCTTCCTTGCATCCCCAGTTTGCAGCCCCCTGCGCCAGCCTTCACTCATCCCCCTGCATCCCCCACGCCACCCCTGTGATGCTCCCAAGGGGAGCACTGACCACCCCCAACCCTTTGCCGCAGCAGGTGCCACTGACCCCCCCACCCTTTGCCACAGCAGGTGCCCGCGGGGCTCTGGCAGCCCCCGCTGGAGTGGCACCCCCAGGAGGGACCAGCCTCACGGCAGTGCCAGGCCGGGAGGGGGGCGTGCAGGTGGTGGAGACACAGGTACGTGCATGTGAGCGAGGTCCCCCCCGTTCCTGCGAGGTCCCCTTGTTCCTGCTGCTTATGGCTCCATGGAGCTGGTGGCACCTCCCTTCTTCCCAGGGATGCTCGCCACTGGGGCTCTGCGGCGTGCAGGGGCTGCTCGGGCCCTGCCCGCTGGTCAAGGACGTCACAGGGTCCGGGGTGCCACCCCTTCACCCCAAGTGAGAGCAGATACATCTCGTGGCTTGCTTGGCCCATGTGGGTCCTGGTTGGGGATGCGTTTTACTTGCGTGGAGCGTTCTTGGAGACAAAAGAGCCGATGAGAAATTGGAGAGGGCTGGCAAACTCTGGAGCGGCTGGAGAAATGCTTAGGACAGCTGGAAGCAGGAGGATGGCCTGGCAAGAATGACTTGACCCAAGTCATTGACTACTTCAATGACCTAAGTCTTGTCTCTTTAGCCTGCATGGTGCAAAGTTGCTCCTGGGCAGGTCTTTGAGATGGAAAATGGGTGCAAACTCCTGGTGAGGCTTCGTCATGATGTACCCCAGCCTCACTTGGCATGGGTGGGTTGTGCAGGTTGGAGCAGGAACTGGTTTTGAATGGAGAAAAGCACCGGAGGCTTTGTGCGGGTTCAACTAAAGAGTTGCTAGAGGGTTGTGTGGTGGCTGTTGGTGGACTTTGGTTTCTCCTGGTCAGAATTGCTAATGTCTATCCTTGCAGAGCTGGTGATTTGCGTGATTCTCCCAAGCGTTTGTGATGCCGCCGTGACTTTGAATGCATGTGTGTCCCCTCTGTGTGTCTGGTCCTTTCCTTCTCCTCAAACGTTTTCCTGGTGCGATTAATAACGCGCCAAGTGCTTCGTTTCAGCACCGGGGAGGCCGATGCTGATTGATTTCCCCGCTCGGTCTCCTCGGTGGGTCTGGAGCCTGACGGGTGTTATCGCTGCAGAGAAAGCTGCGCTGGGGTGGGAGCTGTCAGCACATCTTTTTTTGTCTCAGTGAACCACTTATTTCTTTTTAATTAAAAAGAGATGAAGTATGCGTGGTGATACCCTCCATGTTTACATAGAAATGATCTTGTAATTAGCAATAATTATCTCAGCTTGGGATATCACTGTAATATTTAAACAGGACTTATGACCTGAGGGATGCTTTTCTGGCCCCAAGGAGCTACCCTTGGTGTGGTTCTCTCCTGTGGTGAGTTTGGTTCTTGGCTGCCATCAGTGGTGAAGGTAGAGTAGTGGTGGGAGTAACTTTGGGTTTCTCTGATGTCAGCCTCGAGAACGGTGGCCACAGTTTCCTCATCGAGTCTGGCGCTGATTCACGGGGCTGCCACCACACATGTGGAGGTGGTCTGCCGTGGTGGCTTCCACCCTGTGGTCTGATGACTCTCAAGGGGACTCCCTTGCTATTACATTGGGCCAGAGAGGGGAAAAAACAGGTTGAGAAACTGCCGATTGGCCTTTTCTTGCTAGTTCTTCTGGGGAGGTTTGGAAAAGGCTGCTGGTACTTGGGAAGCTTTTCCCTGTGAGAGTGGAGGTCCTGAGGCATCCTTGTCCACATGGCCATCTTTCATCTGTCTCCCCTTGAAGAGGAGCAAAGGTTAGCTCACAAATACGTACACTTGCTTCCAGGCTGGGGATGGCACCCACCACTGTGCTGGTGCACCCCAGATTTACCTTCTTCTTTGGCTACCATTGGAGGTCCCCAGGTTTTCTTGCGGTAAAAAAATTGAATGTGGCGAAACAACAAAATAGAACCCAAGACAAAAAGTGCCACCTGTAGAGAAGGGTTCCTCGTGGAAGAGTGGGGAAGGGATGAGGTAGGAATGTCTCATCTGCTGTGTTCCAAGGTGCGTTACGCTGCTCTACCTTGTCAGTCTAGGAAAAACAAAATGATTGTGTTCCGAGCACTCTTTGTCTAATTCATTATCAGTTTTCCGTTTTAACATATTTGAAGTGTAAACTTAGAACCAGAGCTTACTAAGCACAGATAAAACCATTGCGCGTTTTTTGAACTTTACCTATATTAATCTAATAATATATTTATGAAATGATATTTGATCAACACTATAGCTGGTTGAAGACCACAGAAGAGTATTAATCAGATAAATTATTTGACAAATATGGATGAGATTAAACAAATGATCTATTTGCCAGCTGCCGTTCAACTGCTCTGCCATGGCACGTTTCTCTTTCTCCTATCTTTCCCTCCCAGTTTGCATTCCACTTTCTCATGATTTATCTTTTCCCCAACTCGGTATGTTTCATTGAATTTTTTCTTTCCCTGTATTTTTCTGTATCACTTCTGTGTCATGGTTTTTCTTTCATTCTTTCTTCTGCCTCTTTCTTCAACCTCTCTTTCCATGCTTTTTGAGTCTAAATGAGCCAATTTTCCTCTTTTTCTCCACCTTCCTGGTGGAGATTTTTATTGAACGCTTTATAGCCAGCTCAACTAAACCTGGTACATGTTTAAACCCATAAAAGCCTGAAACTAAACCCAAACTTAAGTTGTGCCAGGGGAGGTTTAGATTGGATATTAGGAAAAATTTCTGTACTGGAAGGGTGGTCAAGCTCTGGAACAGGCTGCCCAGGGCAGTGGTGGAGTCACCATCCCTGGAGGTGTTCAGAAAACGTGTAGGCATGGCACTTTGGGACATGGTTTAGTGGTCATGGTAGTGTTGGGTTAACGGTTGGCCTTGATGATCTTAGAATCATTAAGGGTGGAAAAGACCGCTATGATAACTGCATGTGAGTATGAAGATGTTTGCTCGGTGGTGATGCTTTTCTGCCACTTCCCCAGGTTTTCTGGCTGTTGCTGGAAGGGTGTTCCTGCAGTTCAGGAGGTTTTTCCTAGCTCTCGTTTTTGCCTTTGCTCTCCTGATGCCTTTTCTAAAGTGAATTTGACTTTGTATCCCAAGAAAACAACCAGGATCTAATGACAGACTTTCGGTTGTTCATTGGTTGTTCATTGTTCCTCTCTGTGCAACCTGCTTCCATCTGCTGCCTGCCTAAGTCCCACCACCCCACCGCACAGTCCTGCTTTCCTCCTGGAATCATCCTTCCTCCCCAGGATCCAGGAGGTATCTTCCAGTAGGGCAAAATGCTCTGAAGGTTTTCTGGCTTACCCGTTACTTTTGGAGTCTGGATGGGTGTCACGTTGATGGGGGTACGTAGCAAGAGGTGAACAGGTGACCGTGCATGACTGAGCAGTCACAATATTCAACTTAGGTCAGGATTCAAAGATTAAAGTCTCTTAAAAATGAAAGCACTGTTCTGGAAAAGACTTATTTTTCCCTCTGGATGAAATCTATGGGGGGGATATTCTCAAAAGCTGTGGAAGGAATAGAAAACTTTGTGCTTCAGGGGAGGAAATTTGCTGTGCCTTGGCAGTAAAGCTGAGGCAGTCCAGAGGAGCGTGGTGGGAGAGCTCAGAGTGTGTGATTCGCCTCCGCTGATGGTTGCGGTGATGCTGCTGCAGTGAATGAGCTCAGCCGGGTATGTCATAGCTGTCTGCTCGGAGTCCTGCGAGGTACGTGATGATGCCCTCTCGCACCCGTAGCGAAAGGTCTCCGCTGTGCCGAAGTTAACAGTTACACCGCTCCTCGGTGTCTCGGGGAACGTGTTGGGTGACACTCGGGTGCACTGACACAGCGAGCAATCCCGGCGGCACGCTGTCGCGAAGCAGAATTGACTGGGGGGGGGATGGAGCCAAGAGGAATATTCTTTTGCAGTTAATTATTTACTGCAGGGAGAGCGGGAGGCTGATGGTATTTGGTTTACAATTACCGTTATCTAGAGAGAAGAGTGCTTTAGGATGATCTGTTTTATTCTGTGTGTTGCCACCTATTTCTTGGTCTCTCTAAGGTGAGACCAGCGCTGTTTAATTGAGCGGTTCGGTAAAAGCAAAACTTGATTGCCAACTTCTCACTGCTGGAGTATGGTTTTACAGCTTGCTGTGTGTGGGGCAAAATGCCCTCAATGCCTACAGCAGGAGCAGGCTTTCCATGCTCCCTGTCTTCATGCCTGACCTGCCCCTGGTGCTCATCTGATGCAACATGGGCCCTTGGAACAGCTCATCTCTGTGCTGAAAGGTCACTTTGTGGTTAAAGTGCAGGGCTTTGAACCCGGGAGTCCTGACCTTCTGGTCTTGGCTGAGCTGGTTGCCTTATCTGACCAGGCTTTCTTCTTCAGGAGCGATGTGACCCAGCAGATATCCATCCAGCCTGTCTGCTAAAAGGGTGGGATGTCTTGGGTGAGGGGCACTCTGGTAACGCAGGGGCAGCCCAGGTACTTGCACCATGCACTGCTGTGGGCCACGCTGCCAGCAGATTTTTCCTTTTGCATTGCTGAGCCCGTTACAGATCAGACTGCTCATATGTAAGTAAATTCAAGAGCTGGTGGAGCTGAGCTTAGATATGTGTGTGTGTGTGTGAGCAGTAACTTGACGAATACAAAAAAGAGATGTTGCTGCAATGTCTCTGGGAGGATGCCCGTACATCTTCTGCCTCTTTAGCATCCCTGGGAGAACAGCAGATGTGAGGGGGAAGCTGTGGCCTGTGAAATGAAGAGGATGTTGTCCTCTTACTGGGAGGAGCAGGATTTAAAAAGCCGGGGAGTTGGAGTGAACAGAGGGATGCGGGTGCACAGCAGGGTCTGCTGGATTTCACCGGGTGAGGCTCTGCAGGAGGAGAAGCGAGCAGGAGTTGAGTGGCAAAAGGGATGGTGGAGGCTGCTGGTGTGCAAGGTGTAGTGTCGGCTCTCCTGCCAGTCCGTGGCCGGCCAGCAGCCAGAGCGCACGGGATCATCTTCCCTCAGAAAGCAGACCGGTGGAAATCTCCACAGGAGAGTCTGGCTAGTCGGTGCTTGTGCCCAGGCTGGTCGGGATCTTGGTCAGAGGCTTGCTGAGAAGTGAGCTCTGTTCATCAGCAGTTTGTTGGGGTAACAGGCTGCCGTCATGTAGGCTTGCTCCAGAATCAGTGTAGAGTCTGTTCCACGCTGTCTTCAGCAGTTCTGTGGCTTGCGTCCAGCTCTGGTCAGCCTGCTCCAAACCACGTCTATAGAATCAGCTTGAATGTATGAAATTAGAGTCTGCAAATGATGCATTCCATCCCTTGTCCTACCCCAGCTAGCCGCTGCAGCAGCCAGCGTGCTTCTTCTGCTGTGGCACTACCTCTTGTATTTCTGTAGTGGCCATAGCATCCATGCTCCTTCCCTGCAGCTGGCTTTGTTGGAGCAAGAATGAGATGTCAGGGAGCTTTGTGTTACGTGAGGGGCTGAAATTCATCCTCCAGAACAAGGAGAAGGCTGAGCCTGAGAAACCAGGCTTTGGTTGGTATAATAAATGGATAAAGCAGTGGTTTAATATAAGTAAATAAAACATCGCTGTTTCTTGGGGGTAAATATGGGACAGACCCTGGCTTGTATGATTCTCCCAGGGAGGCTGTAGATGCCCCAGCACTGGAGGTGTTCAAAACCTGGTTGGATGGGGCTTTGAGCAACCTGGTCTAGTGGGAGGTGTCCCTGCCCATGGCAGGGGGTTGGAACTAGGTGATCTTTAAGGTCCCTTCCAACCCAAACCATCCTATGATTCTATGTATGTTAATCCTATTACTTTTCCGTTGTCTCCCCTTGGATCTCTGTCTGTTGATGCAGTGGTTCATTTTAGGTCCCACCATGTTGGGCTCCTGCTGTGAAGAGCACATGTCTCTCCTTTGGAGCAAGACCCAGCAAACGCTGGTGGCAGCAGGAGGTACCTCCAGCCTGCATGTGTGTGTGCACATGCCCCTGGCTTGTGTGTGGGGTCTGAATATATAACCTTACAAATAACCTTGGTCATGCAAGGTTTCTCCCAGTCTTGTTTCCCCCGGCCTTTTCCTGATTTGCATGACACCGTACGAAGCCAGCCAGCTTTTTCTGGAGGGCTTGTCCCACTTTCCATGCAAGCAGCCTTGGGCAAGTGGTCTGTTCCCTGACCTGCTTCCACAGGCATCTGCTGAGGTGGGAGGGAGGGTGAGGAGAAGTGGTGGGGGGCTGCTGTGCGGGTTGGTGGTGTGACCTCCCGTCTGGCAGTCAGTGTAGCTGCTGATGGATTGGGAAGTACACGCAAATCCCTGCTCTGCTTCCTGCTGCCTCGTTCTGCCGGGGCGTGCGGTGGCTGTGACTTGTACTCGAGTCTGTCAGGATCACATCTACTGTGCTCCTAGAAGTACAGATGTACGTCCTCCATCCTGCTGTGCTCAGCTGCAGCTGACAGCTCTGTGGCTATTCTGGTGGCCCACCTGAATTTCCAAATGTCAAGCCATTTGTTCTTAAAACACATGTGCTCTGGAAAGAAATTACCACCATGACCATGGTGAAGGTGGGAAGTGGGCGTGAGAGAGTCAGACCTGGGTCTTGTGAAGTGCTTCTGCTCCTGCTGTTCCACAGAAGCAAGGAGGCTGCATGCTGGTCTGGCTCATAGTCACAGGGGCATGTGTAGGGTCTCACCAGGTCTGTGGCAGAGCAAAGAAGTGGATGGTTGAGGATGGAAATCTCTTGCCTGATCCCTGTGCAAGATGTGTCCGTTGGTACAGTTGGTACAATTGTACCACAGTTCCTTGTGCGGAAGGGATAAAAGCCAAAGTATTCATCCCAGAAAGCCACCATAGAGGCAACATCAGGACATATTTTGGAGAGTGGCTGGCAAAGTCCACACAGACATGTAGTCTAGTGCAGATGATGACCTGCATGGGGCTGTTGAGTAGATGCAGTGATAGAGACAATCTGTTGACGTTGGATTCGGCTGGCTGCCTTGGAACTGCTGCTGTTTCAGTGCTGACCATGCTGACTTGTGATAGGTGGCTGAGGATGGAGGGTGCTTTGAAGCACACAAGTTTTTTAAACCACTGACAGTGGTTATTTAGAAGTGCAGCTGAGGGCTTTTTGTGAGCATACCACTGCAATTTAACGTCGGCCTCCAAGAGGTTTGCTACCATCCCCGCCACAAACCACGCGATCTTAGGGCTGATCCTAGGTGGAGTGTCGTCATAAGCCCACCTCAGCCCTCTTTCTGTGGGGCTATAGACCATGTCAGCAGCCATTTGGTGTGGGTCTGACAAGGCAATGCTTCCATGGGGTGGGGGCAGTTCTCTCCCTATTTTGTAGCAGGCATAAGGAGGATACAAATAGGAGGAAAATGGCCTTTCTTGGCCAATTGCAGCAACTACCGTCATGGTTTTCTTCTTGAGATCATTTCCTATCTGCCATTCCAGGCAGGAATTTGGGCAGTTGTCCTGCAAGGAGGAAAGCTGGGACCTTCAGACCCTGAATAACATTTGTTTAATTAGTCATCTGATCCCCACAACTACTGCGCCTGATTATCAGGGGCCAGGCAAGATGTCCTCTGCTTCCTTCCATGATGACCACGTTAATCTGTACATGTAAGAGTACTTGTACATGTACAAGAGTACATGTACTTTCTCCACATCAGTTTACACCTTTGCTGTTGTTCTTCTTCTGTGGGGTATGTCCCAAGCAGCCACTCTCTTCCCACCTATGAAATGTCCAGTGCTGGCTGTTTCTCATACCTGCTAGAAGGCGAAAAACTGCTCTCCAAGTGTCAAGTTCTGGCTGTGGAAAGTGAGTTAACTCGTGAGTTTCTCTTTCTTCTTGCTCCTTCCCGGTGTTTTGCTGGCAGATGCGATCCCTCTTGCTGCTCGTGGGTAATGTGTCCATACCACAAGTATCTGCCAGCGCCTATAGCCAGGGCAGACACTGGGCAGGGAAAGGAGAGGTGTTATTATGACCTCTTGTTTTACAGCTGGGCAACTGAGGACTGGAAATCCACGTTGACGGTAGGAGCCTGGAGAAGGGTGAAGAGCAGAAATTGTTGTCCTAGCCCGGTGCTTTGACCTCAAGATCAGCTTCCCCCTTCCTTTGGTAATTGATGAGCGTCAAAAGGTTCAGCACCCAAATGTTGACGTGTTGCTAATCTGATTTCCTGGTGCGTGAAATGCTTTCTCATCACAATAACCCTGAAAAAGTGGGGTTTTATTTCCTTTTATCATTTCAAGCAAGGTTGTCTTGTCTGTTGTTTTAATATTTCAGGTACCTGATCTTAAAAATGAGGTGAGTGGAGGGCTGGACTAGCAGTCTTTCCCACTTCCCAAGTCCTTAAGTTCCAGGCAGTAAGTGGGGCCTGTGTCTGCAGAAGGGGACAGATATCCTGTGGTGAACCTGAGTGTCTTGGCTTGTTGTGGGCTGGAAAACCAGTAAGGGAATTTGGGCAACTGAAAAGAGATGTCGTAGCCCTCTAGATGGGGATTGATTTAAGAACCAGAGGGGGATTTGTGTTGATGGCAGATGATTGCAAAACGAGCCATTTTGCTTGCTCATGCTGATGCACTTTCTGTGGAAAGATCTAAAAAACAAGACACAGTTAATTGACCAAGTCTTTAAGGATAAAAAAACTTACCAGAGGAAAAAAAAAGAGATGGTGGATTTCTTCAAGAAGCAAAAAAAAACCCCTTTACTTTTTCTCAAAGCAGTTTCCGAGGCACCTAATCTAATCTTTCCAAAACAATTCTCTGGCAGCCAGGGCTCTCAGATTTTAAAAAACAGCGTAGAAAGGAATGTGTTGTGATGGTTTAATTTGTTGTTGAAATAAGGTCACCTCTGGGGTAATTCAGAGCAACCGTGGAGTGGACGGATGATAAACCTGTTCAGGATGGGAGGTGTAAAGGAAGGCTGCTGAGGTGAAACTACCGATGGAAGATGCTCATGCAGAAGTAGAATTCCTGGAATTCAGGTTCATCTTCCTCCTTTGACTCAAATTGAGTAATATTGAGAAGGGCAACGAAGCTGGTGAGAGGTCTGGAGAACATGTCTTATGAGGATCGGCTGAGGGAACTGGGACTGTTTAGTCTGGAGAAGAGGAGGCTGAGGGGAGACCTTATTGCTCTCTACAGCTACCTGAAAGGAGGTTGTAGAGAGGTAGGTGTTGGTCTCTTCTCCCAAGTAACTAGCAATAGGATGAAAGGAAACAGCCTCAAGTTGCACCAGGGGAGGTTTAGGTTGGATATTAGGAAAAATTTCTTTACTGAAAGAGTGGTCAAGCCCTGGAACAGGCTGCCCAGGGCAGTGGTGGAGTTGCCATCCCTGGAAGTGTTAAAAAAACATGTAGACGTGGCACTTTGGGACATGGTATTTTGGGGTTGACGGTTGGACTCGATAATCTTGGAGGTCTATTCCAACCTTAATGATTCTATGATTCTGTAGTGGAGCTGTAGCCTGTTCACATCTTCAGAACAGGGTGGTCGTTGCTGAGCCCTTGCACATGTCCTTGCTGTGACAACAAGGGAGATTTTGGTGGTGATTCTTCCAGGCAGGTGGTAGGGAAGACCCTCTGGTACTGGCCAGCTTTAGAGATGAGATGGATGCAGAAGAAAAGGGGTTGGATTACAGCATGTAAGGTGCAGGTCCCTGTACCTTCTGGTCCCTGGTGGAGCACTTCTAAAGGCCCAGGACAGCTAGCTAGATATTGTAGTTGCCAATCCATGGGTGCAGATCGAGCTGTGTAAAGCTGGCTTGCAAGCTCTACCATTTTAAAGGGAAAACAAGGCAATTGCAGGACGCGCTTGGGAAAGCAAAGGAAAAGCCTGCCAGAGTCTTAGAGGAAGATGTACAACTTGAAAAGAAAGAGGTGTGGAGTAGCTTCTGTAGCCCTGTTCAAGGTCCTCCAGAAGAGCGTGGTCTGAAGTGTCCTCCTTGTGAGGAGGTGGGAAGCTGAGTGCCTAGCAGAGGGCTGGGCTTTTTCAGAGTATGCTACCTAAGTACATGTTTTTTTGGCAAGCCCTGCAGTTGCATCGCAGCAGGGTTACAGGCTCTTGTTCAAATTCTGCTGAAGTTGGATGAACAGTGTGGGCTGCGGTGACCATGGGCTGGCAGGCAGCATCTCTCAGGTCCGTTCAGGCTTCATCTCCCTTATTTCAAAGTCTGCATCCAGAGTGAGTTTATTCAATTCCCAGCTTAGAGAAACTTCAGAATAAATTCCGGGGGAGGAAAAAGAGGGGAAGAAACCCCACCAAAGCAACAACAACCCACCACCACTAAAACAGATCAAAATAACCAAACAGCTTGTGCTAGGGAACTGGGATGTGACTGGCAGCTGATGCGTGGAGGTGGACAACCACCAGTCCCACTTTCCCAGAGGGGCTTGCTCTGCGGGGGCTATGGGAGCAAGTACCTGCTGGGATTAGGACGCAGAGAGATAATGCTTAAAATCTGAGGCAGGAGCCTGCAAACTCAGTGACAGTTGTCCACTGGAGTGGAAGAAAAGCTCTGCTACTAGTAAGTCACCCTGTCAGGGAGCGAATTTGAACTTCTTTTCTCCTGAACCCTTCACTTCAGTCCCACTGTGGGTAAATGTTGTGCAGTCTCTTCCATGCTTTCTTTTTTTTTTCATATTTCATGTTTGATTTGAGAGCCCTTTGTGACAGCTTACTCCTCATTCATCCTGTTGTCATGGACGTTATTCTGTCTGAAATCTATCTGAGCTTAATTTTTGGTTTTTCTGTAGCACGAGGGCTGGTGGCTTCACAAGTCTTAGAACGAGTCCTCAATCCCTCCCCTGGCCAGCCTAGCAGTGTGACAGCTCCACTGAATGTGCACTGTCTGCTTTGGCTTCCTGCCCCTGGACTCACCGCTTTGTGTTTCTCTGCATCAAGCTCCAGGGTTGCCCACCCCAAAGGATCATATATCAGAAGTCATGGAAAAGAGAAGGATCCTCAAGGTTGGTCTGTAAATCCCAAGTCTCTCCAGTCTGGATGCTCTACCCTTTCCTCTCCCACATCCTTGCCCCAGCCCTGCTGTATACATGCATCCATTCCTGCCTGTGCTGGTGCATCTCTTGATGGGTACAAAATGAGCCTTCTAGGCTCTCCGGGCAGTGCTGTTCTCACGGCACAAAGCGTTTGGTGCCTGAGACGTTTCTCTTTCTTCTTCTGCTGACACAGATGCAGGTTGAGACCTGCAGCTCTGCCTTCTCTTCAGCCAGCCCCCAAAATTACTTGGCATACAGTTAGAGGGGAAATGTTGTGAAGTTTTAATGGTGGTAGATAGTTCAGGGCGTGGGCCTCTCATCTACCCCTTGAAGTGTGGTGGTACCTTCAAGCCTTGGGGACTGGAAGTGCTTTCGTGTTAGGTGCTTTTCAGAGAGGGACTAAGTGCAAGATGGGGAATGTCAGGAGGCAATTCACCTGTCCAGATGTTGACATCTAACATCCCAGATGCTTACCATCAGCCCCCCGTGCAGGCATTGGAGGAAACGAGCACTTTGATCTCTCCTAATGCAGATAGATACCTGAAACAGGTCAGACAGATTGTGCCTGTCTCTTCTAATTGATGATAAAGAGGCTCTCAGTGGGCTCTTGTGGAGATGCCTGTGTTGTAGGTGAGTTGAATTCCACCCTGACTAGCTACATTGAGCAGGTTGGAGTAGCACAAAAAGAGAGCAGGACAGTGTTGAATGTAGTCTGTCCTTGTCTTAGCTGCCTGCTGTCTCATTTGGTAAACTTGTGCCTCTTCTTTGCTCAGGAAGCTACCCTTCATTTTAGTTCCTTGCTGGCCAAGAGCTGGAGGGAGGTCATCCAGACAGCAACTGGAAGACAGAGTTAAGCACTTCTCAGAGGTGCTCCTAGCAAAGGCGCTAGGACAGAGCTCTAAGCCTGTCCCAGCTCTGGACCAAGGAGCATTTTAACCATGTGAAGGCAGAAAGTGTAGGTAGGAATGGGGCAGTCTGTTCCTGTTTGATCCTTTCATACTGAGGCCAGGCAGCTGCTAGCATAGGTCAGGGGTTACTTGGTTGCTTTTCAGGAGCTCCTGACCTTGTGCATGTGCCCAAACAGTGGTCCTGTTGTATTGAGACCTCTAAACTTGGAGCTGAGGCAAGGGCATGGGGGCTTCAGATAGTGGATTAACAGATCATAGTGGCAGGAGCCCTGCAGTGCCTCTACTGCAGGGGCTGGTGGGTAAAACCCTTTCCCTAGGGGAAAAAGCTCTTTCTTAACACTGATGTGCTATTAAATGCCATAATGGGGCTTTGGGGGTGATGGACCCATTTTCAGTAGTTTTGTAACCTACTTAGCTGAACCTTCATGGTTCGGAAGACCCTGGTGTGGTTCACAGGGAGCAGGTTGGAGGAGACCCAGAGGTGTTCTTGAAAGAACTGGAAAAATCAAAGCTGAGCTGACTGGAAGGAATAAAGCCTGCTAGCCTGGGGAGGATCTTCTTGCCTGGCTGACTTTCCCCTTTGATTGGGAGCACTTGTTCCATCATGCCTTTTGCTGGGGAAGAATTAGCCCGTGGCAGGAACGTGATGCACGGGGCGTTTCAGGAGCAACAAACCTGTCCACAGCAAGAGCCTGCAGAGCTTGAGGTTGGCCTTCGAGTCCCTGGGCGCAGCCTGCTGCACCCTCCACCTCATGCTTGCATAGTCAGCAGTAAATCCTGGGGCCCCAAAGAAAACCAGAGTTGGGTTTGTACCCCACTTTTTGTTTGTTACTGAAACTCATGCTTTAATTCCCATCAGTTCAGACACTCTTAAAATGGTGGTTAGCTCTGGAGAGTCTCTGGAAGTCTCCTGTGTGCACTACAGTCGCTTCAAACTTTGCAGTAACAGGGAATTTAGTAGGGCGGAAATTTTGGTAGACCCTAGGTGGGAAGCATGTGTACCATGCTACAGAAAAAGGCAAAACATCCCAATTATATTCTGTAATGCGGTGTCTGTTCCTCACTTAACGCATCTGATCTCTCCCTGCTCTGTCTCAGCTACATGCGTCCACTACAAGCTTTTCTACTTTCCAACTCGTGCTTCTAGGGGACAGAGAGGACAAGGGAAAGTGTAGGAAAACCTTCAGGAGGCCTTTCATTCCAGATGAAGGCATATCAGGGCCTTGCAGTTAAGACCAACAGCATATGTTTTGCTCTGATACCTTCCTTGTTGTCCTTCCCCTCTGAACTTTGGTACAATAAATAGTGCCTGTGTTTGAAGAGCGTCCCAGCAGAGAGGCATCTGGCACAGGGGCATCGGGTCCTTGCAGCTTCTCAGCGTTTCTGCTGCACGTAACCTCTTGCCTGGTCAACAAGCTCATCATCCGTGGCCCTGAACGGTGAGCGTGCACCTGCCTCTTTTGCCTGCTCACCCAATGTGGCTCCTGCTGTTAATCCTTCCACGTGGCAAAAACGGGTCAGAAGGAGAGAGATGTCTGCCCTCCTGGCTGAACAGGCATGTGTACGGCCCTTTGAAAGCTGGTGGGAGAAGCCAGGATCCATCAGGAAGGTTTTATAACTGTAACTTCCTAACTGATTTCCCTAATTCCCTAATAACATCTATGTGTAACTAAATCTAGGCAGACAAGGCTCTATCAAGCCTTGGGCATGGGAAGCGGTGTAATATAGGATCAAGTTGCGTTTCGTGTCCAGGGCAGAGCCAGCCTTTGTTAAGATTTTACCTTCAGGGTGGGAAGACTGCTCCCATCGCAGGGACCCCCAGGTCCCTCCCGCGCTCCACCAAAGGCTGCTTTGGTTTCTGGTTGAGCTCTGCAAACACCGTTTAGTGGCTTCCAGCTGGGTACAAAGTTGGCTGGTATGATTTCCCCTGTGAAGGCCAGAGCGAGGGAGAGAAAATTAAAGCAACTCGTCTTAGCCTGAGTCAGCATCGCAGAGTTGCGAGTGTGTCTCTGTGGAGCCTAGTGGAAGGTCCCTGCCTTATCTGCCTTGGTATTTTGCCAGTTATGCAACTCGCACATCCCATAGATGCAAATATTTTCCTGGGGTTGGCCCCGGTTGCCCAAGGAGGGCGTTTGTTCAAATTCTCATGCTTTGCAATTAATAGAAGCTTGCAACTAACAGAAGCTTCTCAACTCTGCGTGAGAGAAAGAAGAGGAAGCGGTGCTAGGCCGTTTTTTCCCCTCTCCCTCTTGCTGTTCCTCACCAGCTGGCTACTTTGAAAGGAGCACGTTGTGGCTTTTTCCCCAAGAAGCAACGTGTCGCTGCAGATTCCACTTCGGAGAGGTTGTGGGAGCTTTTGTTGGCGGGCGCTGTGGCTGCTGCGGGCAAGACACAGACAATACGTAGTGCTGCAGGTACCCATGCAGCGAACTGGGTCTGGTCACCATGGCTGCCAGCCCAGCTGAGCAGCGTGGACCTTCTTCCCTGCTCCATTCCTATGATTGACGGCGGCTGGGAGATGTTAGACCTGCCTCACTCCTTCGTATCGTCACCCAGATCATGCAAGAGCAGCAGAGTTCACACCACAGGATGCTGTCAAAGGAATCCAAACCTGGTGTGTCACAAACAAATATCTTTTCTCTGCCTCGTTCAGCTAAGGCAGCATTATCTCAAGAGGATTGTGAGTGTGCTTGTTGCAGCTGTGCCAGGCACCAACACGGCTCACAGATGTTCTCTCCTGAGCTACTGGATGAAAACTGGCTCTGTTAGAGGGTAAATTCCTTCCATTTTAGTACAGGTTCAGAAAAAGGTATCTAGTTTAGACCTGGAAAGCACACTTCATCTTTAGGTACGGTAGCAAAACTTTGGCTAAACCTTGTGACATCTGTGGTTTGTTGTGTTTGCCAGAGTACTGTGAACTTACTGGGTTTTTTTGCTCTTCAAGAGCAGTGATTCCCTTGGTACTGTAGAATAAAAGAAGCGCTTGCTTAAAGTGGCCTATAAAACTCAACCCATTGGCTGCATCCTTCATAGGGATCTCTGGTGATCACATCGGTGTTGTCTTCAGACCTTGCAGGCATGTGGAAGTCTTTGGGGCTAGGGGTGGGAAGGCCAACTACAGTTGTATCTGACCAGGGTTTTGACTTAGCTTAAGTACATTTTCTGTCTGAGTTGGCACAGTGTGCCCTGAGTTTGATGAAAAATATGTGGAAGTAGGGGCAAGTGAAGCATGTGGAATAGCAGCCACCACTGGGAACAGCTGCTTTTGGGTAAGAAAGACTAACTTCAAATACACTCTTCTTCAGTTCGGGTCTTGCGCCCTCTCTGTGCAGGTGAAAGCAAAAAGTGTTATGTGAGGTGATAAAATATTTATGATTAGTAGGAGCTTGAGTCCAGATCAGCCTCTGATGAAGGGAATTAATTTAGAATGAGACAACCTTTACCCCAAGTTTTTTAAGGCTGGATTTTGAGGGTAAGTTGAGAGACTCCAGCTTTCAGACCTCAACGATTTCCTTGCTGCTGGGGTATGAATTTTCCTCTTGTGTTAATGTACTCACTCTCTACAAAACCCTGCAGCATCTCTTTGTGCTTGAATACTGTTTCAGGTTAACGTTGGCTGGTTTGACATGTGAGCTGGTGGCTTTCCATGGGCCTTTTCTGTTTTTAAAAAAGCTTTTTGCAGACACTTTATTCATTCTTCTTTTTTATTTCACTTTATTCTTGTTCCTGTGTGGGAACAATGAGAGCTACATAGGAACCATAACACACTACACCATGATGTGGCCTTGAAGGTTTGTTGTAGGGGCCTCACAACATGGGAGTTGCTTTCTGAAAATGAGAGGATTTTAAGCAGTAAATCAAGGAGCAGTTTATTTCCAGGAAGGTGTGAATGATGTCCAAGAGTGAGAAACTGCTGTGCCTGCCTTTGGAGCTCTGAGAAACAGCACTGGTGAGCTCTGCTGCTGTCCAATGAAGCAGGAAGGCTTTACCAGCACATCACCCTGTTCTGAAATCTCACCGGTGGCTTGTCTCTCTGCCAGGCTCCTGTGAAAGCACATGATCATGTTTGAGATCTCACAGCACTGGCAAGACTGTAAAAATTCAGAGTTCAAGCTTAGTCTCTGAATTTATTCTTCTGAGGAAGGAGTATTTTGTCCTGTTGAGGATTTGAGGAGAAGTGGACCCATGAAGTAGAGCCCCTGACTGCAGATACTTCAGTGGTTCTCTGCTCCTTTTAAGGAAATAAAAAAAAAATCAAACCACCAAACTCTGAAAGAGCTACTTGTTCAAAAGTGAAGATTTTCTGTACTTGTTCCTAGTGACTCTTTCCTCAGGGAGATAATTTCCATATCTTATGAGTAATTTCTGAGTCCAACTCGAAGCTCGCAAGACAGATCGTGTCGTGACAAGAGCTAGGCAGCTTGTGTCATCTGATTAGACTCGATCATCTCTAACAGTGCTGCTTCACATCACCTGTCCCTCTCCTTGCTTGCTTTTTTTTCCTAAGCACTGGGGAAAAGAAAAACCCTCAACAGCCTTGAGATATTAGCATTACTCAAACACTCTTGCAGCCTTAAATGATCAGCAGAGGCACCGTGGACAAACTGTGGGTGTGGCTGAGCAGAGTTGGAGAGGAACCCCAGACCACGCACAGGACCAGGCTCCTATGACTTGAACAGTGAATTCATATTTACAGCAGCAGACAAAAAAGCCTGAAGGTGTGAAAAGGGATGCAGCCACTAGTCTGAGCAGGCATGTGGACTGTGGTCTTTTGGGACACGTCATAGAATAATAGAATCGTTGTGGTTGTAAGACACCTTTAAGGTCATCAAGTTCAACTGTTATCCCAGCACTGCCAGGTCACCACTAAGCCATGTCCCTCAGCACCACATCGCCACGGTTTTTAAAACCCCTCCAGGGATGGGGACTCCACCACTGCCCTGGGCAGCCTGGCACAGCCCTTGGCAACCCTTTCAGGGAAGAAATTTTTCCTTGCATCCAACCCAAACCTCCCCTGGTGCAACTTGAGGTCGATTTCTCTTGTCCTGTCACTTGTTCCTTGGGGGAAAAGACCAACCCCCACCTCACTTCAGCCTCCTCCAGGGAGTTGTTGAAGGCAAGAAGGTCTCCCCTGAGGCTCCTTTTCTTCAGGCTGAAAAGCCCTAGGTCCCTCGGCTGCTCCTTATAAGACTTGGGCTCTTATCTAGAGCACATCCCATCTCTATGTCCCACCAGCCCTGCCTGGAGCCCCTGAGAGAGTCATGTATGAGGCTCTTGGTGCCCTGAGGTCCAGTTCTCAACCCCCTTTTCAGAAAGCATGACTTAAGTATCAGCACTTCAGTTTTGTGTCTTTGCTGGTGTTTGCCAGGGCAGATGCTGAATGCACTGGTAACCAATACAGTAAAAGGCCAGGGCTGGTTTGCTGGTGGTGGGGGGTTTGCAGAGTGATGTAGGTGATGTAACAGATCTTCCCACCCCCCTCCCCAATCTAATAGCATATAGAAAATATAATAAAATGTACTTATAGTGCTGAAGTTGTATTACTGTGCGCTGGAGGATTGAGGGGTGATGTTTGAATTTTTCCCGGTGTGCTGAAGAGAGGTTCAGGTTTTGATTTTATTTATCTGTTATATTTTAAATCAAAGCCAAAGAACCATGAGTCAGCTTGATCTTTGCTGCAGCAGCTCCTTTGCCGTGGTCCCCAGGTGCTGCCTGACAGACACCTGCACCTCCACTGGGGTGGATGGACCGAGAGCCTGCTCTGTGACAAGCGTGGGCTTATTTTTGTCACCTCCCCTTGCAGAAACTCCTTAGGGAGGCTCTGTGTCCATAGGGGACAGGAGGAGATGCTTTGTGCCTCTTAGCGGAAGGTTCTGGGAAGATTTTAAGCCACTGATGGCAGGAGTAAGTTCTCTGTCCCAGCGCCCACCAGCTCCATGTGCTGTTCCTCGTGGCAGCCAGATCTTCAGGGAGGAGGAAACAATTCAGCCACCTCCGTCCTTCTTCTGCTTTATGATAGCAGACTTCTACAGCTGCTCTGTAGGCACCTTCTGTGCCTCCCTGACTGAATGAAGGTGTGTTTTTAACCCTTCCTTTCCCAGGAAAAGTCAGTCTACCTCGCTACTGTCTCAAGATGCTGAGAGGGCTAAATGCTCCAAGTGGGCTAAGATTGGAAATTAAAATAGACCAAGTGAGTTCCTCAACCAGGGTTGACTGTCCTGGCTTTAGTGGTTTCACTGCAGGGATGCTACTTCTTACCCTGTCCTTAAGGTGATCCTGTGAGGTCAGATCTTAATTTTGGGACTCACTTGTTTGGTTCTGACTCCTCAGCTTGGACGGTGCTCTCCCTTCCTTTGAGAAACTAAAAAATACTACACCTTGTCCATACTACACACAGAGTGGCTTAGGGCTGTCAGGAGAAGTTAAGCTTTGAAGTTCTAAGTTTGCATTTTGTGGTTATGGTTTTTTCAGCACTGTTTGCATGAGCCTAGTAAAGTCCAAGAATAAATCCAAGGAACACAGTGTGTGTTTCCCCAACATTGCAGAGATGTGCTTGGGCAGCAGGATCAGAAAGTTGGAGAGGCTACTGGGAGAGGGCAGGATACCAGGAAAGAAAATGGGAAGCTTTTTACCAACTGAAAAAAGAAGTGATGTTTATAGCTTGGGGACCTCATTGCTGCATAGCGTTAAGGAGGTTGGTGGCTTCAGAAGATAAAGATTTGAGTGTTGTATGGACAACAGGGACAACCAGAGTTAAAAAGAAAGAAATTATCCAAAGTGGAAATTCAGTGTAGGAGCTCTCTTTTTTGTTTGCAGGGTGAGACCCTGCTCTGGGACCAAAGGTGGTTTCTGCTGGAAAGAGCAAAAGAAGTTTTTGGGTTACATGAGAATCCCTCAAAACCTATTTCATGCCCAGCTGTTGCTTACACTGCCCTGATGAAGTTACGTTACAGTTCAAAGTTCAAAAGTTGTCTTGTTTGGGGTTTTTCTCCCCAGTGTGTGTGGCCTTTTTTTGCTGCTGCTTGGGGTTTGCTGGGGGAGTTCGCTGTGCAGAGGTTGATCAGTGATGGAGGTTGCCAGGCCTGACAAAAGGATGCTTTATCTAGAAGGGCACCTGCAGAGTCATGTTGTCCCGTTTTACTTCCCCAAGCTCTGACTCTTGCAGCTCACACTGCAGATGTTTTGGGCTGTACTTCGCATGGTCTCTTTCTTTGTTTACTCTCAGGAGAAAACAGGGGCTGAAGAATAGGGTGAAATCCTGTCTGTGGGTTTTGTAAGCATCAGCTGTGGCTGGTCACCAGGTATTTGCCAGGGTGGTACCAACTGTGGGCAGGTTCTGGTCTCTGCCTTACTTGTCCTCTTCTCCTACTAAAGACACTCTCTCTCTAAAGACTTGGAGATTTTCTTCTTTCTATTTGCATCTCCAGGTTCCCTTGTATCTTTTTGTCCATTCCCTTCATGAACACTCTGACTCTTGTCCACAGTGAGCTGTCATCCCAGAAGCTCGGGGCATGGTGTGCTTCCTATCTGTACCTCTTTCAAACAAGCAATTCTGGTTAATGTGACTGGAGGGAGCACTTGCCAGTGCTGTTATGCTGGCCCAAGTGAGAATCAGAGCCCTGTGTTGCTCTTTTCTCCATCAATTGTTGATCTGTGTAGAGGAACACCTAAGGTGAGTCAAAGAGGTAGGGCAGAGTCTTTGGAGCTTGATGGCTACATCAAGTGCAGCACCAAGGTGAGATCTGAATCTACTCATTGCCTCTGCCAGGGATGTCCTGAGGGACTGGGGATCAGTTGAGGGATTTCAGGCAGGCGTAGCCTAACCTTTAGGCACTATCAGAGGGACCTCAACCCTTCTGCTGCTCTCAGAGGCTTTGCTTGTTTGTTAATCAGCTTGTCAGTCCTTTGTGTTAAGGTGGAGCTGCATCTCACACAGGCTTGGTGTCCCACATTTCTGTGGTTTCTTCCCAGCCCTAGTGTGACTGTGGATGCTGGCTGTGAGCCCACCCAAATCCTGCATGTCATCATTGCTGTGGGCTCCCAAGGAAGCTCTGGAAGGAAACCCCCCCCTTCTTCTGCTGATTGTGCAGGTCGGCCAGCAGATACTGGAGGCTGTGATGGAGGCGACGGAGTAGGTGTTGTGCTCCTGTCCCCTGCCATTGATGAGAAGTACAGTCTTGTGGCAAAAGCTCAAATGTGGAGGAGCAGAGGTCCCCAGCTTTACCACAGGTTTCCTCTGTGACCTCTGTCACTTAATTGCTGTGGGTTCCTCATTGCAGGGTGGAGTTACTACTTCCTTAATCTGCTACACTGTGTGTTCCGGGGGGGTGGGATGCATGGAGGCTACTCAGAGTTGCAGGAGTGTGTCTTCCACATCCTGTGACACTTGCAGGACAGGTGGGATGAGTCCCCGAGCAGCGTCCCTTTGTTGCTCCAGAGCCAAAAGAGGGACATTCCCCCTTCTCAGGATGGAGAGCTGTAACCTCTACATCTTCAATCCTCCTTGGAGCAGATCAGTGCTGTCACAGTGATGCATTTAAATAACCCACTCACAGCAACAGTGCTTGGATTTTTTTTAAATCCAGACTGCTGCAGAGGGAGGGCACACGAGCATCACAGCACCAAGCCTGTCATGGCTGAGGTTTACCACGAGCAGCCAAGTGAGGTTTGAGTAATCCAGGACCCAAACATAACAAAGTCTGCTGATCCAAACTTAAATCTCACGCCTTAATCTTTGGACCTTTCCATTTCTGTCGGCGTCGTGTGATGGTTTCTCAGCGTTGCACACACAGTGCATTGCTTGGCTATGCCTGGCTTCAGACCTGGTTGCATCGAATTCGTTCTTCACCTTGGCCGTTGAAGGGCTGGATTTGGAGGTCTTCTCCAGACCTCTCTGCCAGCCGTGCTCGCCGTCCCCATCCCTGTAGACTGCAGCTGGCTGGTGCTGCAGCTGCCAGGTCCGTAAATCAGCAGCGTGCCCCTGAATATCTGCTGCATAATGACTGATGCATATTCATGCTTGCGACAGCATTGTGTCACCCTGCTAAGAACGTGTCCTGGTGGGAAGGAGAGCAGGGACCGGGTCCCAGCAGCAGGTGCCGGCTTGGTTCTTTTCATCTCCTCTTCCTGCTGCCCCCTTGTCGTTGGCTCCCTGAGGTTCCCATCACTAAGGCACTTTTCCCAGCTCCATCTCCCCGGTTTGCTAACGCGAGCCTGGCAGGTTTGCCTTTTGCCGTGGTGCCTCCTTCCCCTTTGTCCCTGCTCTGCTAGCAAGGGTGTGCGCCGGCAGCGGCACTGCGAGGGTGAAATGAATGCAGAAGGATGATCGTTTTATTTGATCGCGTAAATTAAATGCCTTACAGGAGACACTCTGGAAGTATCTGATTTTGGCTGTTTGGGGTCACTTAAGCTGTTTCTTTGAGCTCTGTCTTGGAGTGAACTGTGTGAGCAGCTTTTTATCAGTGTCCCATTAGGAGTGGAAGGACAAGGCGGAAACTCAGTCTTCTTTCCTCATGCCGAGATGGACTTTCCCTCACCCACGACTAACCTGTGGAGAAGGCACTGTTGCACCGGTGCTGCTCTTTGAAAAATGAGAGAGGGAAAAAAGATGTTGGACCATCTTCCCTGAAAAAGAGAAAACTTTGGAGCAGATGCAATTGGTGGTCTGTGATATACGACACGTGAGAGGATGGATGGGGTTGACTCTGCTTTTCCCTTTCCAGTACAAGACCCTAGGTGCTGTCCTGGGAAGTTAGGGGAGCCAAGTTGGTGTCAACCACAGGGTTCCCCAAGATAGGCCTGTCCAAGTCCAGCCCAGCCAGAGCTGGCTGTCCCTGCAGAGAGGGATCCCTCTCACTCCTCCTCTGTCTTTCTTCTCCTTCTACGGGGACTTGAGCCGTGCCCAGATGAGAGGACCCTGTTTCTTGGTGGGGCTGGTTAGCTGTCCGCAGGCCGAGTGCTGCCTGGGCAGGAGCAGACAGGGCTCCTGCTGTCCCAAGATACTGATTTGTCTGCTTTTCTGCTGCAGGCCAGCAGCTTGCACCTCTTTCCACCCCATCCCAGCGCCGCTGGCTCACTGTCAGGACCTCTTTGCTGCAGGAGCTGTAGTGCAATAGGACAGTGTGCTGTGTGCACCGTGTCGTTCCTGGAGACCAGAGCTCACCGGTACTCCCCAACCCCATCCTTTAAAAAAGTTTCTTATCCATTAAATGTTAGAAGAAAAAACTTCAAGAACTAAAATCACCATCGAAGCAATTCTTGAAAATTCCCATCTGCAAATACCCTGTGTCCGTATCCATTTATTTGCTGTAAAAATACTGATGTGTTAGGATTTAAGGCAAGCAGGAAGCTGAGCAGCCAGACCTATTTCCATTGCAAATTCTTCTCGGTGAAAATGGCTTGGATGCGTTTCCTGAAACCAGCTTCCTAATTTTTCTCTGCCAGCCATTGTTTGGGAGGAACAGGGAAGGATGGAGAGGGAGAGGAGAACGAAAATCTCACAGGAGGAATGTGCCCCTTGACTACAGGGTGCAGTTTTTGGCCCAATGTGCATCAGTGGTGCTCAGGTTGGGACTTTTCTGAAGTGATGTACAAGGCCACCTTATACCATTGGCTTCCCCATTTCTTGTAGCTGGGCTTTGAGTGGGGAAGATGGGAGCGGTGCTCAGCCTGCCCCTCTGCTCCCGGCCCTACCTGCATCTCCCGCTGCTTATCTGTCCATCAGAGCGTCCGCCTGCGCCGACCGCCTGCGCCCGTGACCCAGTTGTGATTTCATTAGGATAATTGGAGAGCTGGGCGCATCTTACAGCACTCCGGGCTTTCTCGCTTGATGTACCCTGCCTTCCCAGCCGTCTCTGCCCAGGGAGGCTGGGCTGGGGGGAGCTGCCAGCTCTGGTAGCCCAACACAAAGACCCAGCAGGAGACCAACAGCTTTTCTATCCAAAATCTGTTCTGGAAGCTTTTTGTCTCACGTGAAGACCCCAGATGGGAGGTCACGCTGTCTGAATTTAGTTCCCAGCTTTACCACCCATTGATGACTTTGGGCCGGTCCCTTGGCTTGTTTGCATCCCCTTGACCTGTCTGTACAACGAGGAGGATGATTGTGTTCATGCATGGCCACCACCCCTGGCTCTGGCTCTAGGTGTTCCATCACTTGCAGCTTGGAGGGCAGATCTGAAGTCATCCTTTCCCATACTGCTGCAGCAGAGTCAAGTGGCTGCAACCTGCCATAGCATGATGGCAGGACCAGGGGTTCCTAGGTGAGGCTGTAGCTTTCCCCAGCAGTTTTCGCCACCAAGAAGACCGGGTAGAAGACATCAGGTACCTTAGGAAACGAGTCTGGAGACAGCATCTCTTGTAATCCCACCCCATTACTGGGCAGCATTTGGCGCAAAGCCTGACGTTCTCTGTCCCTGTTAATAGCTGTAATTACAGAGATCCACTTACGCTGGCACTACGTGCTCGTCTGGTGCAAGTTTCTACTTCATTGCACCTTATATCTTGTGGGAAAATCAATACAATTTGGTACCAAGTCTGGAGACTGCTCAGAGCCTGGGTTTGTGGTTGCCTACCACACATTTTAGCAGTTAGAGTTATTATTGTCTGTAATGTGGGTCTTGTTTCAAACTTTCCTGGGTACCTGTCCATCTGTTCATGTGCTCGAGACACATCACGCTGCCTTCCACCCATCCCATTTATGTTTGTGGATGGGATTTTAATGCAAAGGAAGGTTAAAAGCTGCCTCTTCTCTTGAGCTCTGCCTTGGCCTCTCCGTTGCACAGGATATGTTCTTCAGTTGTTTTTCTGAGCAAGACCTGGGAGAAGCCTCTTTGCCAGGGTGAGGTGGAGAGCTGCCAGCCCAGGCAGGGGAGCGTCTGCTTCTGAACCACCTGCTCGGCCCTGGGAGGCTGGAGAGGAGATGAAAGCGGAGGAGCCCTGGCAGTTTCAGTCTTCTGCAGCAAGAGCTTTTTCCTCCCCCACACTGCTTTCCCACATGCGTTGGCAGAGTCAACACTAGGTCCTAAGTGCTGACTGCAAGATAAGAGCTCAGTTTTTATGTAATGGTCCACTGTTGTCCCAGCCTGCCTCTTGGTGTGTTCATGCCTTCATGCATCCGCTCTCACCAGGCTTTCAGAGAAAGCTTCCGTCTTCACTTCCCTCACACAGGCTACTCTTGCTCACGCAGTCTCAAACAGCACATAAGTGTTAGATCATCAATCACAGGTATAATTTGAAAACTGTCTTTGACTTCTTCAAGCCGCTGGCCCTGCCAGATGCAGACAACTGGTGTGTTCAGCTAGTGGCTTGGATGCCAGCCCAGGTGGTCTCTCCCATCTGTTTGTCGTTTTTTAAGGATCTCTGTTAGCTTGCAAGATTTGCTCTTCTGCAGACACTATGTTGGGACAGGCTCCTTTTGCCTTCAGGGAGAAGGGTAGAGTGGTGCTGGTGGGAGGTGAAGATCCCACCATGATTTGCAAGCATGTCCCAGCACCTGCCAGAGTTTCCTGCTCCCCATGCCACGTGCGTGATGGTGGAGACATGGGCAGGAGCACTCCTGGTTTATAAGATCATGAGATAAGGGGCCTGCTAATCTCTCTTGGACTGTAATAATTTTGGTGGCCTGTATTGGCTGTGGGGGAGTTCCTTCATCCCAGAGGGAAAGCTCTTTGGTAGCTGGTTTGTTCTTTGGACTTAATGCATTGCTGACTTGTGTAGGTTGTTGGCTGGTTTGGGTGGCTTAGGCATAGCTGCCCACCAGTTGTTTTTCTTAAACTGGCAACAAATAACTTTTTAAAGAATATTTACTATTTGAGAGGGAAAGCAAGACCCGCTTACTGCTGACAGCCTTAACTCAACTGCCAGATAGCTGGAGCAGGAGCCAGGGAACAGAAAACAGGCAGCAGCTTTGGTGAGGATGGTACTACCTTGTTTTCCTGTGTCTTTCCATCTCTTCTGGAGAGCGAAGATGAGCAGGGACTTCACAAGCCCTTTGTGGTTGGTTACTCTATGCAGAGGGGTTGTGTTGCCAGAGGTGCTTCAGCTGGAAGCTGTGTGAGGACCGGGCCTGCTGCAAGGGCCTGTCCATGCTTGTTCAGGGCCTCGTGCAAAGCCATGGCTTGTGCCTTGCTGCTGGGATGTGTTCATGGCTGCTGTGGAGAGGCAATCCCTCCCTTCCAGACCTGCCTGCGCCTCGAACCTGCCCACAGCTTTCTGCTGTTCTTCTTCCAAGGTTTCTCCTTGAATGTGAGCCTGTGTTTTGAGCCTCGAAAAGAGGTAAGGAATGACAGGCTGCCTCTTCCTCCAGATCATGAAGAGCTTGCAGAGGATGGAAGAAGCCATTCTGTTCCTCTTAGGCTTTTTTCTTTTTTTCCCCATAATAGAAGATATTTATTATCTCCAAGTTGTTTCTCCAAAGCAGGGCCACCACTTTATTCCATCTTTGGCATGCCTCTCTCTTTATTCATCTGTGGGCTGCATTGTCTGAGGTCTGTGGGTACACAGCCAGCAAGCCTACAACAAGCATGTCGGGTTCGATTTGCAGCCCAGTTGTTAATTTAAAAATCAACAAGTAAAGTGAAGCAGTGGATAGGCCGTCATTCGTAACAGTGTCAACTTGCCAGCCTCATTTACCCCATCTCTTCCAGACTGGGCAGGCCACAGAGAACATCAGAACACATTTTGGCCCCTGAGTGAAAAGGAAAGGTGGCATGTCACACCGCTGGAGAGGTTCTTCAGTCCCTCCAGAGGCTGCATTTTGTGACACTGGTGACAGTCCTACTGGCTTCGTGGTCTAAGGGCTCCTCCGTTCCTGTGGACAGGGCTTTTGGAGGAAAGGGTGCCCTGTCTGAGGCGTGTCCAGAGAGACTTGTGGAGGTGAAGCTGCCTCCTCATGCCTTTAAATGCAGAGACCCCCAATGAACAGGTAGAGGGTAAACGTTCAGTAATGACCAGTTGTAAAACTTCTGCCGTGGCTGGCCTCAGTATGGCAGTGCTGCAGAAATGTCTCCTGGTTCTTTAGTTGGCTTGATGTCCATCCTGGGGGAGAAACAAGGCAATGGGAGGAAAGAGAGAACATGGAGAAAGCTCCTTCGTCAGTCCTGTGGAAGGGTGTCAGAGACTCTGTCATGGTGAATGCGTTGGAAGCGCACTGGAAATCCCTTCCGCTTGACACCTGAGCTTTTCTTGAAACTGCAGTGGTGTGATGGGACTGATGCCCCTTGAGGTCCTCACCTCTGCTTTTGCTGAGTGAGTTTCTGGAGGTTTCACAGTCAAGCCCCCAAAACCACCTCTCCCCCTGCAGATGAAGCTCTGTGCTGAAGAAGAGGGACCATGAAGAGCATCAGGTTGTTCTTTGCAGGATGCAGCCGGGCATCTGGGTAGCACATGTAACCTTGATACCTACACCTTCTTTAGGTCTTAGACCCATGAAAGCTTGTGCCAAGCATCTCGGTCCTTGCTTCTGCAGGCAAAGCCTCTGTGCTGCCCAGCATGTGCAGGCAGGGGAGAAGATGAGGAGCTGCGCCTTCTGCCCTCACCTACACCTTCATCTCCTCCCTGCAAGACAAAGGTAGGATGCTGGTGCCCACCAAGGCTGGGCACTTGCTCTCCGAGCTTCCTGCACAGAGCTGGCAGATGTTTCTGGTTTGCTGGAGCTGCATGGCTCTGGCTACCGGGCTGGGAGCAGCTGCTGCTGCCAGGCGGAAGCACTCGGCAAGGCTTTCCTAGACAGCTTTGAATGGGAGCCAGGAGCCCTTTTGCTACAGGAGAAAATCCACGAGGTCAGGAAACACAGCGACAGCAGCCCCAGCTCCATGCTGGGGCTGTTGGCTTGGCACGCAGCTCCCAGCCGTCCTCCGCCTCCTCCTCCTCCTCGCGCAACTTTTGGGGGGTGCGACAGTTGGGTACCTCAGAGGTGATAAATTTGGATAGGCAGGGAGAGCACCAGACAGCGACCTGGGTCAGGCTTTCAGATCTTGAAGAGCTTGCAGAGGCTGGAGGAAGGGCTGTTCCAGCTCAGCGTGGGACTGGGAGGCTGTGCTTTTGTGTTTCCCTCTGTTATTTTGTGGTCAGCTCTGTCTGGGCCCTGCGTTAGCTGCTGAGAAATAGAAGCTCTTGTTTATCCTCCTCTGGACATCCTCCTAGCAGCAGAAGCTTTCACAACAACAAACCAGCTGTAAACTTTGGTCCAGTGTGTCCCCAGACCGAGTGTGAAAACTTGAGGTGTCTGTTACCATCTGTTTGGCAGGAGCCCCACCCTCTTCCCTGCCTCTATTTTATTAGGGGAGCCAGAAGCATGGGCTTTGAGATGACTGTTCCTTGAGCCAGCCCATGTGGTGGTGGTGGTGGTGCTCGTGTGGCTCTGAGGAACAGCCAGTCCTGTGTTGAAACCTGTGTGTGCATCAATGAGCAGCCTCACTCTTCCCATGTTCAGAAGCAAAGAGCATGATAGGGTGCTATGGGATGGTGTTGGTAAGGTCAGCTTAGAATTAGCTGAGGTGCCAGCACCTTCTAAGTACGGTGTGAGCGAGCAAACACCAACGTGCAGAGTTCTTGTGTGTAAACTGTCCATGTGCTGGCTGTGAGTGGTGGGCAGCAATAGCTTTTCCACCTTCCTTGTTACCCCTGACTCTTGGGTGGGTGCAGAGCAGGAACATCTTGATCTGTGTGTCTTTGGAGGAGCCAGAGCTCAAGGTGCTGGGCTGGGGTGGTGATGTGCAGGGCTTGCTGGCGTGTGGTTGCCCCTCCACTGTGCAGCAGAGCTCAGGAGGTCAGCTGGGACTCAGAGCAGGGGAAGACCCTTAAGCTGCTGTGTGTGACCACCTCAGCCCCCACCTCATGCTGCAGTGTGGACCAGGAGGCTGGTGTGGCTGTGTGGGCTGGGGGTCTTCTGAAGAGGCAGGTCAAGCTGTGCCTTCTGCTGGAGAGTACTTGAGAGAGGACTCCCTCTTTGAGAACTCATGTCTTCTCCTCCCCATATTGAGTCTAAGCTTTTCTTACTGCCTTAGCAAGAACTTAGTGCAGTTCCCCTTGAGCATCATCATGGCAGCTGCTCCATCATCAGCACCAGATGCAGACCAAGGTCTGTCGTAGCCACTGCAGGCCTTTATTTGCGGCCATGGTGTCTTTTGCTGGCAGTTGCAGATCTCCCTGCTCTGTATGAAAGATGGGAGCTGGTCACAGGGTTTCTACACACCCTCAAGACCTCTGTGCCTTCAGCTGTGAAGCTGTTCTGCTGTAGGAGTGATCTCTTCCTGGCCAGCAGCATTGGTGGAGATGATCAGTCAACGTTTGCTCCTCAGTCCCCATTTCAGCCTGTCGCTGTCCCTCATAGTAATTGTCTTTTCCCATCCGAGAGAGATGAGAAGCCTGGGGTGGGGATCTCTCTTGTCCCCAGGAAGTGGTGTATGAGAGAAGCTCATATATGTGAGGGCATGTGTTAATGGAACAGAGCAAGGTGCACATGGTCAATTAGTGTGATCACTTAGATTGTCTCCTGCAGCCCTGCTTTCAACCTGCATCTCTAAAGAGCACATCAGACTCTTCTGGAAAGCAGTTCAGATATGGACCTAAGGTATCACATCATTCGTACCTCATTTCCTCCACCGTCCCCGCTTCTCCAGTGTGTTTAATGACCTTCAGCTTTTCCAGCAGTGAAGACAAACAGACGTCCTGCTTGGCCTCGTGTTTGTGCTCTGGTTGCTCTTAGGCCCCCCCCTCCCTTGCCCTTCTTCAGGATCCCAGATGCTGAGCGGGGCCTGAGCTCTGTTTGCCTCCCCGCTACCGAGACAGCAGCTCAGAAAAGAGCTCTGGAAAGAGGCGGTTGTGTCTGCCAGTGCCCGGCTCGCGCCAGGGATTGAGCTCTCTGAGGGGTTTACGGTTGCAGTCAGGTGGGGATTGATGGCAGAAGGTTCTGGCCTCCTTTCCAGTAGACCTTCGCTGTGGCAGCGAACGCAGCAGATGCAGACTGGGTCCGGAGTGGCCTTTGCTGGCACGGTTGGTGCCAGCTCCCAGGGTGTTGGCAACAAGGCTGCTGAGCCCAGGGAGGGGAGCGATGTAACCGTCTTGGGGGTGTCAGGTCCTTGCCCAGTGGTGTTGTGGGCTGCATCAAATGGCGACCAGCCCAGGCAACCATGAGCTCATCTCCCCGTTACCCACTGTGCTTCGAGTGGCTTCCCCCGTGCTCACAGATGTTAGCTGCAGACGAATATCTGACCAGGGTGACTTCCAGTGGGCAGGGGTTGCAGTCCGATGAGGGTGGATTTCTATTTGAGCTTTCAGGGTTTTGTAATCTTCCTGAGTTGAAGTTCCTCTTTCTCTGAGGAGCTGGAGCAGAAATTTAAGGTGGGAGGGGGGTGAATTTTCTCTCGCTGAAGAGCCATGGCAAGTACATGGTGCTGCAGAAGTGTGGTTTGCTCCTGACCCTAATCATCATTCCCAATTAGCACCTTCTGTGATAGCATCTCTTGCTCCCCTGCAGGGCCTGCCAGCTTCACCTCGGGGGAGCAGGGATGTCCCTTTGGCAGTTGTCCTCCCCTTGCAATGGCCACAGGAGGCAGGGGGTGTGGATGTGCCACCATCTCAAGCCTGCCCTGTGGCTTGAGGTTTAACGCAGCCTTCAGGGTGAAGATATGGAGCTAACAGTGTACTGAGGGGGCTGGGACTTCTTCGCTGCACCCGTGGACATTGACATCCAAGCCACGTTTTCACATCTATCTCATGATTTTTGGATTGCCAGCTTGAGATGAGGCAAATTGGAGACAGTGCTGAGCAGTTCTGGAAAACCAGATCTCCTAAATGGGTTACCTTAGGGTTTACTTTTGATTTACACAGGCTGTACCTCCGTTTTCTTATCAGCAACGCCCCCTTACCTCTTGAGGTTGGCTTGGAGAATATGTGAAGTTTGCAGCCAGGCTGTCAGGCTGAAGGATCGCAGCGTGTCACAGGATAAACATCGTTCTGCATTCAGTTTGGTGGATTATTTTGCCTATTTTAAAGTAACCTTCATTACTAATGGAGAGCATTAGGTTAAATAGCTCTGGGTGCTGCAGGTCCTTGCTGTGCTTTTAGATCAAGTTTCATGGTTTTAGGTGAGGCTGGCTCCCATTTGAGACCCCACAGCATCGGACCATGAAAGCCAAAGAAAGACAGTGGATCCTGGAGGCACAGTGCAGGGTGACAGACTGAAATAAGTGTCATTTTCTGTGGGCAGATGCCTAGGGTAGTCAGTGTCCTGGGTGGGAAGAAGGTCATAAAGCCCTTGGCGCACATGGGCCATCCCACCATCTCCCTGTTTCCAGGCCAGGCTCTCCAGGGTGGTACATCTGAGAGCTTGAGATGAGAGACCAGGGTGGTCCTGGGGCAGAATACCCTGTGGTGGCAATTTAATGGACAATTTCCTAAAGCTACTTTAAAAGCACTTTGCATCCCTGATGGTGGCTTACTGGTTTTCACCCCAATGAGCGAGGGGTGGCTCTTGGCCATTGAGAATAGCAGTGAAGTAGGTTTACCTTCTCCCATCCTCAATCCCTACTGAAGTCAAGCAACTTAAAAGACCATTGTAATCTTAAGGGGTGAGTCCCTCCACCTCTGCGTTGCAGAATTAGGTGTCTCTGTGTTACAACGTGCCGGATCCCAGGCCTCTGTGTCTCTACCTTGCAGCATTTGGGAGCTCCTGGGATGAGCAGGAGACATCGGGAACACTCAATACCAAAGGAATGAGGCTGTGCTTTGCAGGTTTCTGCCTTTCCCAGCAGAAAAGAGGGTCTGACTGCTTGGCCCTGCTGCAGTGCCCGCGGCAAGGGTGAGGGACCTCCTCTCCTAACGCAGAGCTGTGTTTCTCCTTGTAGGTGGTGGTGCTTCTGGAAGTCCTGAGCTGGGGTCAGCTGGAAGATGACCGAATATAAGCTGGTGGTGGTGGGAGCTGGTGGTGTTGGGAAGAGTGCTTTGACGATACAGCTCATACAGAACCATTTCGTTGATGAGTATGACCCCACGATAGAGGTAAGAGGCTCTGGGCAAGGGGCCTGTCTATCTGTGTGTTTTCCTTTTGCTCTTCTCCACCTTGCCTCCAACGCAGAGTGTACTCGGCTTGATCTCAAGTCTGAACTTGAGCAAGGATGTTCCTCTCCTTGGTAGAGCTGTTCTGAGTCGCTGTGGGTGTGTTTGGAGGTCGCAGTGACCAACATGTGCCTCCTGCAGAAGGACAGTGGTGCCTGCACCACGGTGGACAGACAGCGAGGGAGGTGGCAGAAGCAGGCAGAGCTGTGCAGGGGCTGAGGCAGCACAGAATCCTCCTTGCTGCTGAGACAACAGTGTAAGGAGGGGTTAAACGTTTGGGATTGAAAAGCCATTTTGTGCCTGTGCTTCCATTTCTCCTCCTGTGAACTGAGAGTAAATATATTGACTTCTCGTGCTGGATGTTTTGAGATTTAGCAATGAAATGGGTTTTGCCAGAGCTTGGTTGTGTTATGTATGTCCAGCAGTTTGAGAGAGACAGGCTGAGCAGCTGAACCGTTCTGGTTCCCAGAGTGCTGCCTCTGCTCCATCACGGGTCTCGTAGCTGGTGTGGATGGCAGCACTGGCCTGTCTAGCTCAGCACCCTGCCTGGAGACACAGGCAGGGACCCTGTGCTCCTCGAGGCTGTGCAGAGCAGGCGTCTGCTCTTCGATATCCAGTACACTATTTTTTTTTTCCACTTTTAAAAAACATATTCCATTCTCTGATTGCTTTCACCGTTGCTAATGAGATGCTAATTACTCCCCGCATGACTTACACCTTCATTTGGGGGAGATGTGGCCAGCAGCCGCTCTCTGCACAAGGAATAAGTCCACCCAGGGACGGCAAATTACAGCTCTGTCATGCCTCTTGGACAATACCCTCCCTGTCTGCAGTCCTAAAGGATTCTCTACCAGATGTGTCTAAGTGCAGCTGTGGTTGCTGCAGTTATTAGTATCATAATGGCTAAAAGGTCCCAGCTGGGATCAGAAATCTATTCTGGTAGGTGTTGCAAGCGTAGTCTCCACCCTGAAGAGCTTACAACTTAAATAAACAAGCAACACAAAGCTTGGTAGAAAGGCAGAAATAGTCTTACATTCCTACAGACGGGAAGGAAAGAAAGCACTTAAAAGCACGTGCTATGACGTCATTTGGCCAAGGTCACCTAGAAAGTCCGCGGCAGAGGCTGGAACTTAATTTCAGGGCTCCCGAGGCTTGGTGCTGCACCTTGCTTATGGATGCAGTTGCTGCCTTCCCCAGCTCCTCTCCCCTCCTCTGCTCATCACGGGTAGCATCATACACTTTTCTAAAAACCTGTTCCAGGTTGGTTTTGGCAAAGGAGCTGCTGATGGAGAGCAACCCCCCTGGAGAGACATCTGCATGGATGGTCCACTCTTGGACCATCTTGGATGGGCAGAGGCAGCTCTGACCCAATGACGTGTTGGGTTTTGGCATCCTATTTTTTTGTCTGCAGCTGCCTCGTCCCTGTGTGTACCCTGCAGGGAATTTTCTCCATGTAAACAGGCAGCGGGGAATGTAAACCTTGCATGGCATTTCCCAGCACACCCTCCTCACTGTGCCCTGGGAGACGCCCGTTCTCCTCCCCTGCTCCCCCATCCCCACTCTGCTCTTCTCCTCTTCCTAAAGCAGCCACGAGCTGCTCTTCACCCCTGTTGCACCTGCAGGTCCCACCAGCTCTGATGCCCTTGCAGCTCCTTTGGTCGTGCCCTACGTCCCCCCCGATCATCTTCTCACTCATTCCAGGGTGACTCCTTTTAATTATGCTTCATTCTATGGGGATTTAGGACGCACAGTTACCTGCCAGCCACCTGAGTGTGACCAACAAACCACCCTCCTGTGACTAAGCTGCTTTGGATCGTGCCCAGAAGCTGACTCCGACTGTTCAACCACCTAACAAACAGCACAGCAGCGCTGAAATGAGCAGGATAAAAGGGGGGGGGAAAGAGTTTACATGCATGGAGCAAAGGATTTACTCGTCACTTAAATGAGACAAGCAGAGGCTGTGCCGCAAAGGGGTGGGTCAGGGTGCACTGAGAAGATGCTCCCCAGGGCAGGATGGGTGGAAGAGTGAGCTTGTCCTGTCTGGGGCAGAGCCCCCGACTGAGCGCCTGCTCCCTCCTGCCCACCCAGCTCCCTAGTGCGAGTGTCTGGCTTTGTAACTCAGCGCTGGCCAACCTGCTCCAGCATGTGCTCACGTGTGGGCTCTGGGGCTGCCAAGGAGCCTTAAGACCTTTATTTTGGGAAGCTGAGGGCCAAGGCGCTGAGGAAACGTACGCTGCTGGTGGTGTCCCATGGCGGCTGAGTTGGGATGGAGTGAAGAGTCAGACTGTGGTGGGAAATTCTTCGGTCCGTCTTTTAGCAGTCAAGTAGCAATGGACTTCCCAAGCGTCTGGTCGTATCCTTACCCTAGCGTTTAATGGATGGACCTCTTGGCCTGGTCCCTCAGCACACCTGGGGTGCTCCCAGCATCCGCCTGGGATCCTGAGTCTGAACCCCCAGCAGACATCATTCCTGCCACCCAGCACTTCAGAGCTGGGTCCGGCCACTTTCCCTTGTGCAAGGAGGTGGGGTAGGATGTGGGGGGCTGCAGAGGAGCACTGAGGCTGCAGGATGCAGGTGGCTGGACATGTGGGCTGGTGGCAGGTACCCCTGCAGTGACAGGTCCTGCCCTGGGTGTGGCAGGGATGACTGAGCCACCATCACGGCTGTCCCGGGGGGATTCAGGTGAAGCTGGGCACAAAGCAAAGTTGGGGAGAGCTTGTCCCCTTCCTTTGGGGAGCATCCTCTGCCAGACCGTTTGCTTCGTTAGCGAGCTGGCTGGCCTTACAGGCAGCCTGTTGATGACCTGAGGCGAGGTGTGGGATTGCCTCTCTGTAGGTGTGCTGTCTGCTGGTGAGACCTCCTCCAAATGGGGACTTGGTAATGAACTGAGAACACGTGTGCCAAGGGGCTGGTCCTCTGGATGCAGGCATCCAGGTGGGAGGGTGGGAGGATGCTTTGCTGGGCAGACCAGGCACTGGGGTCCCCTTTGCTGGTCTCTGCTGGGCACTGGGACCCCAGAGGTGGAACCAATGCTCTTCTGCCTTGCACCAAGGAGACTCCAGATACATTATTGATTAGAAATGGGAGCCCATCCCCACAGGGCAGCCTGCCAGTTGCCTTCAGAGCAGTTGGCTGGAAGCCAGCCCATCACTCCACGCTTATTCCTGGTGGGTCAGCAGTCCCCTTTTTGGGAAGGCACAGCTGAGAAGGTCATGGAAGAGTGGATCTCATCTCCTCTGATTTCACAGCCCTCTCCTCAAGGTGAGGAAAGACTTTCATTAGCCTCAGTAGATGACGTTGTTGTAGTAATGAACCGTAGGGTGGAGGCTACGTTGGCCCCATTCCCTTTCCGTGCCGCTGCTGGTCCTGTCGGTGACCTTTGCTGTGTCGGCTTTTTGTCTGCAGACCTGCAAAGCTCATCTGATAACATTGTTGTGGTCGTTGGAAGAACAGCAGACATTTGAATTAATTTTAAACTGCAGCCATAGCCTCTGCGAGTGGCTGCAGAGCGCTGTCATGGTCATATTGCTGACTCGCACCTTCTTCATGCCTTTGGTTTTGGCTTCCTTCTCTTGCTGAGAGTCGAGGACACTGTGCCGTACCCAGGGGATGGGTACCCAGCTCGGAGAGGGATGAGGCTGTTCCTCCATGCTGGACCTGCCCCAGCAGCATCTCTGCTGATGAGACTGGGCACCAAGGAGAGGCCCGGTGGGAGGAGCAGCACTTTTGAGGAGCCTGCCTTGAAAATGAAGGGATGAAAATTGAGGGAGGCCTGGGTGATTTCCAGACCTTCTCACATCTGCGATGATAAGTTGTGATTACCTCCACTGCAGGGAAAAGCCCCAACTTCAAAGGCCCTGCCTGGATAGTCCCTACCTCTCCAGGAGCCCTCTGGGCACAGACTGGTTGTGGGAAACACCCTCCTCACAGCGTGGTAGTGTTTTGTTTCTCATGTTTGAAGAAGAGGTTTACAATCAAGCCCAGTTTGAAGCCTTACTGGTGGCGTATTGCCTCTGGTGCCTGATCTGAGATGCGTTGGAGGTGCTGGATTTCCAGGTGATCTTAAACACCTTCCAGCCCTGCAGATCACAGATCGGGGCTGGAAGTGCTGGCTGGCCAGAGTGGCCTTTCCTGGCTGTCCCTTTCCAGCACCCAGGCATGGCAGCAGCAAAAGGAGTTGGCCGGCACTAAATAAAGCTTAGGAAAATAGTTGTCAAGGGCTCTATGGTGTGGTAGAGACAAAGCTGCCCCTGGTCTGCCAGAGGCAGGGCTGGGGATGGGGAGAGCAAGCCAGGCACTGGTGTTCCCGTGGCTTTGCCAGAGAAGGGGAAACCTGCTCAGCTGCTCCCTTTTTCCTTTTATTTTTCCTTCTCCTTTTTCCTTTCCCTCACATTTTTGGAACAGATTGGGTAGTCCATTTAATGGGAGCTAAACCCAGGCAGAGCTGACCTGGCATCTTCCCAGGGATGCACTCACTGCCTCCCTTCGCTTGGCTTGACCCGAACCCTCCCTTAATGCACCTTCCTCCCTTTCTCCCCCTCTCCTGGCCTTCAGGATTCCTACAGAAAACAAGTTGTCATCGATGGAGAGACCTGCTTGTTAGACATCTTGGATACCGCAGGGCAAGAGGAGTACAGTGCCATGAGAGACCAGTACATGAGGACGGGGGAAGGATTCCTCTGTGTCTTTGCCATCAACAACACCAAGTCCTTTGAAGATATTCACCAGTACAGGTCGGTGGGATGGGGAGGGAAGGGGAGGCCTTGCTGCTGCACCCTCCTGCCCTCCCTTTTAGCTCAGGCCCGGCGGTGGAAGCGCTGGCTGCCTGCAAAGACAATTAGCTCAAGTGGCCATTCCCTGGGGAACAGACGGAGCAGACGGCTAATGTCCGTGACTCCAATAAAACCCATCCGAAGGGATTGCTTGTGGCCCTTGGGGACCCGGTAATGTAATGTTTAAGTGTTTATGGTGACTAAAGAGAGAGCTGATCCTCTCTGACCCCCTCCCTTCCCTCCCTAATTAATGGAATTGCTTTGTTAGTGGAATTGATCTCAGCGACTTCTGCTGGGAGCTGGGAGAGGAGGCTGGGAAGGGCAAGGAGGCTGCGTTGTTCGTCAGGAGAGGCAGCCCTGGCCCCTTGGAGCTCGCTGCCAACCAGGGCAAAGTCAGAGCAGGAGGAGAGTCAGAGCCCTGGTGAGGTGACTTGCCCGAGAGGTGGTACGGGGGGGACAGTGCAGAGCAGGGACCTCATCCCGGTGTGGCCCTGCTTTGGCTGCACCCACGTCACCCATCCCACTTGTCCCCACTGCTGCTATCACCGCTGCAGAGCCAAGAAGATGATGTAAATGCAGAGGGAGTCTTCTCTGGTTACCCCAGCGCTAGTGTAGGGAGGGACCTTTCTGCTTTATGCCTTTTTTTTTAAGCTTGGCCGTGCAGAGGCTGCAGGAGATAGTTTTGCCTGTCTCCGCTCAGTCCACTGCCCCCCAAGGGGCCGTGTACCCCAGTCCCTCATCATAAACCCGGGTCCTAGATAACCTGGTAGCTCCAAGCACAGGCACAACCCTTCCTTGCTCCTCCAAGCTTTTGGGATGTCTGTCTTCAGCTAGCAGGCGTGTTCAGTGTCCTAACTACACGGCTGGACTAATTTGGCTTGTTTTAGCTGAACCAGAGGACAAAGCATGGGATTTACCTAAAGCACCTGGGGGATTGAGCAGCTTGCATCCCAGTGCTGGAGCTGGTGCCTGTGAATCACTCACAGGATGGCTCAATTTCAAGCCCCGGTTTTAATCATGATGTAAATCACCAGCTTTCATCTCGTTTCGCCTGTGCTCTTTGTGTTTGCACTTTTAAAAGAGCATTCCCCAGAGAAACGCTGGCTCTCCCTGGTTGGTAACCATTAGGAGGTATCTCTTTTCAGCTAAGTGTAGCTCTGCACTAAATTTAGTACTTGCATTCGCTGATCAGGATGTTACATGGAACATTTAAGTGACTTTATGGCATACCATACACATAGCCAGACTTCATTTTTATGTTCTACTACATTAAAAAAAGATGATCGGTCTTCGTGCCTGTGATCCATGTCCAGCTGCTTTTGGATGGGAATTTGAATTCTATTAAAATGCAGAAATCAGCATTTTAGATAACGCTTTTATTAGTTAAATAAAACCATGTTAAATGTTCTGGGTGCATGAGCAAGGCAAAAAAAAAAGCTGTTTTGCATCTGAAGTTAAATGATTTATTAAGCAGAGGAAGTTATTATCTATCAGGAGGGAATTGAATGGATTGTTTGTGGTCTTAACGGCATTCGAGATTTTTAGAAGTGGTAGATCTCATCCTCGCCCACCTAGTTTTCTATCCGAGGTTGGAATGAAGAAGTGAGCATTACAGCTTTTTAGCTTCCCAGTTGGTTTCTCAACTTTGAGTGACCTGGACTAAACTGAGAGGAAGCAAGTACTGCCTGAGCATCTGCGGGAAAGGTTACAGCTGCCAAAAGCTGGTTTATCAGCTCAGCAAATTCTGGTTGCAGGTGATTTTTATTTCTTAATTTTTATTTTGAATCCACATTCAGGGGGATTACTTGATCTCAAATGTTGGCAATAACACAGGTAATGGCTTGAGTATTCGTTTTTATTTAGCTTAAGCTCATGGCTTAATATAGATTGTCATGATTTCAAGCTGTGTTTTGTAAACTGTTGCATTTGAAGAGCAGAAGGGCGTTTAATTTTCTTCTCCAGAAGTGCCCAAGCTGGTTTGCTGTTTACTCATTTACATGCTGCGGTCATTTATGCTCTCCTGAAAGCCCAACACAAGGCACTTGGCAGGAATTAAGTGTAGCTGTTAATTCTTGATGAAGAAGCTGGTAGGGAGTGTCCTGGAGCTTCTCCCTGATGCCTTTTCTCCCTTCATTTTGGCACCTCTTATTCTTACAGAGAGCAGATCAAGAGGGTGAAAGACTCAGATGATGTTCCCATGGTGCTGGTGGGAAATAAATGCGACTTACCAGCCCGGACAGTGGAGACCCGGCAAGCACAGGACCTGGCCCGGAGTTACGGGATCCCCTACATAGAAACGTCTGCCAAAACCAGACAGGTAGGAGGAGGGGTTTAAACAAGATCTGCTTTTTTCTTCTCTTTTCTCCAGTGCTGTCCTGAGGTTAGTTGCCTCCTCAAGGCTAAATGCTCCATCAAGACATCCCCTCCCTGTCCAGGCTCGAGCCTCCCAACCTGGAGAAGTGCGTAATTCTTGTTCTGGCAGCAGTGAAGGGATGATGCCTTCTCAGGGCTTTCTCCAAGGCTCTGGAATAACCCCCATAGTCACTGCAGGTCAGCTAAGCTCAGGGGACTTGGCTAACCTCATCCGTGGTCTATTTTGGCAAACCTACAGGCAGAATATACCAATGCTCAAAGGGCCATGAGGGGCTCCCAGAGCACAGAGGTGGCAATGGAGCAGCTGCTACCTACAGTGGTCTAGTGGTGGCTTTTGTCTTGGTGGTAAACCTCACTGAGTCTGCTGAAAGCTGATGAGTCTCAAGGACTTGAGAGCTCCTTGGCCTCAAGGTTGCTCATTCAATCTCACTCTCTCTTTGGGTGCCCCGCTAAGACCTCTGCTGGTCTTTCCAGCTTGGTTTTGTGCCTTCAGCTCCACAATGCGCGCTGCTGGAGGACAGCGCTGGGGAGCAGAGCCCTCTCCTCTCCATCCTCTCCACTGTTCCCTCTCAAAAGTGGGCAGCTGCTTCAAGCGATGCTTTTCTTCCAGGGTGTTGAAGATGCCTTCTACACCTTGGTGCGGGAGATCCGTCAGCACAAGCTGCGCAAGCTGAATCCCCCAGATGAGAGCGGCCCCGGCTGCATGAACTGTAAATGTGTGATATCGTGACTACGGTGAGTTTTGGAAGCAGGAGATGGGGTGCGTTGGAAGCAGGGCAGGAGGTGGCTGCAGATGCACTCAAATACAGCAGAAACAGTTTCAGCAACGGGTCTTTTTTAATGAAACACATTTTTTTGACTGAAATAGCATTTGTCTGTCAAAACATAGGTAAGTCAAATTTCCCACTTTCCTGAGGAAGTGTGTAGGAGGGAAAGGGTTGTTTATTTCCCACCCCCCCCTCATTTGGCTTGAACAAAATCCTACAGAACTGCATTAAAAAATGATGTGTTTTGTCGTGCTTTCCCCGGGAAAGCTCCATCCCGTGCTGCTCCTCTGGGAGAGGAGCGAAGCTGGCGCGGGAGGTGTGTGGTCCCTGCGCGCTCACCAGGCTGGGCCCAGGGAAGAGCCGGGGGAACGCATTGCCTCCTCACGCACTCCTGCAAACTGCCTTGTCCTAAAGCTTCCGAGCAGGCCCGTCTCCCTGTCCCGTGCTCCTCAGATGAGTTTTCCCCACTCCTTGTATCCCCTGGGGTGTTTGGAACTGATGCAATGTTGAGAATTAGCCATAAGGGGGCTGTTCTGCTTTTATAAATGGTGCGAGCTGCGGCCAGAAACAGCGTTTTTCAGGTGGTCCGTGTTCACTTGCCTGTTGTTCTTCTTTTTCTTTCCTCGCTGGTGGTTGGGGTTTTTTAATTATGAGTTATGAATTATGAGAGCGGGGCAGCTGGGGATGAGTGCTCTGGGAGAAAAACCTGCACGAATGTTGCCCTTAATATCTTTTTGGGGAGTCTCCCAAGCACCCAGACTGGCCCTTCACCCCTTGACACCACTGCTGGAGTCCTAAAGAGAGGCACATCAATCCAGAGATGGTGCTGGGAGGGTCTCGCTGAAGGTGGAGGTGGGCAGCTGGTTTTCCTCCATCGCTTTTGGGGCCAAAGGCTGTGAGCACAGCAGAGCTCTTCCCCGAGAGGAAAAAAATAAAGAAATGCTGGCAGCGTTTGCTTCCTATGAGCAAAAAACCAGCCGAGCACCCCACCCCTCTGCTCCCAGCCGAGGCGTGCGAGGTCTCCCGGGGGCTGAGCCGAATGCTGTGCCCAGCACACTTATCACTGCTAAGGGAGGTTTTCCAGATGTTCGGGTCCTCCAGATGTTCAGGAGTGTTTCCTCCGGATGGGGATGTGAGCTCGGGGCTTGTTTCCTGCTCTGGCTCACAGCTGACGGCATGGGCTTGGCGGATGCTGCTGCTCCCCTGCACCAGGAGCCTGGTCCCTGTCACAGCCCGGTGGCCAGCACTGGCGTGGGCAGTGCCTTCAAAAAGAGGGGCAAGGAGGAGTAGGAAGGAGTCTCTTGGAAACACTCCTCTCTGTTAAGAGAGCGTGCCCAGTGGGTTGCCCACTTCTTTTTCTGCTCAGGCAGAAACTGGAAACCAGACATCCCAGCTTATTCTAGCTGCAGTGGCCAAGAGCAGGGAGGGAGCAACATCAGGGCACAAAAAGAGAAGCAAGGCAAGGAGATGCTGGGGTTTGGAAGACTTAAGGGTGGGGGTGTGGCCGGGGAGATTTGTCTGCATTTGCCCTGGACTCACTTTGTGGTTCCCATCATCCCTGGAGGAGGGAGAAAGGTCTCACCAAACAGATCTCTTGCCCTTCCCACAACGAGGTCTGGGCAGAGGCAGAAGGTCTGGTGAGATGCCTGAGACTCACCCATCACTCCGCAGACCACTTGCCTGTTCCCTTCAGCACACGTGCACATGGTTTGCTGAGCCAGGTCTAGACCTCCAACACCCGTGTAGCCCTTTGCTCTCCCTCTGTGGGCACTAGCAGCATCATCCCAAAATATGAGCGGTGGGTAATGAAAACAGCCCTTACTGTTCTGATGGTGAATGGGTGCTAATGAGTCTCCTCTTCTGGTTTCAGCTGACTGGATCGTGTCTTGGAGAGGTTCCCACTGTGCAGAGCGCAAGGAAAGAGGTGAAGCGAAGGAAGAAGCAAACGATTCAGGGGTGGAGCATAGGGGGAGGGGGAGAGGAAGAGGAGGAAGAGGACAGGGGGAGCATGAGCCCCTCCAAGGACTATCTCGCACTTCACCCAAGCCTGCGGCAAACGACTTTTTTGGTTTTTTTCTTTCCCCATCCCCTCCTCCTTTGGCCTCCTCCCACCCCGGCAACTGTACAAAGCCACAGATTGAATCACAGTAAATTATTATTTGATGGTCTCGACAAACCGTCTTGGTGGCTGTGTCCTCCTTCCAGAGGGTGCTGCCGCTCGTGCTCCGGGAGGGTTGATGGTGGGATGGTGGGGAGGGAAGGGTGCAGAGATTTGCCCTCCATGGACCAAGTTCGTGCTGTAGACTGTGAAGGTGACTGGGGTGGGGTGTCCTTCATGGAAAGAGCTGTCTTTGTCTCCAGCAAGTGGTTGCCGTGTCCCCATATCCCCCCAGCCCTCCTGAAACTCTCTGCTGGCCCCAAGTTGTGGTGGGGTAGAAGAGCACAACCAGTCCAAGCCTGTCCTTGGCCATCCTTTGGGTGTTTTGCCTTCAAACTAGTCCTTGTGGGATTTTTTGTGGCCTCAGATGCAATGCCTGGAAGGGAAGAAGCATCAGGGAGGACATCTAAGAGCTGGGTTCACCTCAGCTAGTGCCAGTTTTTGATTCCTTGATTATTTTTTTTCCAGGCAGGTCTTTCTGGCACAGCACCTCCCTAATGTTTATGTGCTCCAGAGGTAGAATTAGGCCTTTTGCTCCCCTCCAGCACCTGCCTAACGCTGACACCTGCACAGCACATACACCTTGGGCTGCTCCAGTCTGTCAGCGGCGTGTAATGGTATGCAAATCCTTGTCTGCCCTGTGCACAGCTTAATTACCGGCCAGCGTGTAGCAGAAGAGCTCTCCTGCGCTGCAGACGGCTGTCTACCTGCTCGGCAGCTCAGACTAAAGGATCCACGCTTCCAGTCCTTGGTTTTAGAGTGGGTAAGGGTGTTCTGGATAAGGGCTGATCTCTTTGGGAGCTCGTCTTTGCTCAGCCCTGGTCCTCTGGGATTTTTGCCAGGGGTCTGACCAGCTTCTCCCGTGAGCCTTTCACTTGCAGAGCCCAAGCAGCAGGCTGGCTCCGTGCTCGCTGCCTTTCCCTCTCCCAGGCTGTCACACGAGATGATTCAGCTGGAATCCCGAACGAAGAGCATCAGAGAGGGAGATGATCCAGCCAAGCGCAGCTGGAGCGGTTCTGCACGAACCTGCCGAGGTGCCGGGCTTGGCCGTGCTGAGGGATGTGCCTCACACGGCAAAACTGGCACGGAAACACCGGTCACCCCCCGCACAAAGCCACAGCCCACCGGGGCTTCCAGCGTCCTTGCAGGTAGCCTCCCATCCTGCTCCTCATCCTCCATCATGCCAGGCAGCAGCAGAATTGGACTCCAGCGCTGCTGGGAGTTGCTGCCTTTGCTTTTGGCCTGGGCAAGAGAGGACTTGTGCTATAAGGGCTTGGTGGTTGTACCTGCCTGCTCCCTGGAACTGCTGTGGGGCTGCAGCTGCCTGGCACCCAGTTCCTGCCGGAGAAGGGCTGATCCTGGCTTGGGTGGGAGAAGTTACCCGCGGGAAGAGCTGCCCCACCTTCAGCTGGATGTGCTGTTGGCCTGGCCCTGTGCTGGAGAAGTGCTGAAGATGCTGAGTCTGGTGTTACATGGTGGGGCTGGACCAGAGGCTCCCAGGAAACGTCCCAGCCTGAGCTGCTTCAGGTGTGAAGCCTCTCATTTCTGGTTGAGAGAAGCCACAGTCAAGGACTGGGAACCGTGGTCAAGCAAGCTGAGGAGCTCTGGGGAGCACCAGGTGTGAGGTGTTTACAGGGCAGGCACCATCTGCAGTTGCAAGAGGCTGACGCATCTTGGTGAGGGTGTGCTAGGGCAGAACTGGCCAGAATACAAAGTCCTTCAGCAGTTTGGGCAGGAACAGGAAGCCAAAGCATGAGCATTCCCCTTTCAGAGAGGTTTCTGCACCCTTCAGGTGAGGTTTTCCAGATTGCTCAGGAAAGTTCTGGGTCTGGTCAAGTCACATGTGTTACCATAGCTTGTTCAAGTGTCTTCTAGTTGTGAAATCCTGTTGCTTCCTTGGGCCACTCCTCATGGCTGTTGCACCCAGGGCTGCTGAAGAGGGGCTGTTTCATCAGCAGTTCAGCAGTCTGTGTCTGTGTTCAGCTCCCCCCCAGGTGCTGGACACGCTTTCCTTCCCAGTGGAAGAGTCTAGTTGACGCTTCACAGCTTTGATCAGTTGTACGCTTCAAGTGGCTGCAGATATTGACAGTCTCTTCTCTAGGGTGATTGGTTATAGTCCTAGTTCATGCATGGCTAAAGCAGACATAGATGTGCTAGGAGTCACTAGGGTTCTGCAAATGGACCTAAAAGTTCTTCAGGGTACACCTTCATCTCGGTGCAGGTGGTAGGATAGTGCTATGACAGGACAGCACTTCAGAAATCCAGTAGGCAGGTTGGAACTGGAGACTGCAAACATCTGAGGAGGACCTGGCTGATAGGTGGCGGTCCCAGTCTGGCAGGTTGCAGACCAATCTCAGTCCTTTTGTGGATGGCACCCAGCAGAAGTAAGGTGGCCAGGACCCTTTGTTGAGCAGAGTTGGTCAGTAACATGGCTGTCTCCAGAGCTGGAAGCGCCATTGGTTAGTTTTTTGCTTTAACTAGAAGATTATAAGGAACCCTGACTCAGGTCAATGTTCAAGCCCATGCTGAAAGTTGGAGGCAGGTTGGGAGCAGGAGAGGAGACAGGCTCTGTCACTCGGGGCCTAGCTCAGGACCTCTGGAGCACGTGGTCACCTTCAGATGCCACACACAGCTTCTGTACAACTTTGATGACATCAGCAGTTTGGTTTACTTGTTCACAGAAGCCAGGACAAAGAAAAACCTTGATCACCCATCCTTCAGCATGAGTTAAAATACTCCATCAAAGCTGTTAGTGAAAGTTCTTCTAGGTCTAGTTCAGCCTGAAAAGATACAGCTCTGTACCAAATGCCATCTGTTGCCTGACAAAGCTTTCCTTTCAGATGGCAGTTTATGAATTCACATAAGCCTGTGAAAAGGAGCAAAAACAAATGCCCAGATTCAGTGAGTCAGAGAAGACTTTTTTAAACTGGATCCTCTCATTGCCCTTTCTTTTCATGCCAGGTGCAGCGACGGCAAAATAAATTCAATTCACAGACTCCTGTCATCCTCCGGATCTTTGGATTAGTTCTTGCACTCTCCCAATGAAGTCCTAAACACCTGCCGTGGTCAAAACTGTTCTTACATCATCTCCTGAATGCAGTGACTTCAAGCGCATGAAATCATGAGGTTAATGCCATCGTCAAGACTTCAGCCAAAGCTCTTTCTGCAGACCTGAGCTGATTTCATTTTAAATGCCAGAGTAGTTGTTAGTTCTTAACGGACAGAGGAATTACCAGAGGTCATCAGTGTTCCGCTTATCATGCAATATGAGGAGATGGGAGAGTTTTCCAGCAGAGCAGCAGCCTGGATGGGGGATGGCAGTGCCCTAGTATGAATTCCTCACTAAATCTCAGATTAGGATTGATTTTTGTTGTGTATGAAATGGGGATGAATATCCTTGCTCTATATTATCTGCTTGGAATCAGAAGCTGCTGGAGGAACATCTTTTACCATGCATGGTATTCAGCTGGTAGCGTTAGCTGTATCAACACCTTTTTGCATAAAAAGTATAGTTGAAAATCAAACCCAAATGGGGCAAGCCTGAAGATCATTTAAGTGTGGATTTACAGCTGAAGTAATTCTTGTTCCTCTGCTTTCAATACGGATGTTTAACACTGCGGTGGTGGAAGGGTGGCTAATGAAAACTGCTGAGAAATGGAAGTTACCCCAGGGAAAAGCAAACTTTCAGGAGTTTGATACACTTTACGTGGGGACTGAGTAATTTCTGCCTTGCTGTACTGCAAGAACATCTTAAAATTGTCACATTTGGGATGGTGCGACAGAAATAGAGGACTGCAAACACACGCCAGTTCTGAAGAAGCTGAGAGGCGAGAGAGGAGCTCACACACCCCCACCAGTCTGACCCCTACCAGTATGAAACATTTTAGAATAGATTTTGACTGCAAGCATAATTGCAGACATGGGAAAATGCAGCAAGAGTTTAGCAAAAGTGGATTATACCTAGCTCTGGTAAGAGGACTCATCATCTATGTGAAAAAACTACTCCTAGCTTGGGACTTTAGGAGAGCCTTCAGCACAGCGTCCTAAAGGAAATCGGTAGTTGTGCTGGAAGAGGGATTCTCACGAGACAAAAAGGTGATTACAGGGCTGGCTAATGGGGAGAAGATCCCTATCTGGCTGAAAGACAGTTTGCAGTGGAGGGTCTTGCAGACAACACTTATCCTGATTTGTTAGCGCCATCTGGAAAAGACAGAGGCAAGCTAATGACATTACCTGACGATTAAGGGGAATCATCAGAGGAAGGTGGGAAGAAGGGGATGGGGTAAGAGGAACAGAATGAAATGTAGTGGTACACATTGCAGGGTCGCGTACTTGGAAAACCTGCTACAGCAGGGACTTCAATTCCACTTGCCTTTGCAACAGAGAAGGCCAAAGAAAAAGAGGACCCGCATCTTAATAGTTGATTATGAGCGACTGATTTGATACGACCTTGACAACATGACCCCAGGATATACCAGCCATTTACAGTAGAGAAAGGAGAATATTTATCCCACTGCACAAGACATTTGGAGTTACTTAGACTGTTCTGGTCACCCATCTTCAAGAAAAAAAAGCTGGAAAAGAAAAAATGGGATGCTAAAAAGGACTGCGAGCCTGTCTGTAGTGACGGGAGATTTTGAGCTTGGCTTGTATGACATAGCAAAACAAATGTCGAGAGGAGATGACAGTGGGCCCTATAAATATATCAGGTATGCAAACATCAGAGGGGAAGAGTTATTTTAAGCTGAAAAATAATTTGGCAAAAGAACAAGTAGGTATAACTTGACAATAAATCATCTTAGCCTATAAATTAGGAGGTCTGTAATCTTCAGAGAGAGGCTTTGGACAATTCTTTCAGAAGGAGGAGGAAGAGACTGACAGATATCTAAATGACTCTGATGTGGTTACCTGCAACAGCAGCAAAGTGGCTCCTCTGACCAGAAAGCACCTTCTGGCCCTGTGTTTCTAGGTTGTACTACAATGGAATCCCTAAATATTAATAATGCAAGTGGCAGCAGCAATTAGCTATTAATCAATAATAATAATTAGCGACTGGGATTACTGGATGTTGCTTGTGGATAAAACCAGGAAGACAGACAAATCTCTTCTCTGTAAGATAAAGGAGGTTGCAGGGAGGTGGGTGTTGGTCTCTTCTCACAAGTCACAACCGATAGGGCAAGAGAAAATGGCGTCAAGTTACATCAGAGGGGGTTTAGGTTGGGCATTAGGACAAGCTTCTACACCAAAAGGTTTATCAAAGACTGAAACAGACTGCCCAGGGAAGTGGTTGAATCACCATCCCTGGATGTATGTAAAAGCCGTCTAGATAGGGTGCTGAAGGACACGGTTTAGACATGGGCCTGGAAGAGTTAGATAACAGTTGGACATGATGATCTGAAACATCTTTTCCAACCACAGCGATTCTGTGATAAGACCCCAAAGGAAAAGCATGACCATCTAGGCTTGGCTTTCAGAGAAAGTTTCACCTGACTCCAGTTCATTTGGGTACCACCAATATCATTAATCCAGACTAACCTGTTCTGTGGAGTTCCTGTGATGGTGAGATCAGATTCACATCCAACATCCCCAAATAGGTCCAGGGTGTGTTAATTGTCAATAGTGAGATTTAAAAATTTTTAACATTTCCTGGCAAAACAGAAACACAACTTCTCTTCTATAAAGCTTCACGAATGCATAACATGATTCCTGGACAGAGATTAACGTACAGGTTTCTCACTGACCTTAGCTCAGCTGGGAATGGTGCCAGCACAATTCCGGGAACTCTGAACAGGGCAGATATAAAGCTCCTGTATCTACCCTGAAATTGCGCCAGATTTCTCTCTTGCTCAGTGATGGAAAGATGCATTTCTTCTTTGATTGGTTTCAAATAGTTCAGGCTGGGTTGGCCGTAACAAGATTATTTCCAGCAAAAGAAGGGAAAGAAGTAGACTATCATGTAGGCAGATGTGTGCCTACACAATGCCCTTGCTCCATCAATAACCTTTGGAAAGTGTGTCCCAAGAAAAGGTGGGGGGAGAAACTGAGTCAAGTTACCTGGAAGAGAAATGGCAGAGGTGGGAATAAAGTTAAAGGGGCAGATGCTTGATTCGGTGTTGTTTTCACTGAATCACGCTACCTTCCTGGAGCACGTCAAGGCCCATTGCCTTCCTTCCTGTGGAGATGGGCAGCTGGACTGCAATGACACCACGTGGAGCTGAGTGCGCTCGTCACCTTGGAAAATCAGGCCCCTGGTGATTTTCTCTGACGTTAATTGACCGTCAGACCCCGTGAGAGGGGAGTCAACATATTTCCTGACCCATGGTCTAAGATAGTATTTTCCAAACCCTGGAGTAAAAGTAATGCTGAGGAAATGCTGACGCAATCCACCGGCAGCTGCTGCTCTCCAGCATCTTCACGAAGGTAGGGTATATAGTGGAGATCTGAGGGTGTGAGCACACGCAAGGAGGGTCTTCAAAACCCCAGCCTCTTCTAACTGGCAAGTAGGACTCTGTGTCTTCCCTCCAGACCTCCTACCTTCCTGTCCTCAAGAGAAACCCAGCTAAGGGCTGCTCCCAAGAAAACGCTGGGTACCTCCTGAATGGAAACCCCTGAAAAAGCAGGATTCCCATGTGGGACCATGGAGGTGTGATCACGTTTTCCGAGGTGTCTGGTTTATGAATCCTGTATCTAAAGTGTGGAAATGTGGATTCCTCCTAAGTGCGAGTGAGGCTGGTAAGAGCAATGTTCTGAATAAAAACATTGTGATGAGTCTAAAAGATCAGGGACTGCGTGTGTTTGAATGGCAAATTCAATTTATGGGCAGATGAGTCCGGATGATTGAATTAACCTGGTTTAATGAATTACTGCCTCTCAGCGGAGCTGTGAAAAGGGACTGCATTGTGCTTTATGCCTTGCTTTCTTAAATGAATCTTATTAAAGGAAAGCAAACATGTTTGGAGAGTGGAAGAGCTATTACTGTGGTCTGCAAAGATGGCTCTGCAGATGCCCCGTAACTTGTTAACCACAGGTCATTAATCCCATACACTCGCCTGCTTGTGCCCTGGGTGTGTCCTGATGTCCCAGAAAATCGCCCCCCCAGATTCATAAGTATTCTTTATTCGTGAATAGTGAGAAACGAATGTGATGATGCTGTGGCGATCTCCACCCAGGAGATGGTGAAGGAACAGCACAGTGCTGCTCACGGAGCGGCACCAGAGATGCGTTCTAGCACCAAAAGGGGTGCTGGATCGTGTCAGCAACTAAAGTTGAACCGCATCTGTTGGATCCACTTTATCATAGATTGGGAGAGACCTTTAAAGCTCATCTCGTCCAACCCCCCTGCAGGGAGCAGGGACATCTGCAACCAGAGCAGGTTGCTCAGAGCCCCGGCCAACCTCACCTGCAATGGTGCCAGGGATGGGGCAGTGACCACCTCTCTGGGCAACCTGCGCCAGGCTCTCACCACCCTCAGTGTCAAAAAATTTATTCCTCTATCCCACCTACGTCTCCCTCTTTTAGGTTAAAACTGTTCACCCTCGTCCTGTCACTACGCTCCCTGACAGGGTCCCTCCCCAGCTGGCAACCTTGATTCTGCCACGTCTAGTCTTTTGACCACTCCGGGCTGGAAATCCAGTCTTTTAACCTATTTGTTTCTTGCGTTTTGCTTGTTTTTTTTTTCTTTTCCTAAATGCAAAATGACTCGGTGACTCCAGCCTTGCAATAGCCTCACAAATCCTACTTTTCGGTCCTCAACCCAGGCACTGGAGCTGACGGGCTGCTTGCCCGGGGAGCCGTTCCCTGCCCCCCCAGCCAGGGGTTCCCCACAGAAGCCGTTCCCTGCTCCCCCAGCCAGGGGTTCCCCCCAGAAGCCGTTCCCTGCTCGCCCCGGCAGAGGGGCGGCCGCGGCCCTGCCCG
>VZZY01005360.1:25990-119818 GCA_013400335.1 Eurystomus gularis | reverse complement strand
GGCGGTTGCCCGGTGACGGTGAGTCTTGCGCCGTCAGGCGGGAACCGGCTCCCCCCCCATCCTTCCTCCCCGTCCCTCGGGCCCCGGGCCGCGGCTCTGTGCGTGCGGCGGGGCCTGCCGGGAGGGCGGCTTCCCCTCCGTTACCGCCACTGTCCCCACGTACACGTGAAGGCCCCGGAGAAAGGCCTCTGCGGTGGCCAGGCCGCGAGGCGCGTGCCTCCCGGGGCCTGACGAGCCGAAAGCGCCCGGAGGCCTCGGCCGGTGGAGCCGGTAGGTTGAACGGCGTGTTGAGAGCAGCGCTTCGGCAGAGCTCTGAGGAGGGAAGCGCTGGTGAGGCGGCAGTGCCTGCGGGTCGGAGGCGCAGCCCCGGGCGTCCCACGCCGAGAGAACGCGGCCCCTCCACAGCTCTGCCGAGGCCGGAGAGACCCGCTGGCGCTGGGCTCAGCCTGTGGCCTCCGTGGTACGGAGAACGGTTTGGGGATGGACCCACTCGCGATACTTGCCCTGGGTTTGAGCGGACAGTAATTGCTTCAAATTGGTTAACTGGAGATGTGAAGCCCTCCCCGGGGGCTGGCTGTGGGGCCCGTGCCCCCCTGGCTCCGCACCCCTCCTCTGGAGTCCTTGTTTCCTGGTATTTTCCCTTCTGGCTGCTTTTATAAGGCAAAATTTCCCAATGAGCGATACGGTGAAAATGTATTAAATGTTGCCGTCAGCCTTTACCCCGTGCTGGCCTGGTAGCCATGTTTGCTCTGTCACAGATTCAACCTATTCCTCCAGCCTAGGAACTACTGTTCTTTGAGTAAATAATTGTTCAGTAAATAACTTTTCTTGCAAATACGTAGATGCTACTGTATCAGATCCTTCTCCTCGTGATCTCCTTGGCAAACTCTTCAGTTACACTTCCAATTAGCTCTTCTGGGCTGTACTGCTTCGTGCCTTGTTGTGCTTTCAAGACCTATTGAGCACGAACTTCTGCTGCTATGGTGGATAAAGCACTCTTATTATTAATTTTGGGATGCTTAGGGTTTGTTTTGGGTTTGCTTTTCTTTTCTCTCGAGGATCGTGTTCTTACTGTTGTTTTAGCTGGATGTGGGGCAAGCAAATAAGAAATCGCGCTATGAGCACCTGTGTTGTTTGAGATAAATGGAGATGAGCAGCTGGGACAAGTGAATGAAAGTCCCTGCAGGAGAGGGATGGGAGACAAAAGGCACAAAACAACAGTAGCGTTGGGAGAAAAGGTAAAATAATTTCAAATGTATAATTGACCAAAAATGTTTCAGAGCTTCTTTTTAAATTACTCTCCCATTTCATTTGGGAGAGTTCATTTGTGTTATTTTGTCTGATTTGAATTTGTCTGAAAGAACTTGGATTAGAAATCAAGGCAGGCAGGTCAGCTCTCAGAGCTGCTGTTATTAACAGATTTTGTTGGGGGGTTTCTAGCCTGTGTGTTCTCTCTCTTGGCTTGAACACCAAGAATTGCTACACTCCTGTAGGTCTGACCTCTCCAAAGATTGCTCAGAAAGCACTTGTTCCTTTGGTTGTAGGGTCTCATGTCAGGAAGCAGTATTTCAAGTACAGCTTAACACTGGCTGTTCAACTGACTTTTTTTTGCATCTTGAGTTTTAATTTGATTGTTTAGAGTGGAGTTCTAATACTGCTTTGCGTTTTGTTTTTGTTTTTAATGTTACTAGCATGAGTAGTGCTTGGATATGTTTTTTGGTTTATTTTAACAGGGTATCCACCCAAGTTCAAAGTGGTGAATGTGGGGGAAAGAAACTTATATAGAACGAAGGGCTTGAGGTAAATTATTGTGGTTTGGGGAAGAGCATTAAGCTACTGTGGTAGTCCTCTGAAAACATCATCTTGCAGCTAGTCAGAAAGACAGAGTTAAAAGTTCTAAGAAGAGGAATTGAAAACATGACACCGGTTCTTAAAAAGGATAGAAAGGAGGATGCTGGGAGTTAGCAACCTGTGAGCCTCACCTCTGTGCCTGGGAAGGTCACGGAACAGATCCTCCTAGAAGCTCTGCTGGGGCACGTGGAGGATGGGGAGGTGATGGGGGACAGCCAGCATGGCTTCAGCAAGGGCAAGTCCTGCCTGACCAACCTAGTGGCCTTCTAGGGTGGAGTGACTACAGAAGTGGACAAGAGTAGAGCTATGGATGTCTTTTGTCTAGACTTCTGTGAGGCCTCTGAAACTTATTTTTTAAACTACATCTGTTGATCTTACAAAGATACTGACTCTGCAGAACTTCACTTTGTCCACGTTCTTTCATCCAGGAATGTGCCTCGTGTCTACAGTCCCAGGAGTTGCTTAATTAGGCCTTTTGGATGTAGGGACCGTAAATGAATGACCTGGCTGATGCTTTGGAAAAAATAATTGTTTGGGTTATTGTCCTTTGAAGGTTAACAGAATATCCAACAGGTGTTAAAACAACCTGTGGAGTATTAGAGGTGAGATCAAAGCTTCATTCAGCCTGGCAGGATGGCTAGAATTGCCTGAACATCTGGACATGGCTGGTTTCAGTGAGGATGAGGGTAATCCCTGCTGACTCCTGCCCACCGGCTGTGGACTCGCACAGAGCCTGTCGCCGAGTGTTTGCAGCCAGAGACTGCCACTGATTCCTGCAGGACTCTAAAAACCAAAACCAATTGATTGGACTCTGGTAGATTGTTTCTTTGACACACGTAATAGAGCACAATCTGCTTTTTATCCTGCTATTAGGACGACACAAGGTAGCTCCAGAGTGGTTCGATTTAGAGATATTTCCAGCACACGCGATGACAAATTTCTCATCCCTTACAACCTCCTCAGCAGGATCTGAGGAAGTATTGTATATCCTGCTTTTATAACACATGCAATTTGTAGCTATACGACAGAGAAATGGGTGGCATCTAAACGCATTGCCGTTTTATTTGTTACTGCTCTGGATTTTAAGAATCTGAAGCACCTTTTATCTCAAGGGCGTGGGCTCAAACCTACTGTGGGTTCGTAGCATGAGTTTTCTTCACTGGGATCACTGCAGTCTGGGACGACAGCACAGCTTGAGCTCAGCTCTGTGCATGGGGGTAACACAAAGCCCACAAAGCTCCCCAGAGCTTTCCCCGAGGACTGTGGAGGATGTAGAACCCGAGATGTACCTACGGTAGTTGTGGCGATGGCAGAGCAGGATTTACACGTAGTACCAAGGGACTGTCAGGTGCTTTCACAGCTTGTAAAACCATAAATGAGGGAGGTAAACAATCAGGCAAATCTGCTTTACCTGCAAATTGAGCTGCTTGAAGGCCTCCAATTGGCTGAACAGTTAAACAAAACCATCATTGTAAGCATTCGAGTTACTCAATGTCATTGAAGTCTGTGAATTTTTAATTATATTATTTAATAATAGAATATTGATATCTTGATATTTCGATGCTCTCATAAAAGAGGAAAATCTTCATTTTTCTTTAGCGGGGCACACAATTTGGAATATTTGAGTGCTCTTTATCATGTTTACATGATCCCTTGATATCAAAGTAGCATTATTAAAGTAGTCACTACCTCCTTCTGCTTAGCAAAACCAGAAGATTGAAACAAGATTGTTCAGTCCGATATGGAAAAGAAAGATTCATGTTAATATCAGGTCAGGTGTTTTATTTTTCACCACTTTAGGGTTTGCACCTGCTAAAATAGACTGGTGTGTGGCAGGATGCTTTATACTCCATAAATGTAGCAGGAACTGGTGGTGCCCTTAGGGATGGATTATTGTCACAGTAGTTTCCCGATGACCTCATAGTGAATTCCAGCTGCCCAAACAGTGATTTTCCAGCAGAGGTTAGCTGTAGTGCACTTGCACAAAATTACACTTAAAAGGGCACTCGTAGTTCCCTTGGGACTTATCCTTTTGTCAAATCCAGAGTAAACACTGAATTTTTTGGTTTTCTTCTATCACAGCGATACCAGAATGGGCACTGCTGTACTTAGTGATTCTGGCTTTAACGAGTCACAATTTCATTATGTGGGGCAAGACATGGAGGTCTGCAGCGCAGGCTCCCTGTCATGAAGGGATAGATAGTGCAGTGGTTCTCAGCTGGGGTTTTCTAGGCGGGTTTTAGGCTGGTGACATAAAGGTAAGGGCACACGGATCGCAGTAGCCCCCTGGAACGGCACTTGCCCCTGGGCAGCAGAGCTTTTGGAGGCAGAGGATGCTGGCTGAGGAGCTGACCTAAGGGAGCAGAGATTCATTTTTGCAGGGGGGGTGAATATAGAATCATAGAATGGTTTGGGTTGGAAGGGACCTTAAAGATCACACCCCCCCCCCCCGCCATGAGCAGGGACACCTCCCACTAGACCAGGTGCTCCATCCAGTGATGGATCCACAACTTCTCTAGGCAACCTGTGCCAGTGTCTCACCACCCTCAGAGTGAAAAACTTCCTCCTAATTTCTAATCTAAATCTCCCCTCCTCCAGTTTGAATCCACTGCTCCATGTATATCGAGGTATACGTCTTTCCTAGAGTAAATCTGGATTCCTGTTGTTTCATGATTTTTTTTGTTTTTTAAATGATAACGCAATTGCTTGGACAAGCTCTTTAGGTAAGGTCTCAGAGGCTGCAGTAGAAATTATCTTGCCCAGTCACACAATTCAGAGGGTCTTGCCAAAATTAATATGGAGTCAAACCTTTCTGGCAATTGCTGTATTTGAAAGGCATATTAATATATATTTAATGAAGAATACAAGATCCTATCATTGACTCTTTGATAAATCTTGTCGCAGGAAAATTAAATCTTGGAGTTCTACCAGTTTGTCAGACCCTAAGAACATCAAATAACTATTCTCTGCCAATTTCCTTCTAGCAAATTACAGTATTCTGCAGGGACTTTGAATAACATGTTGTTCCAAGGATCATTTAATTTTAATAATGATCTTTAGTAGCTATATTACTTTCTCTCTCTATATATATATGTTGAAAATGTCATGCAGTTTTTGATGACCTTTCACAACGTGATTGGGAATTGCATAGCCTACCATCATCACGCTGGCTTTGGGAAGGAGAGTGGCAGCAGTGGGGAAAGCTGGCAGATTTTCGTAGAATTCAAGATCTTCCATCTCACTTCTCTGGTCATTGATTTCTCCTGCGCTCACTGATTATCTCCTTCGAGTTATCCACACATGTACGAGCCTGCCAAGGCCTATGATGCAGATTCTACAAAAACTAATTCATTGATTTTTTTCATTCTTTTATTCTTTTCAGTGTTCACAGGCAGAACAGACCCCCCGCCCCCCTTTTTTTTTTTAACCCCCCCCCCTTTTTTTTTTTTTTAACCATTTTCTCTTTCCCTGACACTTACATCTACTTACTGGTATTGCTTTGCTCTCCTGCTGAATTCATTGAAGGTTTGCATTCGGTGCAGTTAGCTTCCTTCCTTGTTGGTCCCATCAAGTCTGACAGGAATGATTTGTGTTACCATTCAGCGTATACATCCAGCATCTAATGCGACCATCTTGATGAAAAGCTCAACATGAGCCAACAATGCATGAATGCAGCCCAGAAGCCGATCACATTCTGGGCTGCATCAAAAGAAATGTGGGCAGCAGGTCAAGGGAGGTGATTCTGCCCCTCTGCTCCAGTGAGACCTCACCCACAGTACTGTGTCCAGCTCTGGAGCCCCCGGCACAAGACGGGGGCAGCACTACTACAGGCAGTCTGAGGTTTTTAGAAGCTGCAAATGTCACTGCTCAATTAACTACAGTGTTTCTTTTCTAAACCATTAAGAAAGATGGAAAGGGGCAATGTGTTTCTGAAAGATTTGTTCTTGAATGGGTCTTTAAAGCATTGGATGTTGCTGTGGCTCAGGTGTAGCATGTTTAAGAAGTCAGCTTCTCCTCTAGGAATGCTTGCTGGGTACATGCAGTGATCTGGGAAAAATCATTTTTGCTTTCTGTGGGTTGCCTCTCCCATGATGAGCGTATGGAAGGAGCACTTAGGAGAGTCAGGTTTGGGTTCCTCTCTTCCTAATGCTGGGAGACCCTGCAGGGAGAGGTTTGGTGGATTGTTGATTTGTTGTTCTTCAGATAAGGGCTGCTATTTTTTCTAACAGTACTGAGTATTTTGGATTTCTTTTGCTAGTGTAGAGATGAACTGACTGAACATGAGTAGTCAGAGCAAGAACTCTTTGGTGTGAACCTCTCTTACCTACTAACCAGTCAGTCACGGAATCATAGAATCATTTAGGTTGGAAAAGGCCTTTAAGATCATCCAGTCCGACCGTAACTCTAGTCTATCAAGTCTCCTAAACCATGTCCCTCAGAACCATGTCTACATGGCTTTTAAATTTGTCCAGGGATGGTGGTTCAACCACTGTCCTGGGCCATCTGCTCCAGTACCTGACAACCCTTTCAGTGAAAAAATTTTTCCTCATATCCAACCTAAGCCTCCCTTGGCGCAACTTCACACATTTCCTCTTGTCCTATCACTTGTTACTTGTGAGACAATATCAGTACCTACCTTGCTCCAACCTCCTTTCAGGGAGTTGTCGAGAGTGAGAAGGTCTCCCCTGAGCCTCCTTTTCTCCAGGCTCAACACCCCCAGGTCCTTCAGCCACTCCTCACAAGACTTGTTCTCCAGGCCCTTCCCCAGTTTCATTGCCCTTCTCTGGACATGCTTCAATCCCTCAATGTCCTTCTTGGAGTGAGGAGCCCAAAACTCACCCCAGGATTTGAGGTGCAGCCTCACCGGTGCCAAGTCCAGGGGGACAATCCCTGCCACAGTCCTGCTGGCCCCACTAGTGCTGATGCAAGCCAGGATGCTGGCGGCCTTCTTGGCCACCTGGGCACATGCTGGCTCACGTTCAGCCGGCTGTCCACCAGCACCCCCAGATCCTTTTCTGTCGGGCACTTTCCACCCACAAATTTCCCCAGCCTAGCGTTGCGTGGGGTTGTTGTGACCCAAGTGCAGGACTCTGCACTTGGCCTTGGTGAAACTCGTACAGCTAACCTCAGCCCATCGATCCAGCTCGTCCAGGTCCCTCTGTAGAGCCTCCCAACCCTCTTCAGTAGAGATGACAGGCCGAGCGGGCAGAACTATTTTTCCTAACAGAAATCACTCCTGTGTTCAACTGTTTATTAGTACGAGGGGGAAGGAAGGTGATAATTCTCAGGTCTTAGCCACCACTGGAGCTTCATCAGCCACTTTTGATTAGCTTGATTATTTAATTACTTTTCCAGCACAAAGAATAAGTATTGCTTCACAGTGGCAAGTAGAGGAAACCTGCAGGTGTCCCCTCAGCAGAGGGAGAAGACTTTTGTTGGTACAGCAATGTTTCCAGCTGTGATGCTTCCTTGCTGCCAAGTAGCAGTAAATAGCTGTATAAATCATGGCAATGCTTGTACCATTCACGTACAGCCGATCGCTTTTTGGCTCTAACGGGTCTACATACACTTATCCTCATATTTCAGAGTTAATTGTCAATATTTCTGTAACAGGAATAGCTTTGGGAATTGGAGAATGAGCACCTTTGAAGTGCTTCATCTTCAGGTTTCTCACTTGAAGCATACGCAGTTGTGTTTAAATTGCCTTTTAATTTTCTTGTCTCCCAGACTGTCTTCAGAACTAGAAGTCAGCGGCCATGGCCTACCTGAGCAGAGAGCAGTGGGTAGCAGTGCAGGTACCTTTAATTTAGGACAGGGAATACAGACTGCTGCTGTCTGTGCTACCTACAGGCAGAGCTCAAAACGCTCGAGAGAAGTGGTGACCTGTCTTGGAGCTGGCACTTGCAGCCTGGATCCCAGCAGAGTTGTGCTGAGTGCTGCCTGCATTTTTCAAGAGGGGACGAGTAGGTCAGAGGCCCATGTGGATGAGAGTCAGAGAATCATTTGTGGTTGAGATTGCCCTGACGCAGGTGCAGGACCTTGCACTTGGCCGTGTTGATAAGCTCATTGCCCCTGGGAAGAGTGACTGGAGTAGATAGAAGACTGGAAAGGACTCGTGTCCTGAGTTGTTTGTTCTTGACCACCTTCTTTGTACAGGGCCGTCGATCCACATGGCTTTTTGTATAACTGCAGCCAATAGCTTGCACTCAAAGCTGAATGAGATGTGGGACTAGGATGGCTCATGAGGGTGAAGAAAAGGAAGAATACGTGTTCTGTGATGCATTGCTTTGGGTTCTTTCTGATTAAAGAAACCTCTATCTCCACAGGCGCTTGCTGACTTGCAATGGGATTCAAAATAGATTCTGCTGAAGGGAAAATGATAAATACAGGGAAAATATCAGACTGCTTCTTGTCCTTTTGTTCAAAGCATATTGAGATGGACCTGAAGTGGAAGCCTGGCAGAGTTTCTCATCTGGCCTCAGCTGCCGTCCGGGTGTCTGATGTGAGCTGGCGAAGCAACGTAAATCCCAGTCCCCGGATTAAAGATGACGGAGAGCTCCTCATGGATGAATACCTTTCCCCCAGGAAGCTGGTGAGTAGACGTCCAACTTTTTAATGAAGTAAAAGAGGCAAACTGGTATATACAGAGCCGTGTTAACTGAACCTTCCAGCTGCTCCTGTGATGATTGTGGATTGTTGCACATCTGACAGGGAAAATTCTGCGTGAAGTAGATTCTGTCTTGTGGAAATTTATCAAATGTTTGTCCTCCTTCCACCTTGTTTCATCTCAAAAATATTCCCAGTGTGAATGCTGCTGTCTTTATCGCTCGATTTCTTGAAGCAGCATGAAGAAAAGTATGGGTAGCATAATTATAATTTAAACAGATCTCCTGAATGCCATCTGAAGTACCTTGAATCTTAGCATTAGAAAGCTTTTTACATTAACCTTGTTCTAGAGATTGAAAATGTAACTTTAAAAGCATAACTTTTTTTCTGAATTAGTGGAATCCTCTGTCCTGCTAAGAAGGCAATTAAAGTATTCGGCAAGTGCTAGAAGTACTTTCTATATATATCAAAGTGTGTGAAATTTCAAAGCACATTTGAAAGCCATGTTCCTTTCTGACCCGGGGAAATGATTTTGGCGTGCAGCCTGTTGAAAGAGTAACGCACTGAAATCTTTGTGAAGGAATTCACCTTGTGAAATACTCATGAAGGAACACTTAGTTACACATTGTGCTGTATTTGCTCAGGACTAATTAAGGGTGGAATCCTTCGGGATATGTAGGAGCTGAGAAAATAACCTCGCTTATCCCTGCTAAAGGAAAGGAGAGCTGAGAGCAGAAGTCAAGGGGAGAAGCTGCAGCTTTCTGTGTTGCAGAGCTGGGTAGAAGTCGGTGAAAGACAGATGGGGCCAAGGCTGTGGTTGGGATGGTCCCAGCAGGCAGGGTGGTGATGGTGGTGTCTGTAGTCCTGTGTGCTGTGGTTCAGATGGTCCCATCAAGCAGGGTGGTGACTGTGGTGTCTGTAGTCCTGTGTACTGTGGTTCAGATGGTCCCATCGAGCAGGGTGGTGACTGTGGTGTCTGTAACCCTGTGTGCATCTACTGCACCAGTGGAGATCCAGCCACTGGCTTCTGCAGCGAGAATGTTCCAGCCGCAGGTTTATGCTGCTCCCTAATAAATTTTAAGCTTTATGGAGAAAAACTGATATATAGTCTTATGATCTATGCCATTCACTTTCCTTTGGCTCATGTGAACCTCTGACAACTTCTCGGTCTTTTTTTAAAATCCGGCATAGGGTTTGACCGGTCTAATGTGTCTGCAGCTGACAATGCCCTGTATAAATCCAATGGGAAGCTCTCAGATTAGTCTGTTTTCTTAGGGCATGAACCAAAGCCCAGGAGAGTAACCAAAACAGCTGCTCTCTGACTTCAGTAAACTCTCCATTAAACCCTTAGGAAGTTCTTTTGTTGGTATGAAATCCTTCTCTATCTGAAACTCTGCTGCTCTTGGTTCAAAGTAAATTCTAAGCAGCAAAGTGTGTCTTAGGCAGTATTACCCACATCCTATTCATTATTTTGTAATATATTTTAAAATACAGATCAGAAGTGAAATTCCCCCACATTGAAATTCTGGGCTGTTTTTAAAAATGGGAAAAACTTCTTTATTTTTCACGTGAACTTAATCAAGTGACGCAGGTGCAGGATTGTCTGTATTAGCATTCGTAAGGAATTCCATTTCAAAGACACTTTTAAAGGGCTGCATACTATCCTTCTTATTTTTCTGGACATGGTTATTTCCTGGCCCTGGAACCTGATGTTTGTGTCGGCATAGCTGAGATACTTCCTGCTTGGAGGAAAAATTGTATGACATTGTCAAGGAAACATTTACAATGTTTATAGCTTGTTTTAATAACATATCAAATCTATCTGTTCTTTGACCTTTATGTTGATCAAGTGGAAACCGCTGCTTCCATAAATCTACTTCCTCTGGAGCTGCAAATGTAATAATAGAGACACTGTGCAAACATTTAATCTGAAACAAGTTTTCTTTTCTTTTTTTTTTTTAGAGAACCACATGCCATTGATAACCAAATGGTTTGAAGAGTTGTTTTTTGCTTAAATCAATGCACTTACAATATCTTCTTGGTTGTCTTTCAGTTGTGAATATTTTAGGAGTTATTGATTGTATTTGTTGAAGTGCTCTGAGAAGGAAATGAATAGATTATTTTTTTTTAAAATACATGCTCATTAAAATAAAACTATTTTACATTCAATTAAGTCCACAGGCCCCAGTTCTGAAGCACTGTGTAGGCAGATTTCTGGACACCTGGGGGAGGTCTTTGTTCTGAGGTACATCCTCAACTCTACTCCTTGCCCTCACAGCGTGCTGTTCTGCACTGGTGCGGTTTGAGCTCGGGGAGGCTGGAAGGTCTGGCTGAGCAGGGTTTGGGAAGATTGGGCGTCTTGAATTACAGCCTGTGGCCTTGTCCCTAACTGCACATTTTCCTCCTCCTGCCCCGTTTCCAGGGGGACGTCATTCTGTTCAGCAGGAAAACATGAGCAGGCTCCTTTAGCAGTCCTCATTAAGGACTCACTAAAAGATGTGATACTTGTATTCCTTCACTTTTTTCCCAGTTGCCAAGTTGCTTTCCTCCAGAGAAAAGAAAGTTTGGCTTAAACTGATTCTTCTTTTCTTTTTCTTTGTTTTTTTTTTCTTTTTCTTTTTGCCTTCTTGGACCCCACAGTACATAAGACAACTTCTACAAAACCATGGGTCCCTTGCCTGTTCTCTTCCTCTCCATAGCCAATCCTCACCTCACTTAACCCTTATGCTTGCTCACTAGAAGGCCACTTCTTTGTGGTCTTTTGTGGCCTCATTTCAGTGCAACGTTCACTTTACAGTCCTGCGTGATTCCATATCCCCATTATGTTAATCTCATCGTCTGAAGTTCTCCTTGCTGCCGTCTCCCCCGCTGCGATGTCATGTAATACCCTTTTCTATTTGAATACTCTTCATCCAAGCTGCAGGTCAAAAGCTTTTGATGAAAGGGTGGGTATCATTAGATGTTCTTTTTATTCCTTCTGCTAGGATCAATGGCAGGCTTTGGTTGTACTGTTTAACTTTCATCTATACAAACGGACGTTCTTGCTTTTCCCTTTGTACCTGTCCTGTTAATATTTCCAGCTCCCTGCTCTGCCGGTACTTGTGTTGTGCTTACGTGGTGTTGTTGGGTGTTGTAGAATCGCAGGGAGGGCAAGGTCTCTGTTCCCGCTTTGTTCTGAGAACTGGCTATTAATGGGCAATACATTGCAATTATTTTAAACTTTGTTAAGGCCATGGTACAGATTTCTCATTAAGTGTGGAGGAACTGAAATTGAGGGCTCCACCTGCCTTGAATCGGATTTTTATTTTGTTCTTTTTTTGTTCTTTTAACCCCCCATCCCCTCCTCGCTGCTGCAAAGGATCTTTCCCTGACTTCTACAAAAAGCAGCTCACTTCTCCAAATAAGCCTATTTTACAAGGTCAAATGATCTTCCAGATCTTGTCACATTATCAAAACTCATCCCATCCATGTGTGATCTTCAGAGAAGAAAGGAAGTATTCTTCTTATTTTGCTGTTTATTGATCCTGCTCCAGTTAATCATGTTTTCCAAACTTAGGAACACATGTTCGGAAGTGGTGTTTCGTTTTGTGGCCCAGGGGGTTAGGCTGTACTTCATATGGTATGCACACATCCTCCTGGGGAGGAGAAAATCCTGGAGGGTCCTGGAGCAGCAGATTGGATTCCTGCTGAAATGACTCAATCATTTCCTTTTTAACTTTGCAGAAAGGTTTCCTCTCAGTTGTCAGCTAAATGGAGTTGAGAAAAAGAAACTGGAGATCAAGGAACCAAGTGCAAAATCTTGATAAATTAAGTGGAGTCAAGGAGGTGGAAGTAACTGACTGAATTTGGATCTTTTGCATCCTTCGTTAGAATTGTCTAAGTTAAAAAAATCATAATTAAAAAAAAGGGGGGGTTAAATAGACCTCTGGAGTTCTTCCAGTTCAATCTTCTGCTCAAAGCACACCTAGTTTCAAAGTCAGATCAGATTGCTTGAGGTAGGAGATGGCAGTAAACAATTCTGTGAACAGGAAAAAAAATTCAAAGCCTCATTTAGTGTCAGAGCTTTCCTTTTATATGTCCTTACCCTAACGCCTTTACGACAGTGTTAAATTACTGTTCATCCTGCTACTTGGGTGTCTGATGTTTTACATTCAAATCGTCACATCAGGAATCTCTCTATTTATGTGTGTACACGCACATAGGCATAGGAGAAAAAACCCGGATTTTTCATCTGCATATCATTGCAGCTCCTTAGCTAACATAAAATGGAGTTTTGCATGTTCAGTGACACAGCGTTGAGCAATGATTGTAGCGACTTATTATGCACCTAATCGCTGGAGAGGAAAGAGAATTGATATTGGAGTAGGACTTTCTTTTTATATTCATGTGAGGGAAAGTAAATCCTTAAATTTAAACTAACAACTGATGTAAGAAGATCTACTTTCCTGACCACTTTTTGTATAAACCAAGAAGATCTCTCTCTGTCACAGGTTGAAAGCTGGGCTAACCTCTTGATCTGAGATGAGAGAAGAATGTGTTTGAGGGTGGTGGGACACTGGCACAGGTTGCCCAGGGAGGTTGTAAATGCCCCAACACTGGATGTGTTCGAGGCCAGGTTGGATGAGGCTTGGAGCAACCTGATCTAGTGGGAGGTGTCCCTGCCATGGCAGGGGGTTTGGAACTAGATGATCTTTAAGGTCCCTTCCAACCCGAACCATTCTGTGATTCTGTGATAAGCAGAAAGTGGTGAAAACGAGCTAAATATTGTAGTTGTGAGCATCTGCAGCATTTAGCCATTGTGCAAGGCAGATTGCCTATGACACCTCAGTGAAGTTCTGTTCCCTCTTGTTGAAAACCCCTTAGAATCACTTAAAACCTTGTTAACGGTCTAGTAATTTTTGGAGGAGAAATATTTTGCCATACTTGTAGCCACATTAATTTTTTTGTGGAGGGAGAGACTATACTTCAGTGGGGAGTTTGAAATAAAATCCCTGCAAAAAATAACGAGCACATGAATGGACATGAATCTGGTATTTGCATACAGGTGTAGTGTTAAAAGAAAATAAGCTCAGCACTCAGGAATTCCTGTCTTAGCCAAATTAACCAGGATCAGCAAAATAACCACGCAGCTGGAAATGCTTCTCTGACAGCTGCACGCAACATGTTCCTCAGCAGCGTATCTCCTCTTCTTAAGAATATGTGAAAAATCTCAGGGAGAGGGAAGAAACCAGTTGTCTACACCAGCTTTAATTGAACAGACATTATTTGCCAATTAAGGAATTTACAGAGAATTGCAAGTGGGACCTGAACTGGATTTCTCAGCATCCCCACGTAACTGTTCTGCCAGTTGGGAAGCTCTGCAAGCACAGAAGTATTTTTCACTTCCAGATTTTTTTACAGAATACTTATTGGCTCTTCTTATCAGTCAGAGGACAAGCTTTCCAAACCACTGCACACTCTCCGGTTAGATATTGGCCAGGCGTTTTGCATGATGGGAATCATTTGTGAGCTATCATGGAGTTGCTTCTTAAAACACTGGCTAAATTATTTACTAATAGCTTCTGCGTGACCTCATGGAAAACAACTTTACTCCTGTTTTGAAGGAAGTGCAAAAATGTAAAGTGAACATTACCCATCTTTGTTTTACTTACCATTCTTCAAAGAATTGTGCAGTGCCTCACCATGGAAATTTATCCTTTCAAATAAACAAGTTTAGGGTGGGGTGTAACACTTGCTGCCCAGAATCAAGCTGTCAGGCCACCTTCTTGGACTTAATGGGCCAGGAAGATGTTGGTGTTTGATTCTGCAGAAAACATCCCCTTTTTCTGCCTAACTGATACCTACCTTGCGAGGTGGCAAGCAGAATCCTCTCTGAACACCAACAACCAGCCTGGAATTCTAGTTAGTTTTTTCAAGGTCTCTTTTTGATGTAAAATAACCCTGAGTGTATCCAACCCTTTGCCTAGAACAGATCCTTGGTACCGTTTGGTCTGCTCTACGTTGAGGCTGAGGACTTGTAAACAGCCAAGGAAATCCCTAGATGGCCCAGCACCTTCATGTCTGTAAGCATCCCTGGGGCCCAGGCAGAGAGATCTTCTGTCCCTGGCTATCCAAACAGCCCTGGGAGCTGCGGGCAGACAGCCGGTACCTGAAGGCACAGCGGGACACCTCTGAGTTAGGGCAGGAGCCTGTCCTAGGCCTGGCATGGCCCTAGGAACGCTGAGATGCAGAGCGCCTTGGCATCACTGCTACCCCTGTAATGCCAGACACCTCTCTGGCTGATGATTCCTTTTGTGTTTGGCCAGGATTATTTTTGTCTTCTTTTGCTGCCCAACAGCAGCAAAATTCTTCCTGAATATTCCTCCTTTCAAATTTTGGTGAAAATTCCCGTGCTTTGTCATTAAACAAAACGTAAAAGGGAGATTCTGCTCAATATATGTCATCTTTGTTTAGATGTTTCCATGTCCTTCCCTAAATCTCCCCTGTTCCTGATGCCAGAATTTTCACTGTGACACATGAGACGTATCACGCTTCCAGCTGCACCAGTATGCCAAGAAAGGTGTCTGGGGAGTAGGAGTGTCCTGACTATCTTCCACAGGAACCACTCACCACGTAACCTTCTCTTGAACTGCTGCCCTGGCCTCTTGCTTGCAGTCAGCACCTGGGGGTCTCTGTCCTTCTAGGGCCTTTAAATGAGCTCATATCCTCAGCCCAAGAGCCTTTCTCGTTTTCTTCGTGTAGTATGATAGCTTTCGCATCCCACGGCCCATCGGTTCCAAACTCTCCAAGCGTCTCCTCGGCATCGGCAGATGGAAGGACAGCGATTTTCACAGAGACTCTTGGAAAAGCAGAATGGGGAAGTGGGGACTGAGAACACATGGGGTCTGTGGCATCTGGTTAGCACATGCTTCAAGGCAACTATCTATAGTTCAAAGAGCTGGTGATGGCAGCCAATAACCCTTCCCAGCGCTGGAGCCTGTTGCAGTACAAAATACGGATGCGCTGAGCAGCTCGTGTCTCAGACGAGGGAAAAAGTACAAGTGGTGGATCTGGAAGAGGCAAAGGAGAGCAAAGAAGCTCCCTGGTGTGAGGAAAAGGAATAGGGAACCTTAGAAGGGGAGATAATGTAACTTTATGTTGCTTTTATGCTTGGATTTTAAGAGAGAACAAGGAGCAGAACTGTGAAAGAGGCTGGCAGGAGTACTGCAGGGGAAGGAGGATGTGCAGGGAACTTGCAGGAGCAAAGGGGGAAGGCAGAGGCTCCATGTAGTGCCAGGACCTTCTGCTACCGTAGTGACAAAGCATGTGACCCTGAGCTTATTACTTGTTCTGAGACTTCTTATTTCATCTTCTAATGATGTAGACTCTTAAGACTATTTTGTTGGGGTGGTATTTTTCAGAAGCAGCTGCCTTTAATAAGAACAACCTTGTATCCGAGTCCAGCAATGTGAGTGCATGGTTCTGTGCCAGGACATCAGCTAGCTCTCGCGTCTGCTCTGTGAAAAGGGTCACTGCAAAATGTGCCTTTTGCAGTGAAGGATCTTGTGTTTACGTGGGGGGTGAAAGCAGCCTGTAGTTGGTAAGCTGGCCTGCTGTGCAGGAGCAAACCTGGTTTTGTGTGGCTGCATCTAGGCACAGAAGGTAAATTTCTGGATCCCAATTTTTCACCTTAGACCTTTGGTTCTTATATTCTAGTGGGGAGGCAAGAAAGTCATAGAACCACACAATGGTTTGGGTTGGAAGGGACCTTAAAGATCTTGTAGTTCAACCCCCCTGCCATGGCAGGGACACCTCCCACCAGACCGGGTTGCTCGAAGCCCCATCCAACCTGGTCTTGAACATGTCCAATGTTGAGGCATCTACAGCCTCCTTGGGCAACCTGTGCTAGTGTCTCACCACCCAAGTCTAGAAGCTTTCTTAGGTTCAGCCTGCTTAAAATCACAGTTTAAGAAAGTAAGATTAAAGATAATTTTAAACACATTGTTTTAAAGACAATTCAAAAGCAGCTGAAGACCTTGGATAATAATGTTTCTTAGGAGTCCAAGTTAAGACCTTACAAAGGGAGGCAGTTTCTCAAGGAGGGACGCTCAGCCTTTTCAGGAAACCATGCCCTGTTAAACTGTCCTCTCAGTTACACTCGGGCCGTGTTTGGTCCTTTGTAAGAGGATGTGGAGGCACCAGAGTGAGTGAAGTTACACTCAATTGTGCACAGGACAAATCTTACTTCATGAGCAGGAATGTCGCAACCACAGATTTTCCCCTTAAAACGAACTGGATGTTCTTGTGGTTATTTTTAATTCCCAAAACTTATAAACAGAGGTGGTCCTATGCATTCCCTTCTAATGAATAATTTCCCCCTTATTAAACAAAGAATGTTGTAACATTTTAATAGTAAGAAAACTTCTTCCCTGTTTGTGGACATTGTTGAATGGCTTCCTGCCTTCATCTTAAATAGAGGGGCAAAGGCAGGTGATGGTAGGTCTCTCAACCCACACTGTTGATTCCATCGTTGAGGAGGAGACACTGATGCCAGGGTGAACCGTTCCTTTGAGGTGGACTTTTTTAGCCGTGTCCTAACTTTTGGCACAGACAGGTGCATATTTAGCAGTTCTATCCCTCTGCGTAGGACCAGCACTTTCAAGCAGTTACTGTGACAGAAAAGCCTTGTTGCTCATCTCTCAAGGGGTGTTTCAGACCCCTCCATGAACCACTAACCCATCAGGAAGAAAGGATACAGTTCCCTCCTGGTCTGTTTTGTTGAATTTGTGCGTAAAAGGATCCCCTAAGCACCCAAAGCTGATGCAGAGGAGGTGGTGGAACATGAGGGAATCTGGGGAGAGGAGCGGGGTCCTAGCAGGGAGGAGGAGGGGATGAGAGCAGACGTGATGTGAGATTGCTTCAGCTGCCTGTGGAATTGCAGCCTGGACTCTTAGGACTTCACAGCCTTGCTGTAGTTTTCACTGGCTGTCCTAGAGCTTCCCTCTCTACTCTGCAGATAGTTTCTGCTGTTTCTGTCCTCCTGCTTACCTCTGCCACGGTAAAATCTACCTACACAGATCAACACAGACTTTAGGATATTAGGAAAGATCCTGCGTTCACACGTACAACCTTGCTTAATGCAGCAATATATCTCTGCTTATCTTTACAGAAAGTTTTGACAGGAGTTGATGACCTGCAGCAAGTGAAGGCCCTAGAGATGCAAGTAGATACAAGAGAGAGCAGCTTGGGGAGCTTTGGTAAGAAGACACTTTATCTTCTGCTCACTGTCTCAAATTTTCCTTTATTGTGTCTTGAAGCAGGACTGGGGACTCAGAAACCAACAGGCAGTGCAAAGGACTGGCCTGCTCAAGGGCTCTTGAAACATGATCTCCCTGGAACCTCATATTTCATGATCTGTTTTCTTCTGTGAGCTTCTAAATAGGACTGGGATAACTAGACAATGGGATAAGTGACACCACTTCTGTCCCAGGCCAATTAGTTTGAACAAATTCCTCTTGACTAACATGCCTCTAGGCCCTAGATGAGCATTTACTGATTACCTTCCCCTCTAGAGTAGAGGTTACATTTCTTGGGGAGAGGGTGTTGGCTAAACAGTGAAAAAAACCCATATTTAAATATTTTCATGTGATCAGTTTTTAAATTAAGGAAAGGCTTTGTGCCAGAGCTTGAATTGGAGCCTTTGTGGGGCTTGGGGTAACCGCTGCCATCTCTAGCTGTTTGTTTTCAGTGTGCCTTGCCAGGGGACAGGTGAAACACTGAACCGCCCTGGCAAGCCTTGTGTCCAGCTTCGCAGACCTTGGACTTGACTTCTGGGCTCTTCAGCCGTTGTAGGCTTCAGTTCATGCTGAAACAGATGGACTGTTTCCTTTTCATTAGCTTATCCCTGCGGTTCTGATTGCTGACAGATCTGGGATGTGTTCGTGACCGCCTCGTAGGTGCTTCTGTTGAAAGTAATGGTGGGATAGAGTCACTTAAGGCACTACATAGTTCTCTTATTTCTAAGTGATTTTAATAGCTACAAATCAAGTTACCCACAGTGCTGTTCGCTGGTACTTATTGAATTGTTGCCTGCTGGTGGCCAGGCTAAGTTGATTATGTCTCTGGAGCCTGCCGCTTCCCTTGCACGCCTTTTATCAAGGAAAAGCTCTGCTAGAGGCTCAGGAGCAGGCATGTGTTATTTTTCACGCAGAAACATCATCTCTCTTTCCTCTTACTCTTTGTTGGTATTCCTGATGCGAAGCAGGGGAGGTGTTTGTCAGCAGCTGCTGGTGCTTGCGTGGTCAGGAAGCGGAGGCTAGAGCGTGAGTCCAGAGTGTGGTCCTTGCCCACACTGGTCTTGGTTTAGCAGGTGCTGCCAAGCTGCAGGGCTTGGGCAGCTCTCCGGAATTCACAACTACGTACTGAGGCGGCGAGCTTATGTTAAGCCCTACCCTGATGTGGGTTTTTGTGAGATTCTTGTCTCAGGTAGCTCGACTGCAGCTAGCTTGGGTCTGCCTGCAAGCGCTGCTGTCTTATCTCCAGTTGTGTTGCCTAATTCACACCAGAAATGTGCAAAAACCGCACATTTAGAACATGCATGGAAATAACATCAAGGTGATGTGTCTTACTTGATCAAACAACTTTGGTGAGTTAAATAGCCTGTTTAACTGATGTACCAGGATGCTCTTGCTGTTTGCGCTGTAGGACCAACAAAACACGTAGGTTGCCTGATGTCAGTGCAACTATTTGTCAGTAGTCTCTTTTGTGTATGTTTTTCAGTAGTCCATTTTCCAGAAGGTGTAAGAAGTCAAGCCACCATGATTTTTTTTGTTAACGATAGAAAAACAAGATATATGATGCTACCTAAAGAATACATTGTGATGTAAACAGCAGATAAGTGTTGTATCTTGTAGAATACCACAGCATTCTTATGAAAAAACTGGCTGGTCGTGGCTTGGATGAGCATATGCTCTGCTGGGTAAAACAAGAAGGCCAAGAAAGCCACCAGCAACTTGGCTTGTGTCAGCACTCAACAGGACTAGGGCAGGGATCGTCCCCCTGGACTGGGCACTGGGGAGGCTGCACCTCAAATCTTGGAATCAGTTTAGGGCCCTTCACTCCAAGAATGACATTGGGGGGCTGGAGAGTGTCCAGAGGAGGGCAACAAAGCTGGTGAAGAGCACAAGTCTGGTGAGGAGCAGCTGAGGTAACTGGGGTTGTTCAGCCTGGAGAAAAGGAAGCTCAAGGGAGACCTGCTCACACTCTACAACTACCTGAAAAGAGATGGGAGCCAGGCGGGTGTTGGTCTCTTCTCCTAAGTCATAAGTGATAGGATAAGAGGAGATGGCCTCAAATTGCACCAGGGGAGGTTTAGGTTGGATATTAGGAAAAATGTCTTCCCTAAAAGGGTTGTCAGGCGCTGGCCCAGGCTGCCCAGGGCAGTGGTTGAATCACTGTCCGTGCATGTGTTTAAAAGCCACGTAGATGAGGCAGCTCAAAGACATTTGCATCACTACCCTGCTTGGGAAGTGCTGCACTTCAGGCGCTGTTGCTGAGTGTGCCCATATCACTTCTCTTCACCTTACACTTTGATTTCTTTCTGCTCTCTGTTCAGTTTTGCTCCCCTGCGACAGCACAGTGGGATAGTTTAACACTAATACATTGTTGGTGGATGGTAATTTCAGAGCCGTGTAACTAAAAGGGTATTTAGCAAGAGGGAATTGTAGACAGATGAGAAAACACTGCTCACCATTCTGAATTCTCAGCCTTCTACTGTAGTCATCAGCATTTTTCTGGACCTTTCTCCGTCTTAAAAATCACAATTATACAGTATGAAGGCAGTTTCAGGATGAGGAATGTATTGCTTGTACTTTTAAAATTAATAAGTTAATACTGTTGCTATTTTATATAGTATTTTTATGTTAGTATAAGAATAAATTGCATCCTTGCTCTCAGAAAGATGATGGTTAAAATTAAGAAAATTAGAAGTATGTTGTTACCTTTGGATAGATCTTATTTTACCATCTTTATTTTACAATTTTCCCTTCTTAATTTTCCAGTCTCTAATCTATATATAAGGAATTGGGACTATAAAAACCAGGCAGATCAAGTGGACTATGAATTCTTAGCACCAAAGAACAACTACATGTCGAATATAAAACTTAAAGGAGAGAAGAACCTGCAGAATTGGAGAACTATGTTGTAGAAGTCTTGCTGGCAGGATTTTTCACTGCTGCACATAGTACGCTTTTATTTCAGTCTAGTAAACAGCACATTAGAGCTTAACGCTTGACAAGTTCCCAGGGATAGATTGTGCCAAAATGCAATAAAATGTCTGGGATGGAGGATCGGGTTACGATAATGAAATAACCAGATGTGAAAATTGTATCGTCAGCCTGTCACTCGGCCTCTTTGAATCCTTTTTTTCCTGAACCAGCCCTAAATGCGTTCAGTGGAAAGCTTTTTCTTGAGCATGTCTCTCCATTGAGCTAGTCTTCTCAGCTCCTCATTCCAATCTTCTGCTTAATACTAGTTTTTCATAGAATCATTTATGTTGGAAAGGACCTTAAAGATCGTTGAGTCCAACCATGACCTTACTCTACCAAGTCTACTGCTAAACCATGTCCCTCAGCACCACATCTACACGATTTAAACCCCTCCAGGGATGGGGACTCTACCCCTGCCCTGGGCAGCCTGGCCCAGTGCCTGACAGCCCTTTCAGTGAAACATGATAGCAATTTCTTTTTAATCTAGATTTTGATTTTTTTTCTCTGGAGGTTTTTTTGGTGCATGGGTTTTTATCTGAGAAAGTCTTTGCTCTGCTGTCAAGAATTAACAGAGATCTCAGCATCTCCTCTCCAGTCAGGACTCCAAATTATTTTGTTGCCATGTTTTGTAAAACTTGTTTGACATGAGAAAATGTTCCCTGCAGGATGAGGATGGTGTGTTGTCATTGGTACTATCGTTTTTATGGATTATGGAAAATCATTTAAAAATAAGGCTAAAAAATTGCACCATGTTTTGAAATTTCAATATTTTCTCAAGAGCTCTGCAAAGACATGAAGTTAAATATTTGCCATGTAGCATGATGATCAATATGGGTATTATAATCATTCCCAAATAGCATTAGAAATAGGTAATGCTTCTGCTAAAACTACTAAAAATGATTTATTCAAATGTTTGTGCCATAAACTCTCGTCGTGTTTGGGAAATGGGATGAACAACCCATTTCATGACCTTTGTTTGCTTCTGAGACCCCACTCCCTTTTTCATTCTTTTTTTTGTTTCTTTTCTTTTTTTTTTTTTTTTGCTTTGATCCTTTGCAAAGTGCTGGAACAATGTCCTTCTGGATGCTCCTGCCAAAGAGAGATCACTCAGAGGACTCATAAAAATATTTGCTGAGAACAAATGTTAATGTTTTAGCAATGATGAGGTTTGTCTAAAATTGATATTACCTCTACATGGTTCTGTGTTGTACTGGGGAATTCTGCCAGCCTCGGGTAAACTCTGCTGCTGGGAATGGACAAAAGTTTGCCATTGTCAAACATTTCCTGGGACTTGAGCTTAATATCCAAATTGTTCAGTAGCTTGGAGGAATTTGGTCTGTGATTTTGGTCTGGAGATACCTGTGGAAGCAACCAAAAAGCCAAATAATTCTTGGGAACAGAGAAAAGCATTAATCAAAGTAATAACAACAGAATACTGAGGTTTTCATAGATACGGAACTTGTACAGGAGGAAACAGTGGATCACATCTAGAAAATTAAAAGGAGAAGGCAGTGCTTGGTATAACGTAAGTAGCGGTTTGGGGACTGCTGAACTGTAAAAGGTGATGTTGTGACGTGGGAAATCATACTTTTGTCGTTTGACTCAAAATTCCATTTTGAAGAAGAATTACATAGCTGTGTATCCCTAAGTCCATCACTACCTGCCAATAAATAGGTAGAAAAAGCGAGAGCATGATGTAGAAATCAGAGCCCATGGAACACTGTGCTCTAAAGCATCCCTTATCTCTTCCAAGTGTCACTCAGTTAAAAGGCTGGGAATCAGACCAAAGACAACGGTCACCCAGCAAGCCGGCTTCTGGTGTTGACTGTCTGGCAAGGTGCTCTATCAGAACTGTCCAAAAATTGGGTAGTCATGCATACATTACATAGATGTTGCAAAATTGCAAAGGGTGAAATATTTTTTTGGGTGAAACAATCTCATTCATTTTCTTAGAAGAGGTCCAGCGCAGCTCTGGCTGGAATAGATAAGAAATGCACGTAAATTAGATGCTTTGACTTGTAATTGTCGGAAGTTTCCTTCCCTCCCAGGTCTGCAAAGTGATTCTTTATTCTGTTCTCACAGGTGCCTATCTGCCAAATCTGAGGGAACTGAAGTTGAACAATAGCTTGCTTGTGTCTGTGAGGTAAGAAACGAATGACAACCGAAAGAAACCTGAAGAATAACAGCCCTCAGCTTTATTTCAGTAATAAAATCTTCCTTTATGCTGCTTTCACTTCTTCCATTGCCCTGTGCCGTGATACTGGATTAGATCATGATTATATACTCTGCTTAGAAGTTTAAGGACAGGACCTGAGCAGGCATAACTCAGCCTAGCTGCAGTGGTGCCAGTGAATCAGCCCGTCTGCCAGCAGGGAAGCTCCTGCCATGCTGAAGTCCATGGAAATTTGTTGCAAATTGGAAAGGAGCTAGAAATTCACCTCTTATCTATGTCTAAGTGCTTGGATTTCAGAGCATCCCAGCCTTTGGGCTTTGATTGTGCGCAGTAGCCTGTTCTAGACAGGTCAGACCAGTTCCTCAGCGGATAAAAATCACTTTGGCTTTGCTGAAGTCAGTGGAGCTGGGATTGTGAGAGTGGCTGTGGGGACTGTGTGGCCCCAGCTTGCTGAGCTCCATGAAAGCAGCCCACCTTTTCTCCCAGAGAACCAGGGAGCAGGCAGGTTGGGAAGGTAGAAGTGAAAAGCATTGCAATGAGGAGGCAGAGCTGTCTTCGCTCTCCTGCACTGGTGTCTGTATTACCCTTGCTAATTAGCACGAGTGGAAACGTACAGTTGGTATCAGTCTAGGGCTGTGTACAAGGCCAGCTCTGCGTTAAACAGGACTGCTCTCTGGCTTTGTATGGCTCTCTGCTACATTTGTGGAGGGAAAAAAATAGGGATTTTGCTAGTTCTTGTTAAAGAGAACATGTTCCCTGATGGGAAACAGCAATAAATCTGTCTTGGTGACACCAAGCATCGTCACTGAAGCAGCTAACGAACTTCAGTTGTCACACTTTGATCTTATTTTCCTTTGTTCTGGTGATGAGATAAAGTATCTGCAGTCTAAATTTTTTTTTTCTACCACCTTCCAGTCAATAACATGGAAAAGTGGTGATTCTGCATTGCTGCAATTACCTTAATGGCAGCCAGCCGCTGTCGTAAGCGTGAAATGGCTCCATTATTGCAGTGGAGGAGTAAGCAAAGGAGGAGTAAGCAATGGAGGAGTAAGAAGTGGGTGAAAGACGTTATATTTTTGACAATATCAAAAGACATTTTATTATATTAAAAGGGAAAAAAAATGAAAGAGGGTTTTTGTTTGACCAAAAATCCATATTCTCATAAAATGCATCAATGAAAAGTGTTCTGCCCCGTCCCGTTGACATGGAAAGCAGAATGCAGTTGAGGAAAACCAAACTGTGTAGTTTATTTAATAGGACTCTGCACATCCCTTTGTATTCTGAGTCTCTAACTTCCATCATGAAAACTTTTGGCAAACCATTTTCTGTGACCTGACATCCCCGTGGTCCTTGATGCAGATAACGTTTGGCCTCAAGATGAGTTTTGATTTGATCAGCTGTAACACAAATACCTTTTGGCTGGGATATCAAGTCTAATATTGTGACACTTCCTAGGCACACAAACCCCAGGAGAAGCGACCAGCTCCTCCTGTGAATAAGCATCATGATCCTTCCCCAACCCTCCTAAAACTTGTGTTACTCTTGAATGCTTGAAACTTCAAAAGGCTATGTAGAAGTGCAGGATATCATTATCAACTTTTCAATTTAATCCATAAGGAAAATATATATCCAAGTTTATTTGCTGATAATTCATCTTGGTGGTTGAAAGGGAGTTTCTTTGTTGCCTGTTTCTGGGGTTTATTTTTCTGCTGGCCCTGTGCTAAAGGGGAACGGCTCTGGGAAATCCAGTGAAATTAGTTCAGATTGTTGTTAATTTTCTAAATCACACTAATTTTATGAGGCCCTTGTTCAGTGACCTTTGGCCATCTGCTAGCGGCTAAGAAATTCTAGATTTATGAACTGATAATTGTGGATGAAATATGGAACCTATTCTGAAGAGTGCCTGTTAAAAATTGCCTCTTTTTTTTTGTGATGACACACGGTCCTCGTCTTAGTTCTTTTACTAGAAACATTACAATATTTCAAGGGCAATGAATTACTGCTTCTGCTTTGGCATGTAGCCTATGTATTTTTTATCAGATTGCTCTTATTCTCAATTGAGGACTGAATGAAAAGATGTATTTCAAAATGTTAGATAGATGTCTTCATGAAAGGGCTTTTCAATCAGATAGAGGAATCTCAGGAACTGGTTCCCACACATTTGTAGCAGAAGCTGCTCCACCAGTTGAAGTTCATTTCCTCCCGTCCCGCTCTGCACACTGCAGCCAGCAGAAGACTGGTCAGATCCCAGGGCTACATATAAGGACTGCTTGTAACAGAGAGAAGTTGTTGTATTTGAAGTGAGATGAAATGCAGAGGCTGCAGAATTTGGAGACAAAAGCAAGTGTGAGGGATATAGGGAAAGAGAACCAGATTTCCTCCATCTGGATGGAGCGGTGGTTTCTTTGCTGCGGTCTGCGTTGGACACTTCTCAAACTGCTCTTTCCCTATCACAAGAGAGTCCCCCAGAACAAGAGGACAGTGCTCCTGGTCCCTTTGGGCCAGTGAAGTCATCACGGGAGAGGGAAAATGAGAAAGCTGTCCCGATGGTTCAAATGAGCAAGGTGCAGAGTACTTTGAAATTCAACAGTTCTCACACTTTTATGAGTCTTAGGATAGGTTTATTTTATTTTTGTCATTATTTTTTAAGACTAGTTCCTGGGGACAAGACTGGCTACACAGGACTCTCACATCTCTGTGTTTGTGGTTTGAAAATTTTTTTCTGAGAGAAAAATAACTGAAAACGTGATTTGAGTAAGGATTTTGCAGCTCGTTCTGTGACTTTAAGAAACCAGAGCCAAATGAATTATTTCTTAATTGAGGGCAAGGGCTTGAAACCAATGTTTAAAAATATTTTTGAGACTTGAATCAGGATCTTTAGGAATTTGAACTTAGCAACATTTCTCCTTTTTACTTTTCCAACAAAGAGTTTAAGCAAATGCTCACCTCTTCAAGTCACAGGCAGTTTGACTTCAGTGGAGCTGCTGGTGAGCTGAAAATTGAACATTAGTCCAAGTGCTTTGTTGGATCTGGACCAAGTTAACCCATCTTGTATAAGACTAAGCCATGACACTAATCAGCCCCAAATTTGATGTGTTGCTGATAGTGTGTGTCTAGATGGTTTGCTAGATAGTTTTATCTCAAACAGAAGAAATTTAGGGGCATTGTTCCCCTACGGTTGTTTTTTCCTTGTCGTTTTTACATATTCCTTTCCTTGCTCTTTTTTTTTTATCTGCAGTTTGCTTTTTCTTCTGCCCATCATTTCTAATTTTTAGCGATTACTGTGTCTGATGCAGGGAGCATAGGTACTAAACAAATGCAACGAGGATCAGCGTTGCTGTACGATAGATAAAATCCCACAATATTTTCTAAAATCAGTTCAGTTACTTCAGATGCAAATCTTTGTCAACAGATGATTTGTTTGTATTACAGTAATTGCTTACAGTGTTTAACAAGGGACCTGGGTGCTCTTGCTCAAGGTTGTAGTTACACGTGCTGTCAGAGAACCACTGCTGTGATTTGGTCTCAGTGAATCTCTTCATGTCTGTGTTTCAGTGCCCACAGCATCGCAGTTAACTTTAGCATTTGCTTTTCAGGGTGGGGGAAGCATTTAATTTCAAATGCAAAGTAGTTTCTTTAGGAAGTGTTTGTGTTGTTTCTCTTGTGTAGCCAGCCTGAAAGTCCTTCAGCAGTTAAGGTTGCTGTGAAGTCTATCTTAAGAACATGTTCTTTGAGGACTTTGGGTGCTTGCCAGGAGCTAGGAAAGCATTTGAGTTGCATCTCAATCTCTGTATTAATAAGTCTTCTCTGTATTAATGCCTGCAGATCCCTGGGAATATTACAAGCCTTGGCAAGATTGCTGTGACCTCAGGTTTTATTTAGCATTGAAAGTTTTAAAGACATTCATATTATTGATAGAAAGTAATTTGGGGACAGAAATACCGCTACTTTTAGTCAAGTGGATTATTTTCAGTAGAGCACAATCAGCTTGTCTGCATGAGGCCCTGGGGAAATCTGATTGCCCTGACCTGGGCAAACCTCTCTGAGATGCCTGACCCTTCCTTGACTAGGGAGGTAACATGATGTTTCTGACTTTTTGTGGTTTAATTTAACTAGGACAGAGCCCCAAAGTAGAGAGTGTGAGCGTCTTTATGACCTCAGATATCATGGAGTCCTACAGGCTCATTCACCAGCAAGGGGAGCTGAACTTCTTTTCTGTGCAAACTCACCGTTGAAGTTTTGGAGCTCAGGCTCCGTTCTGCAGCAAGCACAGAGGACATCCAGAGAAGTTCAGTGGCCATGCAGTGTCTTTCTGTGGTTTTTGCCTTCAGCACTACATTTTACACAGCCTTCCCTAGCTGAGCCTCCCCTGCCACCTCTTTCAGGCTGTCAAGTACAGAGCTGTAAGGAACAGGGTGATGAGGCATCTCCTCCCATTGTAGCTCCAAGTTTAAAAGTCTCCTGTCCATGACAGGTCAGTGAGGAGGGTCTGGTGCAGTCATCTCCTCTTAGAGCAGAGAGAATCTGCTCTTGTTGTCACCTGAGCAGTTCCACAGAGGTAGGTTCCTTCCCCCACAGGCATCACATCACCTTTCTATTTTGTGATCCAAGCTGCAGTACAATAGGGCGTGAAAACTGTAAGAGGGTCAGCAGAGACCACAACACTTTTAGCAGTGTGAACGTGGCTGGTGAAATAGCAAAGTAAAGAAATAATAGATAATGTGTGCAGCAAGTCTGCCAGTAACCCGCAAGGTAAGGCCGTCATTTAATAAATAATTGTGCCCCATCTTTTCCCACCATCTAAATAGACACACCATATTTGGTAGAAAGTGGGCTTTCAGGATGTTTTCTTTTGCCATGCACCCACCCAAGAGGAGAGCTCAGCTTCTCTTTACTGCTGCCTCAGGCACTACTTTGCTAACAGAGCTCTGTTGAATATTCGAGCAGTAAATACCTCTGCTGAAGTCTGGGCTTGCTGGCATGAAGCCCTCAAACCTTTACCATGGACAGTTTTCTCTGGGGTCCAGCTTCACTTAGTGTTGTCCAGCCAGATGTGGCTCATCTTACAGAATCATTTAATCGTTTAGGTTGGAAAGACCTTTAAGATCATCAAGTCCAACTGTAAAGCAAATCTGGAAGGGAGCACTCTCTGAGCTGCGGACGTGCTTGTAGTACAGTGTGTTCCAGGGGGTCAGAAGACCAGAGTGGAGATGGTGGATGTTTCGTGTGAGAAGGTCTGAGGATAGAGGCATCCTGCCTGCCTTCTCTGGCACTTAAAGGTAGACTGTTTGGTCCCATGGGAAGAATCCAGCCCTTACTCTTTTAAGGTCAGTGAACAGAAATAAGTGCATGCATCTAAGCCTGCAAAAGCCACATCCCTGGCTCTCACCCTCTGTCCACCATTTCTCCTTTCCTTCATCAAGAAAACACAGCTTTTGTCATTTTTCCAGGGGAACCTCTGAAATTCTGTATTTGTCAGTGGTTTGGTCTTACAAATACTGTTTGCTTACAGATAGTAATTACTTAGAACCATAGAATGATTTGGGTTGGAAGGGACCTTTAAAACTCATCTAGTCCAACCCCCCTGCACTGAGCAGGGACATCTGCAACTAGAGCAGGTTGCTCAGAGCCCCGGCCAACCTCACTTGGAATGGTTCCAGAGATGGGGCATTGAACACTTCTCTTCCTCTTTTAGTTTAAAACCATTACCCCTTGTCCTGTCCCAACAGGACCTGCTAAAAAGTCTGAAAGGCCACAAGAAGGTCTCCATGGAGAAGGGAGATCACTTAGATGTACCAATTGCTTTTAGTGAATCAGGAACCTCTTAGGGGTCCACAGCTGACCCGATTCCAGTCTCTGGGGTTACAGGGACCGGTTTACTCTTAAGCCAACTGGAGACAGCAATGGCGATGACTAGAGGCTTTGTGGCTGACTAGGCTGTGACTGGACTGGGCTTTATGGCTGAGCCACTGGACCAGGACTTCAAAAACATGACTCTGTTCCTGAGTTTGTTTCTACAGCTTCCTGGGTTTGCTCTAGAAAAAAACGCTCTATTTTCAACCTCAGTTGTTTATTTTATGCAGTACTCTGGGGCAGACACAGTCTTTTGAATGAGTTATGTTCAAGGCTTTGCCTGATGGGATCATGATCTCACTTACATGCACTAGATGGCTGCTATAATATGATAAATAAAAATCTTGGTAATAACTAGCTGATTTCTGCCAGCGAATAAGTACTTACATGCCTGGCTGTTAGAGTTTGCAGCTGCTCCATTTCACCTGTCAGTGTCAGGGATCACTTAGGAAAATTTACACCTAAATGTTCATTTTAGGCAGTGATGAGAAAGAAGAATGGTTGTAATCATTGTCTGAGAAAACCCAGAGAGCTGGGCTGGGGAGCAGTAGTAATTAGCCCAATGCCAGTGGAGCTATCTGGCTGTGGAAGGCTTGTCCTCATGGAAATAGGGAGGAAAATCATCTGAGCGTTAATTTAATGGGTTTGTAGGTTGTTTTGATTCTCTCCTACAAGAAAGCTACTTGTCTGCAGCTTGATTGTTGGGGTTTTTTTATTGAAAATAATTATATTCAGTAGGAAATTGTTCTTGGAATGCAAGGTAAGTGCTGATTTTAAAAAAGGAGGGAGTTGGGTTGGAGTGGAAATTAAGCTGTGTTTGTATTTGTCAGTTGGTAAGTGCCAAACAATATGAATAAACAATGAAGAAATAAATAGAATTTCAGTGTACTATCAGTTTTTATAATCTAATTTCTCTAAAATACTCTCCACGCAGGAGTTGGTTTAGTTGTTCTTATTTTCTGCAGACACGTTACTGCACACAAAGGACCCGTTGCTATTTTTCCCCTCAAATACATGCATAGTTCTTTTCCTCTAGATTTATTTCTGATTTGCTGTTTGGCAAAGCTTTATCCTTCTGTCCCGAGATCTTTACCGGATGCATCAGGTCTCTCAGGGGTGGATCAATACCTGCAAAAAGAAATAGAGAAATGCCTCTGTGTTTTAGGAGGTGAAGTTTGCAATTCCATCAGCAGGTATCACTCATCCACATTCTTCACTCTTTGCCTTACACTGCAGTGGCTGTTCTTCTCTTGGAGGTGAGAACCTGAACACCAAGGTCTGATAATGAAACCTACCACCCACTTCTGGTAACAGAGCTCTTATGAAGCTTATGAAAGACCGTTTGTGGCATCATCTGGTTTGAACTTCATCAGCCTCACCGCCCTACCACTTCACTTTCTGCTGCTTCATCTCACCATAGGCAAGAACTTAACAGAGGTTTGGGTTACTCTGCTTAATGTGGTTTAGTTTATCTTGCCCTTATTTATAATTAAAATAATTATCCCTTTTAAGGTCCTGTGGGCATTTTGTTTTAAGTCCTTGCTCTCAGCATCCCAAGGTAAACCCAGTTTTAAAACATAACATTTGTTCCATAAGAACTTAAAGGAAAAAAAATGTTTTATTGCCACACGTTAAATTTTGACCCTCGAAACAGTAAGAATCAGTAGCATAAATTGTATCCTTTATAAAATAAGCACATTAAAATATGGTTGCTAAGTCATACTGGAGGATTTTAAAAATATTTGCAAATGTGCTTATTTGTATAATGAGTCTTATTTTGTCACTTCTGTGTGTTTAAACATGACAGCCACCACTGTCAAAAGGACCTTCTGTGAGGTTCCTCTGTGTGAATGAGCAAATTCTGTGTATTTTGAGTATAAATAGTCTGCAGTATGCAATGACTTCTCTCTAAGGTAAAAGGGCAGGTTTTTTCTGAGTGGATTGAGGTTTTTCATTTTCAAAAATCTCATTCTTTTCTATTAAATAGTTTAGGTTAACTGGTATTTACTTTTAAACTCACAAAGCTTTATAATTAGGGGGAGTCATCTCTTTCTACCTTATGCATCCATTAATATTAAATACCACTCATAGCCATCCTCAGGTTTTTTTTTCCTTCTGGCATTCCCAAGCTAACTCAGTGGTGCAGAAGGAACCTTAGTCTCAATGCAGTTGGGAAGAAAACTGTACTTTTATATGTTCGTGTCTTTTGAAATAGTTATTTCATTTCCTACCTGGATTTAACAGTGATAATAGATTGTTTGTGTATTTGAGTTAGCTCATGTAAAAATTGATACGTAAGTCAATTTGGAAACCTTTTTTTTTTTTTTTTTCCCCCTTGGAGAGACACAGAGAGCCACTGAAATTCATGGTGTGAGTGTCTTCTTTGGAATAATGTGGCAGGTAGTGGCTTACATGACTCTTCTGCAGCTGTTTGGTGGGATATTTTCGCTTGCTTCACAGCCCACCAGCTCAAGTTCCTTGAATTGTCTTTCTCAAGATCAGTAGAGGTCTTAGCCAACGAAGGGGTTCATCCCAACTCATGAACTAGTTGAAAGCCTACATGCATTTCTCTTGCACAAAGACTGTACCATTTTGGTGAGACTGTTGGTGGTCTGTAAAAAAAAAAACCAAACCATTGCAGTTAGCTATTCCTGCAAATCAGTCTATAAAGGAACTGTTACTTGTGGGTGGCAGCTACTGTTGCCTCCAAAGCTAGGTCAAGATGGGTGGAGGAATTTTGAGCTCCTCTGAAATTGTTTATACAGGTCTTCTGAGACATGTGTTGACAGGAGGGTGCTGGGAAGCTCCAGCAGTTAGTCTGTTCACATGGGATGAAGGCTCTCAATTGATGAGTGGCATCTCTGGCAGCTGAGAGCCTGTGGGAGGGGTTGCCGTAAGGCTCATCTTCATGACTGAGGACACATGACAACATCTACTTCTAGATCCCCCTTGGAGTGGAAATTTGAAAGAAGTCAAGGATGAGGTGTAGAAGTTGCTATACACCGGCACCAGATTTGGGATGTCTGCTGGCGTACTGTGAAATAAATGCTGAGGTTCTGTCTTGTGGTAGCACTTTCAGTATGGAAATCTATAAGGTCTCGTCTGCTTCAGTTGTCAATTTGATGGGCTCCGAGGTCCCCCAAGCTTCTCTTCTGCGTCTTGTCTGCTTGTTGTTAAAGAACATCTGGAGGCCAGTAGGAGCAGAGGGAGTCTTCCTTGAAGCTGTTGTTTAAGGAAAAAGTCTTGACTCAGGACGTATGGAGATAAGTCTGTCGTGCCAAATCTGGGGTGGGCATTAGAGGCTGAGAGAGAAAAGAAATTTGAAGGACGTAATTGGCATTTGCCAGCCATTCACAGGCCTGGGTTGTGCTGTATCTGTTCCTTGCAAGCTTCTGTATTTTTTCTATTTTCTTACTGAATATATGCACAGATGAAAAAGAAAGGAAGAAAAGGTGCGAAGAAGAAATGCCCATCAGCCACAGGAGAAAATAATTTGTGTCGTACAAACATGTCAGATCTAAAGGACCTCGAGAACCCCTATTCCTGCCACTGTGCAGTCAGACTAAATCACTTGAAATTACATTGTCTCTCTAGGTTTTCATGTCAGCCCATTTCTGCAGTATCTCAAGGATTTGAAATTCTGTAGCCGTTACGGTGACAAAAGCTGAAGAGCAGCTCACAGCTGATCCAGTTCTTCAGTTCTGTGCGGTAAATTCATCTAGAATCCCAGTTTTTCTGGTGCTCAGAGAAGGGGATTTGGGGGACCTTTTTTAGTGGTGTGTGCCTTGACACCGCTGAATCAAAGTCAGCCGCTTTGGATCTTCTACAGAATATTCCTTCTGCTTACCCTGCAGCTTTAAAAGTTCCAAGTGTTGATTTTGAAGGATGAAATCAAAGTTGTAGCGTATGTGTCTTCTTCTGCCCAAGCTCAGACCTGGAGCATACTGTGAAACAGGCACACAGCATGTGGGAGACTGGACGTTAGCTCATGCAGGAAATTTTAAAGCACTGTGGGATTCATTCCTTCCATGTAAATAGCTCATTCTGTAACCACAGTTTCATTGTCCTTGATTTTTTTTTTTTTTTTTTAATATGTAAACTTCCAACAATGAGAACAAGCAGTTGCCAAAGCTGTAGGAGCTGTTGGTAGCTGTGCGGCTGATCTGGGGGACAGTGGATATGTGGGTGTCAGAGTTTTGTTCCCTGTGTGTCTCAATCCTGTTTGAAAATTCCCTTGTTCTCACAGAGGATGAATCGTGCCTGGTGAGGTGCAGCACGGTGTGTTGGGTTTCTACAGCATTTCTAAGCTGCAGCTTCACACCAAGGGTGGGAGCTGGAGTAGGGTGGGAAAAAAAAAAGATCAAGGACAGGTCTTGGCCCACGGAACCACACCTTGGCAACTCCGGCTTCTTTCCAGTTGTGGGAGCTGAGTTAAAGCAACTGATCTTCCCGTGTTAAAACACTACCAGTAGCTAAGCTGACAAGCAGCTTTGATGATCAAAAGGAAATTAAGACAAAATCACATTACCCTTCCCACGCACGCTGTATATTTGTGTGTCGGGGAATTGCTGCTCCTGACTCTGAGTGCACTGGCGCTGATCAAGCCCGTTATTCTGCTCTAGGATTTTTGGCAGCAACTGAAAATGAGAGCGCTTGAAGCTAAAGGTGCATTTCAGGTGTATTAACTAACAGAAGTAAGAGTCTGGGTTAACTTGAGCATGATTATGAGTAGTTAGGGAAGCACTCAGTTTCCAAACACCTCTCTTCTCTTGGTCTCGCCAAGCACTTTTGGTTTAAAGGAGGTATAATCTGACATGGAAAAGAAAACACTCACAAGTAGTATGGCACTAGTGTGATATCGTGGTGGTTACGGTCCGTTCAGTGAGGCAGTGAGGAGCAACAACAAGTAAAAATGTTTTCAAGTCAGGAATGGCCCAGAAACGTGTCTCGTTGGGGTTGGGTTCTTCCTCTGTTGTCATCTCCTGTCTCCAGATGCTATCCTCACCTACCAGCACCGGAGGGGAAGGTCTCAGCCCTGCTGAAGGCTGGGGGAGGTTTGGCCCTAGTATTGGTGGAACAAGGGTTTTTATACAGTGTCTCTGGTTGGAGCATTGCTCATGGCAGAGCTCAAGTACTCTACCAGGACCACCAGCGTGGTCTCTGGCTCCAGTCCTGGACAACAACCAAGCTGCCTTGAACAGTACATGGTTTTGACTGCTGTAGCCCGGTAGTCTCCTGTCCTTGTTTTCAGGCTTTCGCTTTAGAGAAAGTGCTGGCCAAAAGCACATGGCTCCTCGATGATAGTGGAATCCTTTTGTTGGGAGAAATGCTTCCAGTGGCATCAACACTGCAGCCTGTTTGGAAAACAGCTTCCTAGTGATGCAAAAAGATGGCACAACGGAGACACTCCACTGCAAAGACCTTTGAGAACAATAACTTACCATTCACATGGAAATTCTTCATTTGCATGTAAAAGGGAGTTATGAAAACAGAATTTCATAGACACAGTTATTATTTAAAAGGACCTTTGGTAGATGCATGCTTTCTGTTTGGCCCAAACCACGCTTGGCTTCCTCTGATGTGTTTAAGCTTAGGAGTTGAGAATTGTCTAGCAGAGCCTCTTTTTGGCTTAGTTTTTGAAATCTCCAGCAACATGTCTCAACAGGGTTAGGAACCCTTACTTACAGTTCAGAAGGAAGAATAAGGCCAGAATATTAGGTGCTACATTTCCATGGCATTTCAGCCTCCACGCGTGCTTGTGGCAGCAAAAGATGGGACAAGACCCTTGTTACCTTACTCCCTGGGCAGTGGTTCACACTTGAGCAAGGGAGCAGGAGATGCTAAAAGCAACCTGCGTGCCGTGGCCACGTGAGGTGCAAGAGAGGAGACCCGAGCCAAGGGTTTGCAGCATGGTGCTACTGAATCTGGAAGAGTCAGTACAAGCCCAGCCAAGGGTGCCATACTTTGCAGCGAGTCGGGGCCTCATGTTCCTGCGACGTGTGTTTGGCTGCGAAAGGGCAGTGTAGGGACACGAGGACGTGGCCTCGGCGCTGCGGGCAGCGTTGGGGGCTCTCAGGGATTCGATCGAGGGCGAGCTGCACATACATGCGATGGGTTCTACGGTTTTGAGGACTTTACAGCTCTTTGAGCGTACAATGAAGCTATTATGTAAGCTTCCTACTAGAACATATGTTACTGATTTAAATAACATTCAGGCTTTTAAAGTTTTTGCTTCTGATGTCAGACTTATCTGTACAACCAAACCATTGTGTGCTGACATATGGACCAGATCATTGCGATCACAGCACAGCTTGATAAATTCAACTTGACTTCTGGAGATCAGAGACAAGATACTTTTTTCCCTTTATTTTGTAAGGCTATAGAGTTTGGTCGGTCTTTTAAAATCTAAATGTCTCTGATTACCAGTGCGTTTGTTTTCAGAGCAACCTTTAAAAATTAATAATACCGCAGCAACAGCTATTTTAGATGTATTGCTACTGAAGATGTATTCAACAGACACACGTACGCCTTGAGATATTGTTCACAAGTTCAGTGGATTTAGTGTTTTATTTCTAGGTGAATGATTTGAAACCAGCTTCCAAAAGAGAGCTGATGAATGTGTTCAGGGTTGTGTTATTGTGTTTACTGGGTAGCTTGAGCTCGGTGGAGCTACTCAAGATTTATTGTGGTGAAACCAAGAGCAGGATTTGGCTCTCTAGGTCTGGCCTCTGTCCAGTAGAATTTTGGCTGGAGCGAATCAATCCCTGAAGAACAAGGTTGTTGGATTAATGGAGGAGCACATTATTTCTTAAACTTGTTATTAGGTGTTGTAAGCCAAGCTGTTCCTCGTCCATATGCTCTTTCTTCAGTCTGGAGGAGTGATGACAAGATGGGAGCATCAAATTTCCTGGGAAAAAGTCCTAAATGGTTGCGCACAAGTGGGGAGGGTGTTGCCAAGACCCTCACAGAAACACAGAGCTGTTAGGTGAGTTCCCATCCCTGCAGCAGTATCTGCAGCTAGTTGGAACCTAGGCTTCAAACCCTTCAGTTTATGAATATTATTTTTAACAAGTCAATTATAAATGCACGATTGCGGGTTCAGGGTGAAACCAGGGGAGTCTGCGTTGTTTTCGTGGCACTTCTGGGTACTACAACCCTGATCTGGTGTTCAGCGCGTGTTGCGCTGGCAAGCCCCTAGATGCGTGTGTGCAGTAATTACTCTGGAGGACACTGCTTTGGCAGCCTCAGAGGCTGTAATCCTCTGTTTATCACAACCAGAGACATGACGTGTGTGTTCCCACCCCGTGCTCTGTCTCTCCGCTTCAGACACGACCTGCATGAACCATAGCAGAAGCGAGCAGGATCTATAATTGCTTTGCCTGTTCATTCCTTGCCTTTTTTTTTTTTTGCCCGGCTTCCACGTCACTTGGGACAGGACGCTTGTCCACTGAAACTGAATTATCCCTTGTGTTTATTCATGGGAGCTCCTTTACAGCCTCCTTCGGTTCCGTCTATATGCTCTTTGTTGTTTGCACATCATCCTGTGCTGCGTCATCTGACCGACTGCCACCAGCTTTGCACAATCTCTCATCTTTTTCCTATTTCAGCTGTCAAACCTCTCAGTCATGTTCTCTACCTTGTTTTTGGAAGAGATGCTGTTGTTTTCTACACGTTTCTATCGTGCCCAATACAGGAGGGTTCTGGGCTCTGAATGAGTCTCATTCATTTTAGTCTCACTCCCTGATTATTTTTGGAGGGGGTGTTTTGTTACCCTGCGTGTATAATTGTTGTGGATTTTCTCTCTTCCTACCCTGGTAAATTGTTACCAAGAGTTTATTATTGTATTAAAATAAGTTACCTCGGTAAATTCTTATCAGAGTGCAGATTGCCATTAATTCCGTTTCTTGTTAAAAACTCACGGGCTGCATCTCCCTAGTTTGGGCTGCTCTGACGCTCTGCACTCAAGGTAAGTGGAAACGCTCCCGTGTGCACTCGCAGGGCGGTCACGACACAGCTCCGGGCTCTGCGCTCCCCCCTCCCGGGTGGACATGCCAAACGCAGTGGAGCTGCTCCCGGAGGAGGCACTCCCAGCTCTTGCAAGCCTTTAAGCTTTCTTCTTGCCAGCCAGAATATCTCAGAAGTATTTTGGGAAAGGCAGGTGCACGCGGTCACTGGCAGCAGCTCCGTTGCTGTTTCGCAGCCGTGCTCTCAGGGGCGATTATCTGGTAGTCATTAATGAGGGAGTCTGCTCTGATGCTGCTGGGTGATTCACACAGCTTCCAAAAGATTGGTTTGTTAGTTACCGCATAAAATATTTGCAGATGTACTTTGCTGTGATAACATCTCTGACTGGAGATGACTCGTTAGGGATGCAGGAGTAAAGGTCTGCAGGACCAGCCACCAGCACGACCCAGGCCAGCAAAGGCACCTTTGCTCCCGGCTTTACCGCTCAGCGAAGTTCTGCTATTGGGGCTGGGTGGAGGAGAACATCCTTTTGGCTTTTCTCCTCACTGCTGCTTGTCTACAGTAGCTGGGAAGGAGAGACAACAGTCATTAGCTCCCCGTAGAGCTGGAGTGAGGTGTAGATCCCTTGGCTGGCTAGCTGCCTTGCCTGAAATAGAGAGCAAGAGTGGGCCAAGCGATACCAAACAGTGCAACCAAGTTCCTGCTTTCTTAGAATCTTGTTCCACGGGTTAAAGCTGAGCTTGGGACAGCCAACTTCAGCCTGGTAAGAAACCAGTTCCCATTAGCTTCCATGTTTCTTTCTTTTCTGTGGTGTCTGCATAAGCATTTTTTGAATAACAGTTTATCCTGTTATCAAACACTGGCTTGCATTGGAAGTTCTGCCTTTCACAAGTACCCAAGACATGGAATATCCAACCTAATTCCTTTGTCTGGAATATTAATACTGATCAATTTTGATTAGTATGAACCTTAAACCTGCTGCTCCTGACTGGCACCCAAGTTAGCTGTAGGAGAGTCAGAGCTGCAGCCATGAATGAAACTGGAATGGATGTGAGACCATCCACTTGGCAGCGTAAATTGAGAAGGGAAGTAGGTTTTAGAAGTCATTGAAATTAGTGTTTTCTGGTGATGTCTGCAGCAGGAGAATACTTGAAGAGTTGTTAGCTGATAATTCCAAGTGAATACATGCTGTGCATGACTTAGCAGAGATCTTGTGCGCTGGGTTTTAGCCATAGCCAGCTCTGGAACTGAAAACTGTAACACACAGGGAAATGTTGCTGGAGCAGGTCCAGAGGAGGGCCACAAAGATGGTCAGGGGGCTGGAACATCTCTTCTACAAGGACAAGCTGAGAGAGCTGGGGTTGTTCAGCCTGAAGAAGAGGAGGCTCTGGGGGGACCTCATTGCAGCCTTCCAGTATCTCAAAGGGCCTACAAGAAAGCTGGGGAGGGACTTTTTACAAGGGCTTGTGGTGACAGGATGAGGGGTAATGGGTGCAGGCTGGAAGAGGGGAGATTTAGATTAGACGGAAGGAAGACGTTCTTCACTCTGAGGGTGGTGAGACACTGGCACAGGTTGCCCAGGGAGGCTGTGGCTGCCCCAACACTGGATGCGTTCAAGACCAGGTTGGATGGGGCTTTGAGCAACCTGGTCTAGTGGGAGGTGTCCCTGCCATGGCAGGGGGGTTGGAACTAGATGATCTTCCAACTCAAACTATTTTATGGTTCTATGAAATACGATTTAACTCTGGGACACTTTGAACTCTGAGCAGGAGCAGGGGACTGCTTCTTCAAAACACACAAAGCAATCAAGGTTTTCGCGGTGGAGGGAATAGATGTTTCTGCTTGGGGCCTTGTGTAAAAACTGCTTAGGAATTAATCCCTGGCTTTGTTTTGACATCCTTTTTTATTGACAGAGAAATGTTAGGAACAAACATATTACCGAAGGCACCTTCGGTGGCAAAAGACCTTCAGTCCAGAATTACCCAACAAAGAAAAAATAAAAATAAAATTCATTAATCATACCTTACCATATGTAATGTAATCAGGTGAGGATTGTCTTCAGTTTTACTGGCCTGACAAAGAGAGTGTCTGTCAGCAGCACTTGTTTCAACGGTACAAAAATGAGTGACCATTTTCCTTTGCCTGTGTTCACTGGTTTACAGAAAAGAAAATTCTGCGCCCAAATTAGCCTGAAATTTGAAAAACTCATCAATGCTTGAAGCAGGTCATGAAAAGAGCAGTGTAGTTCCTTCATGTTCCTCTTAATGCCATATTTGTGTTTATGGGTGGGTTGGCCTCGGTTGATGGTAGGTTCTGCTTTTGTAATTGAATTTAATTTCTTCCTTATTATAGGCGCGCAGCTTGCAAATCTAATAATAAATTCCTGTAAATATTAGTTTGGGAGGCATCTGTTCCTTAAGGAAGCCTTAGAACCAGTGGGGGTTTTTATTTATAAAATATTCACAGTGTAAATAGTCCCTTGAAGAGCTTCTGCAAGGCTGGGGGTGTGCCGACACACAGGGACATTAAAGTTCTTCAGGGCAGGCAAATGTGAATGAGTGCTTGGAAAGAAATGTGACAGAATTCCATCTCTTTAGGCGCTTATCTGATCACAGCTACAGCATCACAATGGCAAGTGTCCCCCGCTGCCCTGATAGGGAAGGGACAAGGTCAGGTAAGTTTGCAGCGATGTCCTGTGTCAGTATGGAGCTGCCTAGACACACAAAGTTTGGTGGAGGAGTTGTGGTTTATGTCACTTGAGGGTTTTCTCCTATAAGGAGGAGCTTTAGATGGAGGGAGATGTGTCGTGTGGCTGAGGTTTTTCCTATTTGCTTTGTTCTGGCCGTTAGATCAGCTGTGGTTTATAGGCTATAAAATGTTAGGTAAACACATTGTGTGGTGTATCCATCATGAGCTTACTTAAATCTGCAGCACCCAGGGAAGAGATGATTGGAGGAGCCCAGTGCCTGGGGCCCTGCAGTGGTAGAGGGTGAAGTGAGGTAGGTCTGAGTGATGTCCATGAACAAACCCTACCCTGGAAGGCAGAGGGGTGAAAATCCCCAATTTTACCCTAGAACCTCCTCTTCAACCCTGTATTTGGAAAATCACAGGAAAGAGGCATCTGGGGATATTTTTCCACACATCCATCCTTTATTCAGCCTTATGCAGTCTCCTTTCTCCTGACGTGGCCCTTCCCAACTGCTCAGATGGTGAAGAAACAACAAATAACCCAGACCAGAATATGCCTACCCCAACTCATGAAAGCCTTCCTTCCTGACCCCTGGGGCTGGCTGGGCAGTGTCCCTGGAGCGGGGACATTCCGCTGTTGGGGGGATTGCTGCAAAGCTTCAAGAGGTTCTCAAAGGGCAGTGCAGGGCTGCTGTTTTTCCCCATGATCCATAAAGAGGAGACATGACTAAGGGAACTCTCAGCTTTATTCCAAGATCGGAACAGATCCCATGACCGTATTCTTTCATCTTCTGCAATTTTCCCTAGACAGTGCATTGAACTATATATTATTTGTTATAATGTATATTTAAAAAATAGCTAATCCACAATTTTGAAGTCCAAGAACCTCCATATAAGAACTTTTTTAGCTGTTTGGATGTGGTCCTGGGCAACTGGTCCTGCTTGAGCATGGGGGTTGGACAAGATGATCATCATGGGTCCCTTCCAACCTCAGCCATTGCTGTTTTGCTCTTTATTATTCAGTCTGATACTACCACTACAGTAGAGAATTCTGAGCTTTTGGTTGGTTTGGGATTTGATAAAATGTTGTATTTTGTTTGTGTTTGAGTAGTGGCTTTATGCAGCTTCATGTTAGCAAAGATGGAAGATGACTGAAGCTATACGGTTTGTCTTTTTTCTTGGGCTGTCAGTTTATCAACTTCAGCAGTAAATACTTTTTAGAAAACCAGTATTTTTTGGATTGATCTCTATATCTAGATGACCAAGCCCCCAGTTTGATTTGCCACCATTTTTGCATCTTGTTATGTGTCGTGCACTGTTGCCATGTCAGCGGGACATGCCACATGCAGGGAGTTAAGCAGGTCAGTATGTGCTTGTCTGGGCTAGGACCAGAAAGTTTGGAGTTCAGAGAAACGATCTCTTACTTCTATTTTGCTAGACCTTAAGGGTGGGAAAATAGGATGGAAAGGATTATAATTTTCTGCTGATTCCAAAAAATGTAATTTGGCAAGAGTGCCGTTCCTTTCAACTGTGAAATCAGAAGAAATGTCACTCCATAAAGGGGACAGAGTTGAGTGTGCCATCTCCTCAGGTATGTTAATGTGGGTTATGTGTGCAGAGTAAGTGATGCCAGCATAAGCAAACCTCACTTAATTCTCAGCAATTACCTGCAATTTATGACAGAATTACCATGATGTAGCTCTTGGAAGAACCTTAATCAAACTGAACTGGGGTGACATGTTGACATACAAGAATAAAGAAGTCTGTGAGAGGTAGAGAGGAGCATAATTTTATTCTCTGCCTTTGAAGGTGAACATTTTTTTAATGACATTTCTTGTAAACAACGTGAGATTTGAAGGAAGTAGCAGTGGCCTAACGTTAGGAAAAAGGAAGCAAGTCTTGGGTTCCTTCATCCATTCAAACAGAGCTTGAATTGTTTCTTTTACAAGGGATCTTGGAACCACATTGTCTCATCTCCATGTCCTGTGGATGGCTCGCTGTGGGCTCTCAGATTTAGATGGAATCTCTTCCTGTGGCTCTCTAAAAGTAAGTGTAGATGTGTCCTGTCAAAAGACAGTCTCAAAACTATATTCAATTGATACACTTTACTTGTAGTCTTTGTGCTCTTCTCACCCTTTGTTTGTCTAAAGGACTTTGGTTGGATGCCTTGAATGACACGTTTCAGTTTAAAAGACACTACAGTATTTTTTTAAAATGAGGTGTAACATTCAGGTCTGACTGAAGATGCCAAACACAGCACGGTGTTTGCTACCATACTAGCCAGAGTTATTTAAGGGAGCAGCAGCCTTGAAAAATGTTCACTTCCATGCAAATTTCATGCTGTGCCATGTAATACTTCAAATATTACATTTTGCAAAGCTTGAGTCATACAAGCCTGTGGTTTATATATTTCTTGTGTTTACTTCTGCTGAGGAACTCTACATAGCCTATAACAATATCTCTGACCTGAGCCAGCTGACCTGGTTGGATCACCTTGAGGTTTTGGACTTGGAAGGGAACAATATCGAGGACATCAACCAGATGCAGTACCTGGGACTTTGTGGCAAGCTGAGCCACCTGACAGTGGAGGGCAACCTTATCTGTCTGAAGCCAAATGCACAGTCTGCAGAGGTGAGGACCTGGTTTGCACACATCGTGTTAATTTTTGGCAGTGCTGTTTTAGTTTGAGTTGGAAATGAGAAACATTTCTGCATCTTCCTGTTGTATCACTCTGGGTGATGACATGGGATGCATTTCCCAGCTTTCATTTCTGTCGATTTTCTCCTCCTGTGGGTATTGTCTCCAAGAGGAGCACAACTGTAGTACAGGGAGTGCTAGTGAAGACTCAGGCCTGTTTCCTAGCAGTGTGCTCCTTCTTACCTGTGAGAATGGGATTAAACCAGACACGAGCTGTTCTGATCCATACAGCTGTTCTGTCTTCTCCCAGCCTGCAGGGCAAACAGGCATCATCTTAAAGGAAGACCAAAGAGGGCATGGACCCCAGCTGTGTGACAGATCCTTCCAGCCTGTAGAGATCTTGCAGCTGATTATAAAGTGGCCAGTATTTTTCTTATAAGATTTGCCAATTGCAATGTCTCAATTAGATACCTGTCTCTGGGCTTTTGCATTTCTTTTGGAGGCTCTCTGCTCCAAGAGCAAGAGTTCCAAGACCGCCATGCTGAAAAGTTGAACCCGTAGAAAAACAATGCTTGAGATAACTAGGAAGAGCTCTATTGTGAGAACTGCTTGTTGTTCTCTCCCTTGAAAGCTTGAAATCATATGACCAAAAAGACCTTCAGCAAAAGGTGAAGATACAAAATAGAGGGATTCACCTCTCATGTACTGAAATGATAAAATCATTTCTTGCAGAGCTATTTTGTTGAGGGCATAGAATCATAGAATGGTTTGGGTTGAAGGGACCTCAAAGATCATCTTGTTCCAACCCCCCTGCCATGGCAGGGACACCTCCCACTAGACCAGGTTGCTCAGAGCCCTGTCCAGCCTGGCCTTGAACACCTCCAGGGATGGAGCGTCCTCTGTGTCACAAAGATGAAAACACAGCGATACATGATCTGCTTTGGGTTTCAGGGCACTCAACAAGAAAAGTAAGGGAGATCTAATTGTACGTGAACAGTCTCAGCTCTTTTGCTTTCCCTGAGGTCAAAAAAATCCCCATTGCTGGGATATAAAAACCAGCAACTTGGCATGTGCTGAAAGGTAACTGGAGGAAAACCAGAGTTTCAAAAAACTTGATCAAATATGACTGTTTGGTCTGTTAGGTCATTGTGATGACATAATGTCTGACGCGTAGCATCAGATGGCAGTTTACATCATCCAGGCCTTTCAGAGGTCACAGCCCTACATACATGGCACTTGGCAAGGCCGAGACTGTCTCCAACAACGCAATAAGAAGCTGATGACACAGGGGTTGGAAAGCAGCGCAGGAGCTGGCGCTGTGACCCCATGTGCCACATTCCATTGCTCTGCTGTGCATTTCAGAGTCATCATGCCCATGCCATTAATTTGCATAAAAGCTTGGGTTTGCTGTTTCTCCTGGATTTAGACTTGAAAACTGAGGCGCTGTCACTAGGACTCACGCCTGTAGTAGATAATGCGTGTATTTTAAATCTTTGCACTTTCTGGATCCATGAGTTATTAGTGTTATTCAGATGTAGTTGTTGGCTTGATCATGCTCCTCCATAACAGGAGCTGCAGAAGGTAGTGCTTTAGCTATCACAGTTTTCACCTTTGGAGTCCAAAAGAAGATACTGTACACTTGCCATTCTGTTTTGAACTGGTAGAAGTATACTTCAGAGACCACACTTGTAACTGTTTGTAACCAAAATTCCTTCCTCATCGACATTTCTCCCTTGCAGAAGATGCAATCAGGAGAGGAAAAAGCATATTCCTACAGTGATGAACCACTGCCTGCTTCTGATGGATAAAGCATGTCTCCTGTGGAGACAGATACAACTCCTGACACTTCCTTATCATAGCTTCCTACCATGAAAATGGTGCAGTACATCCTGACAGCGTCGAAAGTCTGTTTCTACTCCTGTGTTATTCCTGCTCAAAGTGATAGTTTTGGAGGACATAGTTTTAATGTGGCGTCTTCAATCGTTTTAAGGACTTGTAATGGAGAAATGTCAGAGTGGTTTGTTTAGCTGAGGAAATCAGTGCTCGGGATGCTTCTGCCTGTTGTCATCTAACGAGAGTTGAAAGAGGAGCGGTATCTGGTGGTGTACCCTGCTGCTCTTCTCCACACAGAACAGCCGTCTCTACTCCTGTGCGTGTAGTTCCATTCAAATGCCAGCCTGAATTTGTTGAGGGACTCTGACAACGGTATGTTCTGTAACAGAGGCAGGCTATAAGTTCACTGTAGTCTCTCACCCTGTCTCTGTGTTGGGAAGCTCCTCAGCCCTCAAATGGTCACAACACTGGTCCTGCCCTCAGCTGCTGAGAGCTTCTCCGTGGGCTCTGTCGCTTTCTGGGTTTCAGCTGATGTTCACATTTCTTCAGGGTGTAGAAAAGTCACCTGAAACATCGAACAGAATAGATGTGGCCTTACTTTGATGAGCCCTAGATGACCAGCTCTAATTCCTCAAGCTCCTTCTCGTAGTCTGGCCCTCGCAACAGCTCTGTAAAAGCTCTCCTATTTATTTAATCTACAGAATGGTCCAGCTAAATTTACTACTCGTTCTTCAGATGGCCTGTTTGCTCCCTGTAATTTGATTTTCAGTTGAGCTCATCTTCCCCTGTTATCTAAACCAAGAGCAACAACCTGATGATAAATTCTGCAGCCTCTGTTGCAGTAATGTAACATGAGCGTAACATGATTCTTCTCCCCAGTGGGACATGGCTGGAAATTGGCTGTAGCCCAGGCACTGCTCAGAGTCCATGTGGTACCAGGAAGGATGGTGATTGGTTGACTCATTTTCTAAATTAAGATTAAAGGCTTGCTTAGAGAAATTTAGTGTCTGCCTCTTAACAACAGCAACCAGCACAGGCTTTATTTGGCAAGTTCCCTCTGCCAGCCCCAGTGCTGCTCAGTGCAGAGGGAGGAGCACACAGCCAGCCGGGTCCCACAGGGTCAGTTGTGTTTGTGACAGCTCCGTGTTGGATGAGGATGTGGCTTTGTGGGCTTTTCTAATATTGCAGAGTCTTGAGAAGCGTAACATTCTGGGAGTGTCGATTGACAGCCAGCTGAACATGAGCCAGCGTGTGCCCAGGTGGCCAAGACCACCAACAGCATCCTGGCCTGCATCAGGAATAGTGTGGCCAGCAGGACCAGAGAGGTGATTTTACCCTGTACTTGGTGCTGGTGAGGCCATGTCTCAAGTACTGGGGTCACTTTTGTGCCCCTCCCCACAAGAAGCACATTGAGGCACTAGAGCGTGTCCAAAGAAGGACAATGAAGCTGGTGAAGGGTCTAGGGCACAAGTCTTATGAAGAGCAGCTGACGCACCTGGGGTTGTTCAGCTTGGAGAAAAGGAGGCTCAGGGGACCTTCTTGCTCTTGACAACTCCCTGAAAGGAGGTTGTAGAGAAATGGGGGTTGGTCTGTTCAACCAAGTAACAAGTGATAGGACAAGAGGAAAATAGCCTCAGGTTGTGCCAAGAGAAGTTTAGATTGGATGTTAGGAAGAATTTATTTACTGAAAGGGTTATCAGGCATTGGAAGGGGTTGCCCAGGACAGTGGTTGAATCACCATCCCTGGAGGTATTTAAAAGATGTATAGACATAGTGCTTGGGGATATGGTTTAGTCGAGGACTTGTCAGTGTTAGATTAATGAGTGGACTCATTGGTCTTTTCCAATCTGGGCAATTCTGTGATTCATCTGGATGAAGCAATTGCTTGGTAGGTAGCTGTCCGTTCCTGTTCCGCCACTAGCAGTGCACTCTTGCTTTATCCTTTTAGTGGGAGAGACCATCATCACTATTTGCTGCCTTCTGTAATCTGAGACTATTTTAATGAAAGTCACCAATGGGTAAACAGTAGAGGAGCCTTTGAGCAAGGGGCTTGTCTCTGCACTGCTCAGGACACGTTTACGATCAGTTTGAGTAGAAATTATGTAAGGAGAAAGCACGGTGAAATTCAACTCCTGACTGTATTTCTTTCTGTGGAATGAGGTGAACAGGTTTGCCCTGCAAAGGTGTTTCAAGTTACACGGCAGTCAGAAACTGAACACTGCTGTCCTGCTGGTGGAAGTCCATGGTCTGTTAAATAAACTGTTTAAGTGACTGCTTTCTCAATTTCTGCAGGATCCAGATTATAATTACAGAGCTGAAGTAAAAAAACTCATTCCCCACTTGGAGTATTTGGATGAAATACCAGCAAGCCAGACTGCTCTCCCTCCTGCCAAGAAGACGCCTGAGGATTGGCTAATCATCAAGGAATCCATCAAAGACGGTGGTTTAGCAGGAGACGTTTCATGGTTAGGTATGTCAGGTTTCCTATCGGGGTTCATTTTTCAGGTTGAATGTGTTTTCAGGTATGATGTGTGAAGAGGAAAGATGAAGAGCAAGCTGACCTCTTCAAAGCTAATGTTTAATTATAGCGAAGGAACAAGGGACGTTGTCTTCTTCACTTGGGAAGTGAGGAGGCTGGAATTCAGCGTGGTGCAGATTTAAATGAAAGCTGTCCTAAACTGGGCATCAAGATCAGAAAAATGCAGATGACTTCCAGAGCATCAAGCAAATCCAGCAGCAGTTGTGAGTCTGTACGTAGTGTTCATTCTGCGCGATGGGAAGAAGCAAAGCTTGGAAAGGACTGTTTCAACCACAGCTGTTCACAGCCCTTTCCGTGGTAGCAGTCAACCCCACGTAGCGTGGCTGTAGCAGGATTTCCTACTCCAGTTCGACGACAGGAAAGGCAGTTTGGTCACCGCTTCTCAATGATAGCAACATCCTAGCAACTGAGATTGTGTGACCTCGTAAGAGATCTGTTCCATTTTCTTTGCCTCTGTCATTAAGCCCATTACATTCATTAACAGAGAGTAAATGGTTTGCAAACAGATCTCTTGTCCCCTTGCCTGTAGCCTTGGTTATCGTTTAGATGTCCATGCTTTTACGTATCGTGCTACACGCACTTTACCATGAACCATTAAATATCAAAGTATTTCCTATAACTGCTCCTGTTGCTTCCCATTAGTGTGGGCAATGCACTTGGCTTCCTACCCCCCCCTCCGGTTGTGGTTGGCCTGCCAACTGTACTCCATTAAAAATTTAGCTTGTTTTGGAGTAAGTACATACGTTTGTCATTTATTTAATCCCCGTGGGTCCAAATAATTAGTTGTAATAGTAGTTATGGTAAGGGGAAAAAAAAAAATCCATTAAAATCTGATCTCTCCGTGATCTTGCTTTGGCAACATCAGCTATGGCTCAGAAAGCCAGTTAACAAAAGGAGCTGACAGGAATGGCGCGGATGGAGTTTCAGTGTGAATTCATGTTATTTCCTGGTGTAACCACACTTAGCATCTTGCCTTCACCTCTAAACTGGTGAGCTCATACGGTCAGGTCCAGACATCCCCAGATATTTTTCTTTCCTACAGCAATGTTGTCTCGGGTATTTTTCATGCATTGTGCATTTCATGGGTTTGTACAAACAATTATGGCCAAGATGTTTTAAGGAGCCCTAACACTCAGCTATTAAGGAAATGGTGATGTTATTACGGAGCTGATTGCTCCACCATGGAGCTGTAGGTGCTCAATGCTTTACAAAGCATGCTATTCATCTAGGAACCGAGATGAAATTCGCTCTCCTGTGGGTTGTTGGCTGCACACGCTGCTCTCACGGTTGTGCTGTGCTCCCAGGACAGCCAGTGGTCAGGCAGCTAAGAGACACAGCTCTGTCCACCATTGCTACCTTTCATACAATCCATCCTGCCCTGTAGCATTACAAAAACTCGGTTTTCCCCGTTCTTTCTGTGGTGGAGAAGTGTCTGTCTCTGAGGCAGTACTGGAAAAATCTATTTCTGCGGTTCCCAGATTTTCATAGCTCCTGGTACGTGGTTTGCCCTGCTTGACTAACAGCTCTGGTAACGTGGCCATCACCATCTGCATCATGCTTGGGTGTTTGTTCAATATATTTTAAGGCTAAGGGCTTGGACTGTGCCTTTGGCAAGCCTACAGTGGTTGTCCCACAGGCAGGTGGGCAGCAAATGAGAAGCAGCTTCCTCTGAGCCCAAGCATGCAGGCAGGGGAAGGAGCAGAGCCCTGGACACATCCAGGCTCACCCATGGAGCAACCAAAGGCGAGTGGTGAGCACAGAGCAGTTCCTGACCCCATACTCAGCCAGCAGCCAGTCTCTGGTGCCCAGGACCAGGAGGGGCTCCTGGAAGAGTGGGAAGCAGGAGCAGGAAGGGACTTTGGTTTAGTTGGTGGTCCCCAGGTTCTACCATCTGAAGAGAACAGCTGGGGGGGACTGCATGCAGTACCAGGAAGCCCTCTGTCTCCAGGCTTGGCCCATTCCAGCATGCCATATTTTTCTGTCCCCTAGGGCTCTGAGCATGCAGCAGTGGTCACTGCATTGGCAGTGTACGGCGGTGGTGTGGTTTGAAGCCTTGCATGACTGTGCTTACACTAATGAAACCTCTCTCTTAGATCCGTGTCTTGGGGCAGCAGCAAGGCAGCCTGGATGTGGCCCAAGACCCCCGACAGCTTCCAGTCCTGGAACCACGCAGTGGTCTGCCAGCGCAGGGAGATCTAGCAAAGCCCACGTCTTATATGATGGCTGTCATCTTCCAGGTCCTACTGCTTCTGATGAGCTCTTCACAGAAGATGTCTCCAGTGATTTGACACATGGTAATGTGTATGTTTTAAATCCTGTTCTTTCCTACACCTCCACCTCCTGCTGAATGTCATTATTGCTGATGGAGGTCTGGGTGCTTGAATACCACCCACCTATGCTGCTGCTAGATCAGGTTCAGTGTATGTTTTCTTCCATGGCACTCACCTGTTCTAGTGTGGCCTTTCCTTTGTTTCCCCCCTGCAGTAGAAGGTAAAAATCATCTGGGCTTCCCCCCTTCACCCCCATGCTTTCTGTGCTGCTGTCCCCCTTGACAACCCCATGCTGCAGTGGTGCTCCCTTGCTGAGGTTGCCTTTCACACCTCAACAAAAGCTGTCCTGCTGGCCTTGAAATTACACTCCAGCCTAGCTGGGCCTTGCTTAAGTCACATCTGGGCAGATCTTATTCAGCTAGAGGAATGTGGTCCAAAGTAGTCCTCCAGAAAGGCCTGGTGGTGCACATTCACTCCCTGTTGGATCACTCCCCTTGGTCCAGGGAAGGGCAACAAAGCTGGTAAGGGGTCTGGAGGACATGTCTTATGAGGAGCGGCTGAGGGACTGGGACTGTTTAGTCTGGAGAAGACTGAGAGGAGACCTTATTGCTCTCTACAACTACCTGAAAGGAGCTTGTAGAGATAGGATGAGAGGAAATGGCCTCAGTTGCACCAAGGGAGGTTTAGGTTGGATATTAAGAAAAATTTCTTTACTGAAAGAGTGGTCAGGCACTGGAACAGGCTGCCCAGGGCAGTGGTGGAGTCACCGTCCCTGGAGGTGTTTAAAAAATGTGTAGATGTGGCGCTTCGGGACACAGTTTAGTGGTCATGGTATTGTTGGGTTGATGGTTGGGCTTGAAAATCTTAGAGGTCTTTTCTAACCTTAATGATTCTGTGCTCCAACTACGTGTCACTGCAGTCTGATACCGCAGCAGTACCCCTGCTGTCAGTGGGCCCTTTCTTTTGGGTTTCCAGGGTTGGGTCCCTCAGCAAGAGGAGTCAATTCCTTGACTTCACATACCTGATCTACAGGCTGGCCCAAAACATGGGTGTACCACTGCCCTCATGCCCCGGTCACTGCCAGGTTAGCAGCTCCCGGGGAGAGCTGGGTGGAAAGTTCACTTCTGGTACAATCTTTGGCACTTCCCACCACATTCTTCCCTGGCTCCTGGAAAGACCTTGAAGGTGCAACTCCACCAGTCCATTGAGTGCAGATCAGACAGGAAGATGGTGTTCATTTTCCCAGCGCTATGCTTCTCTCAGGTGCCGGTCCCACCTCAGTTCCTTGCTGTAGGTAGGACTCAGGCTGATGAACTAGATGAAGCAATGCAGTGTCAACAGCTGAGTGTGCATTCAGAAGAGTACGTGGAACTAAGTACAGCTTGCCAGGGAGTGAGGCCATGATTTCACGTGCGCTTCTAGGTAGCTAGCACTACTGATAGAGACAGTTTCACCCAATGTTCACTGCTCCTTCCTGCCCCTTTGCCGCTTTGTGTCTTACTTTGGCAAAGCCATGAGGAACCTGATTCTGAGCGAGATCCAGCTGAAAAATAACCGAGTGAAACAAAAGCCCAAAAAGCACATTTGGTTTTAAGCTGGATCTGTTCCCTGATCTGACTCACCATGTGGCCGCACAAATGTTTGCACCAGCACAGTGGAGGAGGCAGGGCGGGAGCAGAAGGGGACAGGTTCTGGTAGAAACAGAGGAACTGTCTCTTGGCAGCAGTGTTGGGCCATGCCAGCTGACACCACAAACACTTGCAATGAAATACGGCATCGTCCTGTCTATGGGAAATGATGCCGACTGATTTCAAAGGCAACGCTGGTTGTTAAATGCTGGAGTAAAATGTTTTTCTTTTTTCCTTTTTTCTTAGGGTTCTGTCAAATTATATGTGGAAACCCCACCAAGGCCCTTCGTGCGAGGAGGCAAAAGCTGGGTGTATGTTTTTTGTTGTATACTTCCTATTCTTGCCTGGTGACCCCATAAATCCCAGGACAGACTGAACTCCCACTGTGGCTTGTGGCAGCTCACTCTCTCCTGTAGCCCCAACGCCCCCCAGCATGCTCTTGGCCTTCAGGAGGATGGAGAGTCTCTTGCCCTGATGTCACAGAGGTGCCCCTGTGCCAGCAGCAATTAACCATCAGCTCTAAAGGAACATGGGGAAAATCCTGTATCGGCTGCTGGTGGCACGTTTCCCATCATCCTGAATGAAGTGTGAGGCAGGATTGCAAAATTTGGTGGTATTTCTACAACATAAGATTTTTTTTTTCATCGTCACAAAGTGTTTCTTTGATGTGGGCATAAATACTCAGCTCACTAACGCTGCAGGGTCATTCCTGTCGATGACACAAGCACAAGGCCAGCATTTGTTCCTCTTGGTGGTGGCAGCCGAGCCCTCTCGTTCCAGCAGTGACTTAGTGAGAGGATGCCCAGGCATCCTGGTCTTAGAATCATAGACTGGTTTGGGTTGGAAGGGACCTTAAAGACCATCTAGTTCCAGCTCCCTGCCATGGGCAGGGACACCTCCTACTAGACCAGGTTGCTCCAAGCCCCATCCAACCTGATCTTGAACATTTCTAGGCAGAGGGATAGTCAAATATATATATATATATATATAAAAAAAAATACGTGTATATCTAATTTATATATAATTCATATAATGAATTACGACCAATAACATGTTTTTTTGGTATAGATACTACAGGCTTATACACCAGTGAGACACGAATGAACATTGCTGGGGACAGAGTTTTTAAAAGGGCCTGTTGTGACAGGCCAGGGGGTGATGGTTTTAAACTGAAAGAGAGATTTAGACTAGAGGGAAGGAAGAAATTTTTGATGATGAGGGTGGTGAGAGCCTGGCCCAGGTTGCCCAGAGCGGTGGGCGATGCCCCATCCCTGGAACCATTCCAGTGAGGTTGGACACAGCTCTGAGCAACCTGCTCTAGTTGCAGATGTACCTGCTTCATGCAGGGGGGTTGGACTAGATGACCTTGAAAGGTCCCTTCCAACCCAAACTGGTCTATGATTCTATGATTTTTGCAGCTGCCTGCAGCGTGTGGTATGAAGGTGAAAAACCTTTATGGCTCTGGAAGAGAAGGAGAAGATCTGCACCAGGAAGATGTATTAGAGCAGAACAAACGGTGAGAAATCTTGTCCTGCGGTAAAGCAGACATTGAGCTTCTGCTGCAATAATAAACTGAGCTCTTTGGCCACCTGGTGGTGGTTTCAGGGGACAGTCCTGGCCTCCTGCCTCTCTGTCCCTGGGTGCCAGTCTATCCATCTGCCCGTCTGTGGAGTGGGCAAGGTGGAAGAAACCTGGGGAAGCTCTGAGCTCTCTCTGGAGAAGCTGAAGATGAGCACAGGCAGGGTGGGCTTAGTGAGAGCAAGGAAATGACTTTTCATAACCAGTGAGACCTTCTTGGCCCTGACAGGATCTACCTTCAGACAGCTGGAAGAGGTTTTCTCCAGGTATCACATCACTCTAACCCTAGGAAAAGCTGAAAGGAAAATAGCACCATCTGAGATTCCCATCTGGTACCATCTGGTAGACAGATGATGGTTGTTCTGGAAGTAGAACTGCCTTTATTTCTCTGACCTTACTTCACTGTGTTGTATTTTAAATCCGCCCCATTTCACTTGATTAACTTTAGGACACTTTCAGGTAATTGGACACAGGCAGCTTAGATGGCTGATCCATTTTCCATATCTCCAGGAAAGCGGAAAATCCCAGTGGGTGTCTAAGTCCGCTGCCGGGGTGTTTGCCTGCAAGCTGCTCTTGGCTGGCTGCAAAGTCACTGCTCAAAGGTTAACAATAGGTGTGATCCTTGATGTTGTCCAGGTACTTGCCAACAGGTCAGCAAGAAAAAGCCGCCCAAGCACTGAAGGTAACTCTTGGTGATGAAGAAGAGGGTGAAGACGGTGAAGACTGCAGCCTGACTCACAGCTATGAAGAGGGCCTGAAGGAGACCAGTGACGAGGACCTCACTGAAAGGATTTCACTGGATTCTTCTTGCCATTCCTGTCTCTCACAGTCTTCCTCAGGTACTGGACCTAAACCTCTGCAGAAGGGTTAGTGTTGGGTAGTGACATGTGGTACTAACGGTCTGTAGCTGGATCTGTTAGGAACTGCAGTGTTTTATGAGATCTGGCTTCTGTGCTCTTGACCAGCAACTTGGAAATCCCATCACAGAGCCAGACCCCAAGGACCCGTTCCGGTTTTGAAGCAGGACATGGTGGCCCACTGTGCTGACCATCAGTTGATACAGTTCAGCTTGAATCTATTGAACTAAGAGGAGCAAAGCTGATCTTACACCAGCTTAACATGGAGGCTAGAGGAAGGACATGCCTCTGTCTTTGACCTTGTGTCATGATTTATGGCAGTGCCGGGTGAGTCTAAATGCTGTCGCTCCAACTGAGCTGTATTTTACTCCAGCTGTCACTGATGCAAATAATGGCTGAGCTAATGATTAAGGTTTAACTGGGCAACTGGGAGTTCTGGAGAGAGATGCAACAGAAGTATCATTAAACCATTCAAAGCCTCTGTGTCTTAACGGTAATATAAACAATATCTCCTCAACAAGAACAGAAGCTGCATGGGAAAACCTAAAGGAATGGCCTATTGTCCAGTGACCACAGAAGTCTTAGATTATGATCTTATGGTCTCTTTAGATTGAATCTGATCTTTGTTAGATTTAATATGACTTCTTTAGATTGAGTATGATTTATTATGATCTCATAATCTTTGCAGATTGAGTAGACAGTGGCCCAAACATCTCCCAGTGTAGTCCTATAGGACTATGGAAGGGAATAGCTGGACATATATTTGCCCATCTTGTAACCGCATCTGCTAGGATTTGGTTACAAGATTGGCAGGGTAGTTTGAAATCAAATATTAGATCCAAGCTCATGAGCATCTGGCCAAAATAACCAGGATTCAAATCATCACTCACAGGAGCCTTTTCCTGCTGTCACTAACAGACTTCTGTGTTTCGCAGAGCAAACTTTAGCAACTGATAGACTTTATTCAGCAAGGCAATTAAAAATACACTTGACCTCTGTGACTTGAGACTGCATCAAGTTTTAGAGAGGTATTTAAATGCCTCAACACTTAACTTCAAAGGTGTGTCCTACCCAGTGTGATCTTCTTTTTCTACAGAGGAACTAGCTGGAAACAATCCTTCTGACCAGGAAAGGACAAGTCATCTGAGCAAAACCACTCTTATGGGAAAGTGTAGCATCAGATCCGTATAATCCGCACTCTTTGGAAGTCATTGGGTGTTATTTTGGGCTCTTGAGTCAGTCTTTCAGAGTGTCTTTACTTATATAGAAACATAGAATGGTTTGGGTTGGAAGGGGTCTTAGAAGATCATTAGATCCAACCCCCCTGCCATGGCAGGGACACCTCCCACTAGACCAGGTTACTCAAAGCCCCATCCAACCTGGCCTTCAGAACTTAAATACAAAAAATACTGAAAATAAATAAAAACCCTATGAAAATTAGATGTTTTTAAAGCATATAGTATGACAGAAAATGTTCAGTTAAAATTTTATATCAGCTTTATGTGGTGATCCAAGCAGTGAAGTCCATCCCCACCAATTAGGAGCTAGAAGCTGAACTTTCTGGGCCTGGGTTTTGGTGGCACACTCTTTAGGTTGTGTTCCTGCCGTGGACCCTGCACATCAGGTGCTTAGGTACAGTTGGGTCATTTAATAGACAAGAGCAATTGGGCCCCTGCTATATATAGAATGATTTTAAGCATATATGCATGCACGTTGTATTTGTAAGTCAGTGACAAGATTTTTCTTCTCGGTATGTTGCACCTGAGGATTGCGTGGGCTAAATGAACAACCAGATAGCAGCCCTGCATATAAGGCAATATTTGGCACTTTCCATAATTTTAAGGCTAGTCTCCCAATGTCATTCTTACACCTCTGCCTCTGATTAAAAAACAAGTGGATCCACTCATCTGTGATTCTCCTGTGCCTTGCATTTCAGATTGCTGGCTGGGGTCTTCCAGTATTTAAAACAAATCAGTGCAAACGCTGGCCAGGACTGATGCAGGTCTGGTCCTGCCTGAGAACAGGAGGCTGGGCGAGCTGGTCTGTCCCTCTTGAGCTGTGCGTGGCTCGTGAGCAGTTGCAGTGCCCGGACACCACCAGCAGTACCAGCAGGGAGGCTGCAGAGTAACCCCAACCGTCTGAGCTGGCAGTTCCACAAGGCCAGCCCCGCTGTGTGCCCCAGGCCATACCTGTCCACCTGGCTCCATCACACAGTGTTCTCCAAAACCTTTCGCTCGCTGCGTCGGTCATTTAGGAATAAGGTGAACTGGTAAATCACTGTGCTTCTCTGCCTCTTTCAGGTTCATCACAGGCTCAGGAAGGTGCAGTGTTCTCCAGCCTGAACCATTGTCTCATTCCATCTCCTCCAAAAAGCCCTTCACCTGCATCTGTAACAGGTGTTGCAGCAAGACCCCGGAAAATAAGGAACCACAGGGTGCAATGCCTAAAAACACGCAGCCAAGAGGAGGACAGGCAGTGGGCATGGGAATGTCAGTCAAGGACTCATCGGGAAGCTTCAACCCAACCTCTGGGCAAGGACCTTGCTCTCCTGAGCCAGCACAGCGTGCCACCCGCCTCCAGATCCCGAGGGCAGGGACAGCCTGTGCAGGGCTTTTGCTGGCGAACGCCTGTTTCAGGACCAGCAGCCGTTGGATCAAGCACCAGGTATGTGCCCGGCCACAGCACTGCCTGCAGCAGGTCTGGGAAAACAGAAAACAGAAGGGGCCACATGGCAGGAGAAACAGAGTTCTGTGTCATCTCTGGAGTCTCCTGTAAAGAGAACTCCTTTTATTTGTGCTGACATTTACCTTTGCTCATCTAATGCTAAATTAAACATTTTCTCATGTTCCTTATAGCTTGAGCATTGGAAATTTTGTATTTTCTCGAATAAAGAAAAGATGATCCAAGGGCTGGAGCACCTCTCCTATGAGGACAGGCTGAGAGAGTTGGGCTTGTTCAGCCTGGAGAAGAGAAGGCTCCAGGGGGGCCTTATTGCAGCCTTTCAGTATCTGAAGGGGGCCTACAAGAAAGCTGGGGAGGGACTTTTTACAGGGCTTGTAGCGTTAGGACAAGGGGTAATGGGTTCAAACTGGAAGAGGGGAGAGTTAGATTAGAAATTAGGAAGAAGCTTTTCACTCTGAGGGTGGTGGTACGCTGGCACAGGTTGCCCAGGGAGGTTGTGGATGCTCTATCACCAGCTGTGTTCAAGACCAGGTTGGATGGGGCTTTGAGCAACCTGGTCTAGTGGGAGGTGTCCCTGCCATGGCAGGGGGTTGGAACTAGATGATCTTTGAGGTCCCTTCCAACCCAAACCATTCTATGAATAGTAGCCCAAAATTTTCCTGTGTTGTTACTGCTCCATTCTCATGCTCCCCAGGTAGGGCTGATGCCCGTGTCTATTGCAGAGCTCTCATAGTGGCATTTCTTCAAGACTCTCCTCAGGTAAACCCCAGGACAAGTTCCTGACATGCCACTTGGTTTTTATTCCCTTGAAACACATTAATTCATGTTAGAAAGAGCTTTGGAAAATAAAGTAGGCATTCGAGAAGCGTCATGTGCAACAAAACATGGTTATTTCTGAGCCTGTTTGCTGTAAGATTAGCATCGTGTGGCTTCTTTGAAGAAATAAAACTGAGGAGTTGTGACATGACACCTCGATTTTGAAGTTAATGTAGTCATTAGAGAGCAGAGAGCGTGTGCTTCATGTGGGAAGCTGCTGTGCCTTGTGCAGCTCCCAGGCCTGGCAGGTTTCTGTTGAGTTTTCAGAGCAGGAGGCAGCAGAGCTGGTGGGGAGAACGCAGGTATCCAGACCCAGAGTGCCATTTCACCTCAGCATTTCTCTGTTTTTCTCAGGCCCATCGTGGATGAGAGCCTTCCTGGAGACATCAACCACCAGCAGCCAGCTGTCCGCTCATCCACAGAAGCCTCAGAGAGGTTTGGGCTGATGAACACCGTTTGGCCCCTGACTGCCAGGGCCGTGCTGCAGTCCTTGCCAGACAGACCCACTGCCGCAACACCACCTCACAACAGAAGACTCCAGTTCTAGAAGACACCCAGGTGGCAGCATGTGTTGGAGCCATGAACACAGCATAGCCTTGAAGGACAGATGCTGCCTTTCAGCTTCTTCTGCGAGCTAAATGCAGAGCTCTGCAAGTAGAGCAGTTCAAACAAGTGACGTGATTTGCCTCAATTAAGGCTACAGCTGGTCCAGAAATGCTTTCTTTAAAGAGCACCCGCTGATCAGCAGAAGAGCTAATCAACCTCTTATTCCAGAAAAACGTGGCTATTTTTGCCATCTTTGTGCACTAAAACAGAACAAGTCCTAACGTATTTCCTCTTGTCCACACCACGCCCTGCTCCATGAGTCAGGCAGGAACATGAACCTAGGCACGGAGCCTGCAGCTTGTGGCAGGGACACGGGGCATTCCCTCGCACGCTCCATCACCTGACCCAGGAGCAGCCCCACCATGTACCTGTTGCAGTCCTGCATGTGTACCGTGCAAGGGACAAAGCCAAGGGCTCGGGAGGAAGCGTTGAGTGGAGCAGGTTGTCCTGTCCCACAGGAGCTCCCCCCATTCACAGGTTCTTGTTGTGTGCAACGCTACGGGAGCAAATGGTGACCGAGTGGTGACAGCTCAGTATTCACACATTCCTTTGCTCCGTGGCTGCCGGGCAGGATTTCTCTCGCTTCCTACTGGTGGTCGTTTCACAGCCGAGTTGCTTTAGCAGAGCTGAGCTCCACACGGGGCTGTCAGAGCATCCCCTGCGTGTGCCTTTGGAGTCAGACATCCCACCTCCGGTTCTTGTAGCTCGCATAGACTTTCCAATATGACTGAATAATTCTAGGTAAAGCTGCAGCAAAGACAGAGCGGGGAAGTAAGGGAATAATCTCTTGGTTTTCACATAGGCCATTTGCTTTATATTCGAGTGAGATTCCGAAGGTTTCTTTTGGTGAGTGCAGACCGAGGTGCTGATCCAAAAGACTGTGCCTTGCGACTTTATCGATGTCGCAGTCTGGAACCAAACGGCATCACGGTTTTTTCCAGTTTAGATTGCTGTGTTGGATATGTATATTTTTTAATCAGTCGATAAAACTGTAATTACATGATGAGTTCATGAATTGGTTTGTGTCTTACTGGTCAGCTTAATGTAGAGGAACAGAATAATAGAGAAGGCCCCAAAACTTCATCTTGTCGTGGTGATACTTGCAGGTGGAAAGTGCTGCGTGTGGATCTGGAAAGGACTCTCAAAAACGCCTGTGAACTCGTCTCGTGGCAAACAGCTTGGTTCTGTATGTGTATGGGGCAGGGAGCTTCTCTGGTGGTGGAGAGGGCTTGGAGAAATGGTCAGAAAAAAGCTCTGCCCTCGTGTGTGGGAAGTAAGAGTCACTGAGGGCAACAGAAAAACCATTTAACTCAGGGTTTCCTGATTTAACTTCAGGTACCCCAGGAGTAACTCTGAGGGGCGCAGGCAGCGTGTGACCTTCAAAACAGCCACCTCGCCCCTTACTAACCAGCTCTGCCCCACTGATGGCCTAGCCAAGGCTGTCCCATGCCATGTAGTGACATGACACGTGCAGGGACAAGAGAAGGTGTCTGCTCTACCTGTTGGTCACTGCATCAGCGGGTGACCCAGGTGCTACGGTGGGGATGGGTACGTACAACAGGCTTGAAGCCACGTGCTCTTGTGTCCTGGCAGTGCCACCATGGGGATTTAGTTAATATGGTTTTGGCACAGGGAGGGGAGGAGGACTCATTAGTTCTCAGCACGTGAAAGCTTGGCAGGTAGCAGAGCTGGTGGACAGCTCTGTTGGAGACGTGAGTTTTTTGGCGTGCCACCTTCTTTGCGTCCTTTCTGGGCGCTCCGACATGCTGGGTGGTATGTGCAGGAGCTAAACACATAACGAGACCTGTGCCCGGCTGTCCTGCATGGAGCGGGAGGGAGGCTTGTTGAGAGAGCCTGACCTAACGAGGAAGAAGGGCTGGTAGTCTCCATAGCAGGTGCACCTTGAGCTTTCCCAGAGCTGCCACGCTGTTGTCTGTTGCAGTTTCCAGGACAGAATGAACGGGGCCATTGCAGATCAGATCTGCACAGCTCTAACAGATCCACAGAGGACATGACTGCTCTGGTTTTAGCCTCTGTTCATCCACCTTCCACCTTTTTCATCTAGAAACTGTAAAAGCCAGTCAGGGCTTTGATAGGTAATTAGGATAGCTCAGGCGTGATGGGCTACCCCTGAATTCAGTTCTCGTGGCCCAAAAGGGAATTATAGGGGAAGTTTCATCGTGGGTTTTCTTGTCGCTGTTTCCTCTGTGTTGGTCCCTTGAATATGGACAAAGTAATTTAATGAATGAGTTTATTCCCGTCCCTGTCTTTGCAGACTCTAATAATTTACCTCAGTAGGATCCTTGCTTCTGGTTGGATGCAGCCAGATGTACGTGTTTTGGATGTTCATCACCAGGGTCCATCCCCTGGTTCTCGCAACGGGCCAGGAGCTGCTGCCTTGAAGTATCTCGCTGCCCTAACAGGATTCGCTGCCGGCTGCCAAATTGGTGTCTGGTGTGTAAGTAGGAGAGAGGGGTGAGAACCGCTCCCCCCTTGCCTGTTAACAAACCAGCACTGCAGGGGAGAGCTTTCTGCCAGGAGCTACATCTCACCAGCGGTGGGCTGCTGCGGGAGGGGTGGTTCCCTGGGGGCTGCCACCCTGCAGAGAGCAGATTTGGCCCAAAGTGACAGTGCTGCAGTGGTAGTGGAAGCATGGTCATAAAATCATAGAACGGTTTGGGTTGGAAGGGGTCTCAAAGATCATCTCATTCCAACCCCTGTGCAATGGCAGGGACATCTCCCACTAGACCAGGTTGCTCAAGGCCTCATCCAACCTGGTCTTCAACACCTCCAGGGATGGAGCAACCACAGCTTCCCTGGGCAACCTGTGCCAGTGTCTCACCGTGCTCACAGTGAAGAATTTCCTTCTAATTTCCAATCTAAATCTACCTTCTTCTAGTTTCAAACTATTACTTCTCGTTCTATTGCTATGTGTCTTTTTAAGAGTCCCTCCCCAGCTTTCTTGTAGGCCCCCTTCAGGTACTGGAAGGCCACAGTAACATCTCCCTGGAACCAGTGGAGAGCTGGCCTGTGCAGATGCAGCTGGGAGGGCAGGTCTGCTGCCAGGTCCCCAGAAGAGGGGGATGTCTGTCATCACTGTTCCCAAAGAAGGAGATGCTGACCAGCCTTCTAGAAACCAGCCCAGCTAGCTGGGAGGGGACCAAGGTAGTAAAGATCCTGCTTGAGAGGTCTCTTGCTGTCAATAAAAGAAAGACAACCTTATGGTGACAGCCTTGATTAAGCTTTAGGGGCAGCGGAGTCATTTTTCGGCTCTGCCCTGGTTTCCTATGGCCCATGGACAAATGGTGTGATGTGAGGAGGTGCAGCGTGGTCTTACAGGCAACAAGAGCAGGGGATGGCTCTGACCCATCCCTCAAACAAGGCATCCTCCACCAGCTCGTCCTCTCCTCATTGCCATCAGAAACTGCATTGTGCCAGCACGTCCCCGGCTGGAGCTCAGCGTGGTCATACTCAAATTAAGGGAGTAATTGAGGTGATTTTTTAAGGACACCAAGGAACGACAGGAGACTTCTGCATGGCACAGCATAAACCAGAAACACAGAATCTAGGATTCCTGGGTGAAGAGTTGTAGTGTCATTTATAAATGTAGAACCTGCGCCTGAGGAAGAGGGTGACCGCACATGCAACCAGGCCAGCCACCACTTCAGAGGAATTTGAGGAGCAAGAGGAACATCTTAAAACGGACGCTAGAGGGAAGAAGAGAGTTTCACAAGTGTAACTTCTAAAAGTAAAAAGACTCAGAAACCAACCCCAGGCAGCTCCAGAGCGTTTAGGAGGTGATCAGCACACAGCGGTCTCAATAGTTTCTTCTTTCTCCAGCATCCAGAGTACTGGCCCAGTGTGATGCCCCCAAATGCGCTATGCTGGTAGTGGCTTCGTGTATCATGTGTGACTTTATCTTGTTTGGAAATACATCCTTGGGAACCTGCAATGCCCACAAAATGTAATGGAGAACATCACAGATGCCTGCCTCAGCAGCGGAAAGCGGTGGTGGTGTAGGTCATCGGTGATGCTACAGGGCATCTGATGATGCTAAGTGCTACCCCACATGCCTCAAAGAGATGATTTTGTCACAGGCCAGAGCTGCAAGCTGCAAACAGGCTCCAGACCGTGCATGGCTCGAGTTCCAGCTTCTCCTCCCTTGTTAACTAGGGACCTGTCATCTCTGGAGCCCAGCAGAGCAGGCAGAGCTTCCTGGGGGCTGCGCTCCCCAGCCCCACTGGGCAAATCCCTGCTGCCAGGTCTACCAGCCTGAAACCAGTCCTCTCCCAGCTCAGCTGTGTTAAAGCTCTCTCCCACTTCTCTCCCCTTTATCTCCACCCTCATCTCTTCCATTCTTCTTGCCCTGCCCTGCTCTTGGTTCTCACCCAGCTCAGCCCACCCCTTGCAAGTGGTACCTCCTGGACAGGACCTCGCTGGAAGAGCAGTGCAAACTGGGCAGGGTTTGTGATTGTTGCTGCTCTTCTCTCTCCCATGGCTTTGGACCTGCAGGGATCTTGGCCTTCCTCCTGACAGCAGGTCGCTGTGGGGAGACCCTGATGGGCTGCGAGGGGCTTCACAGCAGCAGCCATGAGGGCTGGTCCCAAGGGCTCAACGTCTGCCACCACCCTGCCCACGTCACTTCTGTCCCAGCCCCTTCCTCATGCAGAGCCTGGCAAAATCAACACCCAAATTCTTACTCGTGCTCTGTGGGCAGGATCAGGCCTTTCTTCCCCAACAGCAAGCACCAACCCAGTCCCTTCTCCATCCCTGGGCCACCTTGCTGCTGCAGGGTCCTGTCACCAGCATCATCCGCGCCCCAGGGGACATCTAGAGCCGTGATGGGCCTGGAGGTGAGTACCACCATACCTGCTCTGTCCCCACCAGTCAGAAGACATCTGCCCTGGCCATGCTGGCTCTGGGGACAGTGCAGAGCATATGCTCTTGGTCATGTCCTGGGCTGAGCAAGCCCACAGAGACCAGGGCTATGCCAGGCCACATGGTAACCAAGGGTGCGGGCAACCATGGCTGCCTCATCTGCCATGTAAAGGAGCTACGTCGTCGTCAGGTTCAGGGAGAGAGGAAGCAAAGGTGAAACTACTGTGGGCAGGTTCCTGGCCGGTGCAAACTGGTGTTGCCTCCTGGTTTTCACCCCGGCCAGTTGATACGTGCTAGCTGCAGAGCTGGTCCTTTGCTCTCCAAGCACTGTGCCTGTCCAGGCAAGGATCCCGGGGTGCCGGCAGGGTTTGAGTGTTTTCTTAATGGGTGCTGGGCTGTTCCCTGCCACATCCCATTTATTCCTCTTCTGGATCACGGAGCTTGAACCGTCTTTCCTATTTCCAGTGCTTCTGCTGTGGCTTTGTTTTCAGCATTGTCACTGTTCAGCAGCTGGATGTGCTGCATGTCAACGTGGGGTACCAGAGCTGAAGGACATCTCCCAGGCTCCCATGGGAGCAGCAGGTGCTCAGCACCCATCTACACCCATGTCCTGCCCACCTCTGGGAGGCACTGCTCCAAACTCTCGGTGTCAGCCCAAGAGTGCTGGGTTTTGGTCCTGGCACATCGACCCAGCTGGTTCCCCATCTCCTGCCCAGGCAGATGTTTCACCAGAGCCACCAGCTTTTTGTGGTGGGATCAGGTTGGCTTGGGCTGAGAGACCTGGGGACACCCTGGTGTTGATCTGGCTGAGCAGGCAGGTGCCCATTCACCTGCTCTGAGGATCTTCATGATGCTTTTGGGGAGGAGGCAGCAGCAGACAGCAAGTGAGTACAGCTCGAAAGCAGGAGAGAGGTGAGTGTGAGGGAGCACAAGAACATCTCTGCGGAGTAAATCCTGACCCCCCCCCGATGCCGTAACCCCTCACCCCTGCTCCTGCCTCACCTCCAGTTGTAGCCAGTAGCAGATACCAGGGAAAAGCCGTCAGAGCACAGGAACAGGACGAGTAAAGCCTCTGCCTCGTCTTGCTCCTGTGCCGCACACGACAAGCAAACATCAACACGGGCCCGAGTGCTCTCCCAGTCTCCAGCAACCTGTAGCTCAGCAGCTGTGAGTTTACTTGGTGAGTTTAAATCATTTAATATGTGGCAGATAGGGTGAGATTTTTTCTTCATTAAGTCTCCGAGGCTTCTGGGGGTGGGGGGAAGCATCCATTCACCGCTCCTTGTCCCCATGCCACCGCCCAAAAGAGGGATGCAGCTGCTGTGACTGCCAAGGGCTCCATGTTTCCAAAGACTTGTTGTCATAACGATGTTTTAATTTTTTTTTTAATAGTGAAAGCCCAGAATAATAACAGCCACAAGGGGACACAGTGTTTATTTTTGAAGCAGCGTGGAAATGAAGAGAGGCTGTCATTGCTCCTCGTTCACAGACTGGTAATCACCTCCAGTTTCCCCCTGCCCCTGCTCCGTGGCTCTCCGGAGCAGGCTGTCCCACGCAGGGCTTTCCCCGTCAGCTCTGCTTTGGTTTGCTGGAGCTCCCTGGTGCATCCTGAAGCCCAGGAGAAGAGTTTGCTCCAGCTCTGCTGTCTTGCAGGGACTGGAGGGAGCTGTGATGCTTCGTGCTGCTGGTCCTGGCTCCCCGTGCAGCACCAGACATGGGCTGCCAGCATCCCTAGGTGAGGATTCCGGGTGCTCTGCCTCCAAACCACGGTGTGCAGGCACTTTGTGCTCCAGTGTCATCACCTGCCGCCCACGGCCCCGCTGCCTGGCTCGGACACCGTCGCTGATGGCTCCTGCCAAATTGCAGAGCGAGCAGCAGAGTTGTGCATGGGAGAAGGGGCCGGGTGGGAGCACACCAGGCTCCATTCCTCTGTGACATCCCAGCCAGTGTCATCCTCTCCCTGGCATACCCATGGCGCTGGGCGGGCAGCGAGCACCACAGGAGGTGGGTGAGGACCTAGTGCTGCGGGTGTAAATAGAATCACAGAATCATTGAGTGGTTTGGGGTTGGAAGGGACCTTTAAAGCTCATCTGGTCCAACCCCTCTGCAGTGAGCAGGGACATCTGCAACCAGAGCAACCTCACCTGCAATGGTTCAGGGATGGGGCAGCAACCGCCTCTCTGGGCAACCTGGGCCAGGCTCTCACCACCCTCAGTGTCAAACATTTCCTCCTTCTCGCTAGTCTAAATCTCCCTCTTTCAGTTGAAAACCATCACCCCTTGGTGATGGAGGACGTTGGTTTCTGGGCTGCATCCAAATACTGGCACCCAAATTCCTGCTGGGGCTGTGGAGGGGAAGGGCTGTCCCGGCCGTGTCCCCCGACGCACTTGCCACCCGTGGGGACCCTCCACGGTGCCGAGTGCCGCTCTTCACCGCGGCTCAGCGCTGCCGCAGCCCGTCTTTTCCTTATTTGTTTTTCTCCCCTTGAGAGTTATTCTTTCCCTCCCATATGCTGTAATAATTGCAGGCGATAATTCAGCAGCTGCTCTGCTATTCCGGGCTCGGCAGAGCCACGCGCCTCCGCCTTCCCTCCCTCCCACGGCTCCGGGTCAGCGTCTTGGCTCCGGCAATCAGGGATTCCGGCAATTTCTGCCACTCGGGAGGATCTGGACCCTTTTCCCCTCCGTCACCATCTGTCTCCTGCCCGTCCGCCCCAGCATCACCAAGGAGGATGGGACCACAGCATCCTTCTGTTACCATGGAGAAAGCTGAGCCAGCGAAGGGACGCGCCCGCATCCCGGGTGAAGGCCAGCAGAGGTTGGGCGAAAGGGATTTTCTTACGTATTTGTTTTATTATCACATGCCCGGTGTCACTTGTAGCCTCTGCTGCTGGTGACAACCACCACCCATGCTCACAATGGACGGTACCTCCTAAGCCCTCTTGCTGGAGGAGGTGGTGGCCATAGACCTGATGTGGCAGAGGCCATCATCACAGCTGGTGGAGCAAGTCCACATCCTCAGACGAATGTGTTGCTGTCCCTCTTCCTGTGCAACAGCGGTGGTGCAAAAGCGATGACATTAAAAAAAGCTTCTTGGGTTCAGCTGCTTTGGTAGCAGCCCAGCATTGCAGGCTGCAGCCGACTGAGCTAAAACCGGTGCAGGGATGGAGAGCAGAGCCGAGCCGAGAGGCCCAAACGTGGCTCTTCCATGGTGAGCAACAGTAGTTGCAAAACTGGACTCATGTAAGTAAAGGTTGTGTCTTGTGTTGGCCTGGGCCGACCCCGGAGAGGCCTTTGCTGAAGAGATAAGGCAAGAGCAAGGAGGCTGCCCGTGGCCTGGAGGTCCTCTTCACTGTCCTGTGTTCCATGCTGCTCCAGCTGTGCTGGCACACGAGCACACGGCCCGTGGCCCCGGGGAATGCCATCGACCCCCACACATGGCATGCCACCCTCGGCACTGCACCATGCCCCATCCCGCCCTGGCAGGCTCCAAGGAGGTGATGGCCCCTGCGCAGCATCCCTGGGGTCTTGGGGAGCAGCCAGCCCTCCTCCTTTGGGTGTGAAAGGGGTTTTTTTTCTCGCTTTACAGGATGTTTTTCCTACATTTTCATGGAATCATAGAACGGTTTGGGTTGGAAGGGACCTTAAAGATCATCTCATTCCAACCCCCCTGCCATGGCAGGGACACCTCCCACTAGACCAGGTTGCTCAAAGCCCCGTCCAACCTGGCCTTGAACACATCCATTGTTGCAGCATCCACAGCCTCCCTGGGCAACCTGTGCCAGTGTCTCACCACCCTCAGAGTGAAAAATTTCTTCCTTATATCTAGTCTAAATCTCCCCTCTTCCAGTCTGAACCCATTACCCCTCATCCCATCACTACAAGCCCTTGTAAAAAGTCTCTCCCCAGCTTTCTTACAGGCCTCAATCTTGTTTATCTGTTTATTGGTTTATCTGACTGCATGAGAATCCGGCCAGATGAGGTGTTTCTGCTGGCTTCCCCCGAAGGAAGCGCTCCGAGCATCCCAGTCTTTCCCAGGCTGGCGAGGCTGCTGAGGCCAGAAGCACATCTCCAGCACACATGAAGCTTCCCAGAAATGTGTCAAGACAGCCCGAGCCATGGCGATGGGAGCGAGACTTGTGAGTCTGTACTTTGTGCTGGCTCCCACAGCCCACAACAGGCTTTGCTCCACTTCTTGAGCGGTGTGGATCCAGCAGCTGCCTGCACCACACGCTCCCGTACCGGCTGCTTCCCACCTTCCAAAGGTGGCATTCCCAGCACCACTGGTTGCAGTGAGCTCAGGCTGGCAACGAAGCCCCACGGCAACTGTCTGTGGCGTGGCCAGGGCCTGGATCCATGTTGGGGTGGTTGGGGTGCAGGCAGGCTGCCTGTTCTTCTTCCCTCAAGTGCGAGGCTCTATTGAGGTAGCAAAACGCCAGGAGTTTAAGATGGGATTTTACGTAAGGATGGAACTTCCCAGAGCCATCAGCCCACAGTGATCCTGGCTCTTCTCACGCTGCACAAACTCCTCGGCTCCACATACCTCAGCAGGTGACCTCTTCCCCTGCCACCAGCCAGCCTGTCCTCGAGGCAGCGGGTCCTGCAGGATGCCTGGGGCAGATCTCTAAGGGATGGGGTTGGATGCTCTTTCTTGTGCTCCTCCCAAAGTTGCAAGTGGGAATAAAAACTGGGAGTGTGCGTGGAGGAGGGTCTTCCCAGGAATTTCCCTTCCCAGCCTGGGAATGCTGCTACTGGTGACTCTTCAAGGCAGCAGTGGGCAAGGTCGGGGTCTGTGGCCAGGGCTTTTCACACAGCAGGGCGACCACGGAAATCCCACCCCTCTGCTTCTAGGTTGGCAGCCGTGATGCTCTGCCTTGACTTACTCTCCACCCAGAGGGCATTTGGAAGAGGTCACAGGGTGCTTATCTGAGCTGGCTTCGACGCTTGGTATCTCTGCAGGACCACCAAGCATGGGCTTCAGTGCCAGCACTGGTGGCACTGGGACATGCTGGAGGACTGCTTGCTGGGGTAGGCAACACGTGCCTTGCTCACACCTCCCACGCGGGAGTAGGCAGCCCCGGGAAGAGGAGGCTTGAAGAGCCTGTGCCATCTCGTACGGGCGAGCTGGCAGCTCCATCTGGCTCCGCTTCGGTGGAGCTCTCTGAGGAGCAGCTGAGGGTGGCTGGTGGGGTCTGTGGGTGGTGTGCCGGCAGTGGGCGAGGAGGAGGAGCGGGTGGGATACACGTGCCCTGCACCACCAAGTTTCTTTTGGAGGGTGCTAACCCTTCATTAAAGCAACCGCTCCATCCCAGGAGAGAGATGGTGGGTTTAGGGGTCCATTTACGGTGCGTTGCCAGTGCTCAGCTGGGTGGGAAGGTGCAACAGGGCCTGGAGCTGCCCTGTACGTGGTGACCTGGGGACATGCTGGGCTTCTTGCCTGGGAGCTTCAGCCCATGTGTGCTCCGAGCCACCACACGCCTTTGCCATACGGGAAAGTCTCTTTGCGGCTCTGCTCGTTTTCACGGGTCTCGCGCTTCACTTTTACTCTCCCAAAAGGTGGTGATTTTGTTCCTTGAAGCGCGCGATGCGGTAGCAGAGTTGTCATTGAACCAGGGCGGCCAGAGTTTTGTCGGGATACAACCGCGTGGGGTTCGCGCCCTGTCCCTAGCTGAGCCAAGCCCAGGCTAGTTCATAGCAAAGTTGCCTTCCTTATCTCCATCCAAGTTTTGCAGCAGGGTAACTGCAGCCATTTATTGGTTTCCTCGTTTCAGTCTCTTTGATCATGTGCCACGATTAATCTGATCTCTACAAGGCGGGATGAGTAGGAGTCAGGAGCGAAATTGTAATCGTCTGTGCCTTTGGCATGCAGAAATTGAATAATTTTGTAGTCTCATCTCCGCGCTGGTAGCTCTAGGAAAAGCCTCCATCCCTCCGGCAGCTTACAGCTCCGTGCAGGGCTGAGGGACACTGATGGAAATGGAAATACCGGGGTGCAGGTGCCATCACGGTTCCTTGCTCACTCCTTTTTGCAGGGTGCAGCGTTTCCATGCTACAAACCACCGTGGTCGATGCCTGCAAACCCACTGGCGTCAATGAGCTCCGGGCATGAACACAAGCTCCTGATAAACCCCTGCAACCTCACCAGCGTTTGCTCTCACCTGCCACGTCGCAATACCAGGCAGCTAATCCCCAGCATTGTTTCGTTGCCCGAATCAAGGGAAAGATGAGTTTTTAGTGGGCTGGGAGGAAGGAGGCGAGTGGAAGAAGCATGGGGAGGTGACACCGTGCTGCCCCGCCCTGCCCTGGCTCTCCTGGCACTTTTTCCTTGCCAGATCCCACTGGTGCAGCACTGGCACTGGTTTTGGTATCCTGACAGCTGGGCTAGAGGCATGTCCCCTCATCTATCCCAGACCACCCTTGCCCCCACTGCAGAGCATTGCTTGTCATTCTGCCTGCACAGTCCCCGGTCTCCATCATAGCCCTTTCTGTATTCAAAACATCTCCTCAGCCTTCCCTAGACAAAATGATCTCCATTCCTTTTCCGACCCCTCCCTGATCACTTTGCTCGCAGCTGATTGCGTAGCTCTCTCTGAGGGTTTCTTACACTCTAGATAAGCATTGTCAGTACAGAGCAGAGATAACCACGCGGAGACCTCTTTTACACCATCCAACAACCCGTATCAGGGATTGTCATCAAAAGCACCTTTTCTATAGAAGTTCTTCCTCTCCAGTCTCCACTTGTCCTGCTGATTATCCCATCTCACCTCACCCTCACTTCTATTGAATTATGTTCTGGCTTGTTTGGTTTTTTTTCCAGATTCATACTCTGATTTCTCCAGACCATTTTGAAGGTAACCCCTTTCTCGGGTGTGCCGGTAATTCCTCCCGTTTGCTGTTATCTCCAAACCGAACACCCGAATGGGTTAACAATTTTGGGCCCTCTCTGTTTTGACCTGAGCAACCAGTAAACGTGCTCTGTGCACTCCCTCTGTAGTGTTTTTCATCTCTACAATCGTTCCCCAGACTTGCCTATGAGAATGTTTTATCCATAACAACGCCTAAAGTCTTGCTGACACCTAAATATGTTGTCTCCTGTTTTTCTCCTCTCTGCAAAGCTGGTGGCTGCACTGCAGGAGGTGGTTGGATGGGTTTGACACAGCTCACCCTCGACAAAACCCAGTCAGTGGTGGCAGGGGACAGTTTACACTTGCTCTGCTTGCTGGGACAAAAGCAAGAACCAGGTGGAAGATGTGGGCAATGGGGGCTGCTCTCCATCCGATGTTCCACTGTATGGTCTTGGCTGTGTTGGAGAGAGGCCCAGTGTGTCATGCCCAGTCTGACCAGCCTTGCTAATGGTGCATGATAATAAGGAGGTCTGCTGTGGGCTGCATCTCCCTGCAGTCTCCCGTGCACTTCACTGCAACACCAGCACCTCCCTGCCAGGTGAAACTGGTGTGTGATCCCCAAAATAAGCATATCATAGAATCATAGACTGATTTGGGCTAGAAGGGACCTCAAAGATCATCTACTTCCGAGGCCCCTGCCATGGCAGGGACACCTCCCATGAGACCAGGTTGCTCAAGGCCCCATCTAGCCTGGCCTTGAACACACCCAAGAAAGGAGCATCCACAACCCCCCTGGGCAACCTGTGCCAGGTTAAGGATGGAGGCTATCCTCTGCCTGGATGTTCCTCTGGATTTGTCACCCAGGGTCTGTGGCACCTCTTGCCAGATGCGGGCTGTCGCTGCTGGTTACCAGTACCCCTTGTACTCTGCTCTGCTCCCAGAGGCTGGCTCTTTCGGGGAAGAGCTGACACCTTTCATCTCCATAGAGTTTCCAGGTGCTCAACCCTACTTTTCAGCCTCCTCAGTTTCCCAAACGGATCACATCTGCTTCTCCAACAAGTTTTAGAAAGAAGCCCAGTGAAAAGCAATTTAGGCTGAGAAGCCTAAACGAGCTCTCATTAAAATACCTTCAGAGGTAAGAAAGACCCTGACTCTTGGCTGGGACTCCTGTCTGGCACCAGAAGGAAAATAAGAGAAGAGGAGGAGACTGCTCATCCAGGTTTGTGGGCAAAGGGGAGGTTCATGGTCCCAGCAGCCCCGTGTGTGGCCCAGGCTGGGCTCAGCTCTTCTCCTGGCTGCCCTCAGCCTGCCCAAAGGAGCTGGGGCTGGTGCTTGCTGCTCTTGTGCCCACCTCTGGTGGGGGCAATGGGCTGGAGCAGAGCTGTGCTTCGTCCTCTTGGTGCTGTGGGACGTGGGTGCTGATTGTCCCATTCCTGTTTCTGGCTGGGAAAAAAAAATGACTGGGAAAGTTGTTCCACTGTAATTACTCCAATAGTTTTAAATCAATGCAACTTCTGAATGCTAACAAGGCTTGTTAGCAGTAGCCAGAAGGTCATGGCAGAAGCATCTGTGGTCTTTTATGATCTGATTTTTCTCCCATTCCCTCCCCTCTCCCTCCTCTCCAAGCTGCTCGGTGCTCTCTGACTGCTCAGGATAGATGCACCCATAGCAGAGACGGTGGGAAGGGCTGGAGAACCTCTTCTCACCCCCATAGCACACTTAACCAGGTTTAGGTTGAACAGCCGTGGTCCCCTCTGAAGTTCCCTCACTGACCGGGGGAACCAACCCACTTGTGTTTGAGTTGCGGTACCACCCAGATGTTCAGACAGAAACCACTGCTCTCCCGGGAGGTCACTGTCCTGGCACATACCACGAGGGTGATGAGGGGAGGGGTGATGACCTTTGCTTTGGAGAGGAGACACTAGAGCCTGGACCTCGGTTAGGAAACCCCAGGGTGGCTGAGTCAGTCTGTGAACAACCCGAGAAATCAGCTGGGGCAGCAGGAGCCGAAGCCGGCTTTTCCACGCGCAGCTCGGGTGCCTGCAGACACTTGCAGGTGTGTAGGAGTGAGCTCATCCTGGGAAAGGCAGACCGGTGGACTTTAGATGGGAGAGGAGCCATGGCTTGCCATTGCTTCCACGTCCTGCCTTCTCAGGCCAAAGCAGCAGCCAAGCTGGCTTCAAACCCAAGGCAGCTCTTCTGCGGGAGAGGGAAAGAGGCTGGGAAGCGAGAACTGCCTTTTTGAAAGTGTTTCCTCGAGGAAACTCCCCCGTCTCGGGGCTGAAAGGCAGAGAAAAAGGGCTTGTTGACCTGATGTTAACCTCCAGCTGCCGGCCCTCGGCTCCCTGGTCCTCACATGCTGCTGCTTAATCCGGGAGGAAAAAAGTACAAAGCCCACCCAGCGCCTGTGCTGTCTCACTAACGTTTGGCTTAAGCGGGATTTTTATCCCTCGCTGAGTGTGGCGGCTCCCGTTTAAGCAGGCTTTCCTCTGCCGTGTCCTTCCTAGGATGTCCTGGCAGCGCAGGGGTTTGGCAGAGCTTCTGCGGCACCGTGCTTCGGTGCTGAGGTCCCTGAGGTGATCACCAGCTAGCGAAATGTAAGCCAGGCAGAGGCATTGGCTTGTTTGGGCTTCATGAGGGCTGGAAAAGACCTCTCTGAATTTTCATGGTGCTTCTTTTGGCCAAGATGAGGTGGCTCCAAATAGGCAAAAGAGACAGACCCAACACAGGTTTGGCTGGTGCCTGGCAGCTCTTCTTGGGGTCGGCAATCCCAAGAGGCCATGAAAGCCAGGCTGCAGTGTCTGACTTGCCATCAGGTCCCTCATCGTGTGTATCCAGAGGAAGGGAAGGTCAGAGGGACGGTCAAGGAGGACATCACATGGGAAGGATAACATGGAGCACATGGGCATCTTGAGCTCCAGCCAGCCGCCTCCTGCCCCATGCCTGTGCAGACTTCACTTCATTAAACATTAAAGCTCCGCAGTTGCCTGAGCTAGCAAATATTACATGTGGTTCAGCACACATGAAGTTGGCCGGGGGACCCGCTGCCCCGGGGGCTGGCATGAGGCTGGCAAAGGTTTCCTCCTCCCAGCTGGGAGCTGCCGCTGGTGCAAGCGTGTTCCCGTCTGACAAGCGGGTTGGAGGAGGACGGTGGGTGGCTTTTTGCTGGCTAACGTGAGCAGTGCGCTTTTGGTAGCAGAGAAACACAGCCACAGGCTGAACAGGGCTGTGTGAGCTTGGAGATGGAGCTTCAACCCTATAAGAGATGGATGACACTCTGTAGGCTTGGTATGATTCTTCAGTGGAAGGACCTCTTTCTGCTGAGTATAACAAACCACCTTTAGCAGTAGGTCAGCTGAGGCTGTGGCTCGGCTCTTTGGTGTAGGCTAACAGTTGAGGACGTGCTACAGAGCGAAATCACTCACTGTCAGGCTTTCCTGGTGATAAGCTGTAGGACCTCTCTGATCCTGGGACACCTAATGGGACAAGACTGGGATCCACGTGGCTGCTTAGCCGTGAGTAAGGAGACAGTCCTGTACTAGGTGAGACCAAGGGTCTGAACTGCTGAGCATCCTAGGAAGCCTTCAGGGAGCTGCAGGTGCTCCCAAGGGCACATTGCTTAGCACCCCCTCTATTCCCACCCCTTGTCATCTCCTTCAGGAGTGAAGTCCACCTGGGCAGAGCGTGGCCCGCACGTACCCTCACCATTCTCTGCTAACACATTCAAGAGCACAGCCCCACGTGCTGCCTAAACAACACGGGTCTATGTTTAGTAATCCAGACGGTTCTTGGTTTGTTTGTTTGTTTTTTTCCCCACCAACTTGTTTGGTCTCGTCTTGAACCCATGTGAACTCTCACAGCTGACAGCATCCTCAGACAAGGAGTTCCCCAGCTCTGTCCTCCACCACATGAGGACCTGCGCGCTTTGAAATCCGCTGTGGTTTTTGCACTGGGAAGAGGCAGCAAGGCCAAGCCCTACCAGCCTTCTCTGGCCCATGTGTGATTTCGTAGCCCTCTACCATCACCTCTTCAGTCAGATCTTTTCCAGACTGAGGAGTCCTGGCATGCACAAGTCCTTGCTTGCAAGGAAGCTCCTCCAGACCTTTGATCTTCCTTCATCCCATTCTCCGTGTTGCCCTGTGATGTTTTGGGTTTGAGGCTGCAAAGAGCTGCCTTTTGGGGCAGAGGTCAGCGCGGTGGCTTGGCGAGCACGCCTGCCCCGCAGCTCTTGCTCCCTCCCCGTGCAGTTCCTTGGCCGCAGGCTGTGCCAGCTCCTGCCAGCCCCTTTGATAAGGAACTGGCACCACAGTCCGGGCAGAACCAGCTCGTTAGGATGTTACTTTCTAACTTTATCCAGGACTCTTTCTTCTCTGAAAGGTGGAGGTGCTGCCTGAGTGGTTTTAGGAGCGCTGGGATGTCTCCTGACCACAAAGCCATCCTCCCAGCCTTAAATCTTGGGCTTCCTGCAGAGACCCCGTGGTGTGTAAGGGACCGTCTGGCATTGCCCGAGAGCTGAAGGGATCACGTTTAGTGCTGCACCAGCTCCTTCCTTTTGCTTTTATCCCAGGTGAAACATTTACAGGACAACAGACAAGCAAAGCAAGCAAACAAACCTCCCTGTGGCCAATTCTCTCCTGGCTTTTTTTCATGCTGATAAGCCCCTGGTGGACTCCCACAGGAGCCTCAAACTTCTTTGAAGGCATTCAGCCTGTTATAAAAGCCAGAACTGGCTGCACAGTTTGGGTCCCAAGATGACCTTTGCTGCAGGTGAGGCTGCAATGTGACTCTGTCTTAAGGAATAATAACTCTTTCTTATTTTTTTAATGTGGGGTGGTTTTTTTACTATGATTTTTCCTTCCTCTTGGCCCCACTGCAAATCTGCTCTCACCACTCAGCTCTAATCTTTTCTTTGGCAGCTAAAACTATTATCTTTATTGTTTCAGGGCTTGGCTCCTTCCTGTTAGATCTCCTAATTGGATTTTTACTCTCCGATCCATTTAGTCTGTTCTGTGCGCTCAGTAAAACCCTTTAACCCCTCGTCGCCCTGCAGCCTCGCTGACCGGTGTCCCTGGAAGGTGCTCCTCTCCCCACGCCGCTCTGATGTATCTCCTCTCCCTGACTGGCATGGGTACAGCTTCCCTAAGCACCGGCTGTCACCTCCAGCCTCACTCTCCGCAGACAGAGTTCTTCATCACCATCTCCTTGGGTTTTAACCAAGAAAAACAACCCACCTCACCATTTCAGAGGAGGTCTGAGGTCACTCTAGGGCCAAAATCGTCCAGAAATGATGACATTTTAGCTGTGGCCAGCAAAAGGCTGCTGCTTTCTTCAGCTTCACCTCCCACCTCAGAGGAGAGAGACCAGTCCAGCAAGACCAGGTGTCAGTCCCATATTTCTGGCAATGTCTTAAGAGTATTAGCAGCCACAAGAGAGGTGACACAGCAGTGGAGCTGTGTCCACTTCTAGCTCTGCCATGGACACCCTGGCTGGCGTAGGCACATCGCTCAACCCTTTTGCTCCTCTACATCCTCTTTGGAAAACACAGATCAGAAAATGTGCTTTCTTCCACCTCCCATCAGCCTTGCCCCTTTGGCTTGCGAGCTCTGCAGGACAGGGCCTTGCCTATGCGGTGTCTCATGTAACAGGGTCTTCACTGGAGGCTTTGAGCATGCCAAGAATGACCCGAATGCATTGCAGGTGCTTCCTCTACAGCTGCGATCATCTCTGCCCACCACTCTAGCAATGATCTCTGTCCTCTCCATGAGTAAATCAGTGCAAAGGTGGGCTTTGATTTATCCAGCTGGCAGGTCTGCTTGACGCTGTCCGTTGAGCACAAGTGAGATGGTGATGGGGTCTGGCGTGGAGGGGACCTGAGTACTCCATATCCAAAGAAGTGGCTGTTGGGTTTCATAGCCTGAGCCGTGCAGCTCATCTCACAGGAGGAGGATGGAGCTGAGATGATGGCATCACACCACTGGTCTGGTTTTTCCGTCAGGCCATGCGGTGATGCAGCACTGTGGCTTTCAAGCAGCCAGGATCTTCACTTGTAACTTATCTTTATTATAGTTCAGGGCACAATGAAGCAAGCTCTGCTCCAGGTCAGTCAAGCCCAGTGGTAGCGGAGGTGGTGGAAGAAGACCTCTGCTTAGCAAGATGTTGAGATATAAGTACAAAGGGAGGAAAAAGGGGGAGAAGAGGTGCCAACATCCCTACCACCTGGCTGCTCAACCCAGGTCCAGGTGCCTGGCTCCTAACAGGCAACGATGGACCCAGTCCCTCTCCTCCTCTCATGCTTTTTCCAGCCTTTTTACCACGTTGCCATGGTTAAAGCTGTTATTCACAGCAGGGTTTGCATCTTACCTGTGAGACGGGATAGATATGGAGATGTGTGTGAATACCCTCATTCCAGTTCCCACTGGGCACATGACAAACCAAATCTGACGGGGCAGGAAAACCCTTCAGGGGTGTGGGGAGAGAGGGAGAGCACCACCTTGGAGGAGTTTGTCTGAGGAAGACACAGGCTAAGCCAAAGTATGGGAAAGAAGAGATGGTCACCTCAGAGAGAGCAGGTAGATAGATGGGGATAGATGGGCGTGGGTTTGTGGGAGGTATTACTGGACTGAGAAAATAGACAACTTCAAGCCAAGCCTATTCCAAGGGTGCAGTGCCCATGTGGAGAAGCAGGGGTCATGGTTCCCTCCCTGTATGCTGTTCCCACGCTGGCTGTGCCAACACAAGCTTCCTCCTCTCCTCTGGCACTTTCCTGGACTCTGGTTGCTCCGAATGCTAGAGGAGTTCGTAGGTTTCCTTCTTCCTTTTTTGTAGATGTGCTTATCAAACACACATGCATATATATATACACACATACATACATATATATATTTACACATACACACACATACATATACACATACACACATATACATATACACATATATATATACACACATACACATATATATATTTTCTTAATTGTAGTTTATTCTTCTTCTTCTTTTATTTATTAGAGTTAAGGGGGAGACTGGGAATTGGATCCTTGGCATGTTCCCATTGGGTATTCTTGTCCAGAGAAAAGTGATACCAAAAACTTTGGCTCTTAGATTTTTTTTTAGGGGTTTTTGGCTTTAGTGTATCAGGCCAAGATAATTTGATTGTTGTTTCTTAGAGACTGACTCAGAATAATGGATCTACAAGGAAAAATGGCCCAAGTTCCTGAGTTTTGTGGCTAATGTTATTACGCAAGTTTGAATTGATGGGACAGGTCTGAATTGCTTCACTCAAACATGCATTGAATGAAGAATTGAATCAATAACTGCTGGGCCCTCTTCCAGCCCCTCCAGAAACAGCTGATTTATGGCTCTCCTTCCACCGGCCACCAGCTTGGGTGGTGGCTGGCTGGGGGCTCGGGGCAGGTCCTGAAAGAGTGACCACCTGAAGGGAAATTATGCTGTGCTGCTACATCCAGGTACGGTCTTACCCCATCATGCCACCACAGCAGTGCGTGTGATGTTGTGTGGCTGTGGATGGGACATCTGCACCACTAACAGGCAGAGTGGGTCTTGCTTGGAGAAGCAAGAAGGGCCAAAACTGAGCCAGTGGACCCGCTTGCTGCCCTGGAGGGGCAACTGGTTGAATCCACTCTGCCCCATCACTCAGTTTGGCATGTTTCGTTGCTATCATTCAGCCTCGTTGCATGATGACACTCATAGTGACATGGTGAAGGATGTTTCTGCAGGGACCTTCTTCCATTATAACCCTTTCAAAGGATCCAGGACAGGTGTCCATTGTCCAGCATCACAACAGCTTTGCTGACAGCTCGGCTGCAGGAGAGCTATGCAAAGGGGCGTTTTGTGTTCCCTCCCCATGTTGCCCGCAGCAGCAGCTTCTCCAGCTCTGGAAGGAGCTGGTGAGCCCTGGAGGAGGGAGCTGAGCTCACTCACCCTGTCCCCCAGTGCTGCCCATGCCTGGACAAAGTGTGTAGAGCTGGTTGGCAGTGGCTCCTAACCAAGGAGAGAGGCCAGGTCCTCTGGAGTATTTTGATATCTCACATGCTTTGATTTTGCCTGGAGGCAGGACTTGTCTCCCATCTAACATGAGGCACGTGGCTGTGTCTGGTTATACCTGGCTCCTGCCTGCGCGGAGGAGGGAAATGGCACCTCCGGGGGCTGAGTCAGCCGCCTGAGAGAGAAGTTGCTTTCAAGTGTGTTCTTCCCATTGACTGAAAATCTCCCCAGGAGACTGAGACCCAAGATTTACCTGTCTGTGTTCTAACCTGAGATAAGAGGTGATGAGTCAGGGGCCTGGAAGTTCACTCCTGGCTCGGATGAGGACAGATGGGTAGAGGATAAAAGGGGAGCACTTCTAAATCCTGTGCAAGAAGTGCAGAAATGGCTCTTTCTCCACCATAAATGTTGGTACAACCCCAGCGTAGTGTTTCTGAGAGCCTCATGCCCAAGCCCCACCGCTGACCAGGGATGGCCCTTTGCCTCTTGCATGGCTGCAGGACTGCAGCCCGCTGCTGTGTGTGCTCCTCCACGGCGATGCCCAGCCAGCCACCTCTTACTGCTTTGCAATTTGGTTTATCCCTCCTAACCTGCTATCAAGAGCTCTAACAGCGCTGGTGGGGATGTCTTCTGCTTGTATCGACCCGGCTCCACGCTGCCTGCTAGGCACCTGCTCTCTTGCCACCTTCTCTGCTCCCTTTGGGAAGGCTCCCAGACTGTGGTGGTTCTGACCCTCCTGTGCTGTGTGTGCCAGGGGGGCTCCAGCCCCACCCGGCAGCTGCCGCTCTCCCCAGGCTCTGTGACTGGTGTGATGGAGCTAGTGAGGGGGTGAAATCCCCCCATCACTTTCTGTGGTTGTCGTTCCCCTTCTCCTATTTTGGGCCAGTGGAAGTATCTGAGCCAGACAAGGGATGTCTGTAACCATGGTCCTACCAGCACTGCTAGAGGCTGAAGCTGAGGATGAGCAGAGCAACCTCAGAGCCACATGGACACCTCCCTGTGCGTTTGTCTACGCCAGGAAGTCACCACAAGTTAACTGTAGATATGACCTGAAAATGAATCTGTTAAAGTCCTTTACATCCTCATGTGGAAAATCTTCTGCAGAAACAGTATCCTTAATTCAGTTATACCTCACTTACAAGCTGCTGTCCTGAGCACGAGGCGAGGAAGGCAGTCTGGGTGCCTGCTACTGTGCAGGCAGCACGAGGGTCTGCTGGGAAAAGGCTTCTCCAGCCCATCCACGTCCAGCCGCAGAGCAGAGTGGGGTGAGGAGCCAGCCTGGGTTCATCGGTTGTTGCTGGCGCCGGGTGGCAAGCAAACCAGCCCGAGTGCCGGCTGCCAGAGCAGGTTGCGCCTCAGCAGCGTAGCTGATTAATGGAGTGAAATGAGTGTTTGGGAGGTGGTATAATGGAGAAGTGAGTCAGGCACAGCACCACATGCAGCTGATCTACGGTTCCTTCCTCCAGTATGCTCAGACCATGCTTCAGGCTTCTCTTGGGAGCTGGGAAAATCTCAGTTGTCTTCTGCTGGGGCGAACAGATGACAGGCAGTGGGGTTAGCAGGGGATAGCATGCTTATCCCAGAGGGTCAGCATCTGCTCTGGGTGTGGAGGATGTTATCATGCAGCTTTGTCCCGTGAGCAGCAAGGAGATCCACATAGACCCTCCAACCCAGGTATCTAAGGAGCCCAAGGAGAAGAGCTCTGCCAGGACACCTAGGTCCCTGTTGTCATCCCTGTTGTCCATCCCCCTTCCATCACCAAGGTGACTTGGAGGTCTCTCTTCAGTATCTACCCAGGCACCTGGACCAACCCCACCTTGGGAAGGAGCCTGGCAGCTCTAACCCTCCCCAGCTGTGGGCACTCAAAATGCGCTGGTACCCACCACTGGCACCAAAGCAAGCAAAGATGGTGGCTGCTGCTTTCTCTTGGGTGTGCACCCTGGTAGCAGCGGCACATGCTTGAGCAGGGAAGCCAGCACCAAGGATGGTCTGTCTGCACGGCGCACCTGAGTCCCCTGTGCCCACGATGGGGTTAGGACTCCAGTTCTGGGTTCTGTAGGAAACATCTTGCAGGGCCTGACTGGGAGAAAAAATACCCTTGCGACCACATCTGAGCCAGAAAGCATCCCTGAAGCTGCGGGTCTGTGGCTGCTGTGTGGGTTGGGGCAGAGCACGGCAGGTGGAAACGGCTGCACTGGAGGCATGAGGAGCACCCTGCAAGTGCTGGGGAAGCTCCATCACTCCTGGGCAGAGGTGACCAGAGGGGTCTGGGCTGGAGCTGGGGAGACAGGACATGCAGAAGAGCCTGGGCTTTCAGTTTTGGCGGTTGGGAAGGAGAACTCTTTTCCCTTCCCTTCTTGGCGGCTCTTTTGTTTTCCGCAGCCCCACAGAAGAGGCTTCCAGCGAGCGGCAGGGGTGGGGGCAGAGCCCACCCGCACAAAGGCAGCTCCCCATGGGTTGTGTGACCGCTGTCACGCTTTTTCGCTCAGATAAACGCCAGCGGCGGATGACGTGGGGCTGGTGCTCCCCAGCCCCGGGGCTGATTGGTCCCAGCTCAGGTTTGAACGCCAAGGTGTCCTGGCAACGAGAAGCAGAGGAGCCAGACTTTCCCGTCCCTTCTCCTGGGGAAAGGCGGGCGACGGGGAGCGAGGAGCAGCACTCGGGGCCACCAGCCTTCTCCAGGTACCCCCAGCGCGGTCCCAGCCCATAGTCCAGCCCCAGCGCTGGAGCTGGGATGAGTTCGGCCCAGCGCGGGTGTCAGGAGGTCACTGTTGGCGTTGACTTTGCGCATCGCTCCGCCGGCACCTGTGCTCCCGCCCAGGCACGGCTTGTTTTAACTGGGAGCAGGGCAGGGGAGACCAGCGGGGCTTTGGGGGGTCTTGGCAGTGACTGTGCAGTGGGGTTTGCGGGAGGGATGCTCAGGGAGAAGCTGTGCAGGGAGAGGGCAGTTGAGGGGCCTTCAGATGGTTGTATGGTCAGGTCTCTTGGCTCGAGAGGACAGAGCAGGTGATTTTTGGGTAGGTTTGGGCTTACCTAGTTAATTGAACTCGTGAGAGCCCTGCAGGGCACCCAGAGCTAGGAGCTGCGTGAGAGTGGAGTGGCTTTAAATTGAGATGAAAGAGCTTTTTGTGCTGATAGGGAGCTGCTCTGCTTTTGCCTCAGCACGACCCACCTGTCCCCCCGAGCTGGGGCGGTGAGGAGGGCAGGGGAACGAGGGGCGTCTGGGGGGGTGTGCTGTAAAGAAAGGGCTTTTTCCTCCACTTGGGAGGTGGGAGCAGAGGTGCGGGGAGCTGGCGGGGGGAGGACACTTGCAGGGGGAAGCAGAGCTCAGCACAGCACGTTCTGTGCCCATCCAGACCAGCAGAGCCACGCGCTCAAAACCGTGCACTGGCATTAATGACAGGGCAGGTTTGAGCTGTCCAAGATGAGAAACCACCTCCATGGGGTAATATCCATCCCGAGGAGCCTCCTGGCTCAGTGGCAGGTTGTGAGCTTGCAGAAGGGCTGGTGTCCTGCACAGATTCAGTGGCACATGTTGGAAAGCAGCAACAGGACTCAGAAAAGTCTCGGTGCTGCAAGAGCGGGCTGGCAATGCCAGGACTTTGTGGCTCGTGGCTCGTGTTATTTATCAGGGCTGGAGGCTGCCTGGACAAGCCTTTTGCACAGACCCAAAGGCACAAGGAGACTTGGAGATCCCTCCTAGCATCGTGATTGTAGCAGAAGAGCAGTTCCTCAGCACGCTGGTGGCAGGGAGAGGCAGAGGGACATCACAAAATGATCAGAGAGGGTTTCGCCGACAGCATGTGGAGCAGGAGGGGAAGATGCTCGTGCTGAGGGGGCATATTTGATTTGCCCCGTCCCTGAAGTAGCGTTTGGAGGCCTTGTCCAGAGATCCTTTGGGAGCACGCCTGGCACACGGCATGTGCTTTGGCAAAGTGATTGCAGCCACAAAGCTATTTCCCTCCAGAACACAGCTGGATCTGTCCCTGGGGTGGGGTGATGGAGCACAGGAGCCATCCCAGACCTTACTCCATGCAGAGGGACTTCAGGAGCAGGATGCAACAAGGCTCCTCTGCCAAAGGATTTCCCAAACCAGTAGTGCAATCACGAAGTAGCCTTGCGACGGGAAGCAAGGTGCTGGTTCTTGCTGACCTGGATTTGCGCCGGTGACCTGGAGGTGTGAGATTTCCACAGCCAGCCCATCCCGGGGCTGGGGGTGGATCAGAGCGAGCAAAAGGGCCGTGCCTGTTACACAGAGCAGTCTCCACTGTTTAAATGGGAATAGGTAGCACGAGTTGTCAGTTTAAAAAAAATAAATCCTGCCTCGTGCAGTGTTGCCAAAGTTTCCGATGTCGCAGCAGCAGCAGAGGCTTTGCCTGGAAGACCCAGTTACTGAGTCTGCGAGAATCAATGATACTTTTTGTACCTAACTGAAAGTTATGGAAACACATCTGTCCCATGTGGTCAGAGGAGGTTTGTCCCAGATGAGCCTGGAAATTCAGAGTCCTAAAGGTGAAAGAAATGAGTCGGGTATTTTAATTATTTTTATTGTTATTAGAGCCAAATTTTAAAGTTCAACAAGTTGGGACTGGGTGATGCTGCTCCCACTTAGGCCAACAGCTCTCCCTGCTCCAGTTATTTCAAATGAGCCTTGTTGCTCTGAAGGGTTAAGTTAAATGCATTCTTCAGGTTTTATTAAACCCATGAAGAGTAGTGCCAGGCCACAAACAGGAAAAAATTCAGCTCTCTCTGTGTCTCCCCAACAGTTCTGTTGAGGCAGCTTATGAACGGGAAGCGCTAGCCCCAGCGAGGCAGGACTTCCCCCGAGGGTCACTAACTAACTTGTCTTTCCCGGTGTTTTATGGAATAAACGCTGCCTGTCGCTCAATAATAGCATCTGCTTTCTCTTTGAGCGGGATCATGTTTTATGATGACCCTTCTGCTGGGTTTGCATGTTTGCAGTGACCCCAGCAAGTAATCACGCTGTGGCTGGTAGTAAATTCTACTCCCAGATGTTTAATGATGGTATTTACTGTTGACAGCAGGAGCTACCAGCTCTAGGGCTGTAGCGATGAGGCAGTGATTAGGGTGGGTTGATGGGACACTAGGCAGCTGGGTAATTGCTAGCGAGGAGCTAGTGAACTCCCCGGTAATTGCACCTTACCTGGAGAGGTGTGTTGTCATGAGTGGTGTTTTAAAGGCAAAGCTGAGAGGTCCATAAAGGACAGTCATTGACTCCATATGACAGCGCTGAATCACGACCAGGAAATTACCCCTTGTCCTTAACAAGAAAAATAATGCTTGATCTGTTTCCTTTCCTCTTGCTTCCTTAAAGAAGAGGCACTTGTGGTAAGACTTGTGTGCCTCTTGGTCTGTCTAAGGTCCCTTCCTTCTCGTCACACCCTTTGAACACCACTGAGAAGTAGAGATGCTCTTGCTTCAGGACATCTACAAGTGTCCCAAGAATGGGTCTTGAGGGGAGGAAAGGGAAAGACAGACTCACTCACTGCCCCTAGACCCAAACTCTCTTAGACACCAGGGAGCCCCCGTGGCAGAGGGACCCTGGCAAGGCTCACTCACCAGAAGGCTTCAGCATAAGCTCAGATCTTCTCCACAGACACGAGCCCCAAGCGATTCTGGTTCCTAGGAGAGCAGACATCATTAATGAGGTTATTAAAGGGAGACATTAATTTTACTTTTAATGAATGTGGGATCTGCAGGAGTTCGTGCGGTCACTCGCTAGAGCCCTGTTGGCCCTCGGGCAAGATTTCCCAAGTCCCAGCCATCTCCACGCGTGTTTGGGCTCCTCAGGATATTACTCAGCCTGAGCCTATGTGGAGCTGTCGTCCTCACCTAGCCCCAGCGTCTGGGGCTGTCTCCAGCTCTGCATCACCCCAGCGCCTGCGGTCTCCAGCCTTGGCACCTTGTGTTTGTTTGCCCTCCATAGCCATCAGTGGAGGAGCTGAAATTGCTTTGGCTGCCCTGCTTGTGGAGAAGAGGGCTGGAGACTCAATTCCTATAATTGCCACCTTCTCCTAACCCGGAAAGGAGTCATCTCCAAAGCAATGGTGACACCAGAGTCCTCTAACGTCCTCTGGAGTCTTCATCAGCAGGTACTGGAGAGCTTTGGGAAAGACGCCGTATGCACTGAGCCTGTTTTACAGCTCGGGGGGTAGGCACAAGGTGGGGGCAGAGCCTTGACATGCTGCCAGGAGGAAAGCAAATGACAGGTTTAGGTCAGGGCTTTCCCAGCAGAGCCAAGGGGCTGATGGTGTTGCTCTCACCTCACCCAAGGGAGCAGCTCATCAGGTGGGTCTGATGCTGGGGATGCTCTGGTCGAGTGGCTCGTTATCTGCTAGTGCCTTTTCGTTTTGTCTCGTGATTAAGAGACAAAGATGAGGAGTGTGTCTCTTCCCTCTGTTTTAATGAGCTTTCCTCTCCCTCTGTAGTAAGAGAGAAAAATTGCAGCAAAACAATCTTCAGTACAAGATTGTTCCAGGGATGTTGGTCTCCCACTGGTTTGTCAACTCAAAAAGCAGCACAGCCCCAGAGTGTAAGACTGAAGAAGTCAGTTGTGACTGTGCTGACTTTCTGAACCTGCGCAGCGTTTTTGGGTCACGCTTCTGACTGGTCTTCACCACAGCATGAGTTCAAACCTGATGGTGCATGTGTAAGTGCTGAGAGAAGTGAGACATCCACGTAATCAGCTACTGTTGGGGTGGCAAGAAACATGGCAGGTGCCATGAGGACGGACAGATCTTCTGAGACCAGCCCCAGCCAGGTGTCTTAGTCCTCTTCCAAAGTGCCTGTGCCTCAATCCTCACTGCCACTTCTTGCATGTCACACATGCTTATGTCCTTGCCCTCAGCCCAAGTTATTATCCATGCAGGTGTAGCACCCTCTGAAGAGCACCTGGGACAGGTTTCCAGGGCTGGCCCCTTGTTTTGGCTGAGTATGGCAGCAGATTTCTGCACCAGCCAGGAAGTGCAGCTTTAGCAGACCAGGACCTGGGAAAGTGGTTGCAATTCGGTGGGTTTTTTGGATGCTTTGTAGCTCGGGCAAAAATCAGCCGAGACCAGTTGTGTGAAGACATGCAAGTACCTAAAAATGCAGTTTAATGTCTGCGTGTTGCTTATTTTAAGGTGTCTCTGAGAATTCTGTTCTCCGTTTGGGAAATAGGAAGAAGTATCTTTTCTCTCTCCTTTTATTAGTCTTCTCCAGCCTGAAAGCTGCTTGAGATGTCCCTGTATGTGTGCGAGTGCATGTTGCAGGCTCTGATCTCTGCTGGAGCCTAGTACTAGATCACACAGCAGCAGCTCTGGAGCTGAGCAGCCTGAGATGCTCTTTAAGCCTTGGAGAGCTGCAAGTAGTGGAGGAGATCTTTTTCCCCACTGTTTGATTTCCGCAGTGCTACGGGGAGCGGGGGATCTCTGCACTACCTGGGTGTTCCTCCATCGAGCAGCATCTGTTCACACCCGGGGTTTCACCTTGGAAACCCCCGAGGGATGGCAAATCTGTTTTCTGCCTTGTTTCTCTCCTAGTCTGCATGTACCAGCCTGGGAGATCGTTTCCCCCCACCCATCGTGGCTGCCAGATGTTAGAGATGGTGATGGATATAGCTGCTCTCAGATAAAAAATCTGCTTAAAATGCACCCCTGGCCAGCTGTGGCCCTCTGCCCAGGCAGCTTTCAAGCACTCTCGTGAAGGAATCCTCTTTTTTTACCTCAGCCCTGCCCTTTCCTGCAGTCTTCTCCTGCTGTTCTCTGCCTGGCAAAGCCCCAGCAGCAGCCCCCGAGCAACATGGCACGTGTGGTGGAAATGACTTTGGCTGACTGGGATGGTTTGCAAGGAGCCCAGGTGCCGTACACAGTACGGCAGGGAGGAGAAGACGCCTCCGGATGGAAGCTGGAGATCTCCTCCTCCCTTTTTTTCTCCTGGATCCAGCAATTCCATGGTTGTGTCAGCATAACTCAGCGATGTGGGGATGGGAGGAGCTGGAGCCTTGGTAGCATCAGGCAAAAGCCTCACTTTGCTCTCAGCTGCCTGTTGCAGGCACCTATTTATGTCTCCTGGTTACAGAGGGAGAAAAGGAGCTGCATGGGGAGGACACCGTAGGACGAGTACTTCGGGGGAGGGTGGACGTTTTCTCTTCTGCATTGGATATGTGTATACCAGCGTGTCCTGCCCTGCTATCTCTGCATGGGTAAGCTCTCCCTTTCCCCAAGGCCCTGAGAGATAGTCATCCTGGGCTGCCTGTCCTGAGCTTTTCATCCTGTGCCAGCACGGCCTTGGTGCAGGTCTCCTTCCTTCCCTGGGTTTGCCCTGTAGTGGTGGGATGTGCTGGTACCTGCCGTCAAACTAAAGGCTCAGAAAAATACCACCTCTCTCGGTAGAAGAGCTGGGTGAGAAATTCTGGCTCAGGGCTGATGCTGTGTTGGGACAGGGGTGCTGGGATGGCAGCGGTAGCAGGAGATGGCCGTGCCCGTGTTACCCATGGTGGCGGAGGGGAAATCCTTCACCCAGAAAAGCAACATATAAATTACATGTGTTCAACAAATAGATAAAGCTTTACTTCTACCAGCACTGTAAATTAAGCCGCTCTGCTCCAAGTCCTCCCAGATTTTACCAGCCTAAACTGGAATTTTCTGTGCAATGTTTCTTGGTGGTTTTTTTTTTTCCCTACTAAGACCTGAAGGAACTAGATTTTCAAGCAAACAGTGACTTCTTTTTTCTAAAGCTCTCAATTTGCCCCTGGAGTCAGTGCAGAGCACCTGTCTCGTGGAAAACCAGGCCCCTTTAAGATGTCTCAGGCTGCTTTGAATCGCTAATTGCTTCTGAATAGGCAGGCCAAATGTTTTATCACTTCAACCTCCCATAGCAATGCAAATCTATACAGCTGAGAAGCCTCTTTCCATGCATGGGGGTGATGGGTATAGATAAGGATTAAAAATGGAAACGAATTCAGCCCGAGGGTCCTCTTTGTTCCTCCCTGCCCTCGGTGGGGTTGCCAGGGCTACGTTTGTTCTCCTGCATCTTTTTTGGATGGGATCCAGAGCCCCTTGAATGCAAGGCAAGAGGTACAGTGGCTGGAGAGGGCTGGACGAGGTCCTAGGTACATACATATTTCATTGCCCGTGCCAGGCTCTGGTTTGTCTTCTCTCTCTGGTTTCACAAAGGTGATGTTTTCTAAAACTCCCTCTTGTTGAGGGTTACTCACTCCAGGCTTCATCCCATCTAAAGTTTCTGGCCGTTCGGTTGTTGTCTGCTTTCTCGGAATGCCGGCCAGGCGTACTTCCCATGCCTGATGCTTGGGGGGATGCTTGGTAGGCAAAGCTGGACCCGCAGGGAGAGCCGTGTGGAGGTGGCAACATCTGCCATGGCATGTCCTTCTCGGGCTTGTTGGGTGCGTTTTGGGGCTGTGCTGGTTCACACAAGGTGCAGGAGATGAGCAGCGTTTTGCAGAGCCTCATCGGGGCTGCGTTGCCCCCAACTTCTTTAACAAGCCCCCAGCCTGAAGGCAAATCTTGGCTGTGAAGAGATGGAAAATCTCGGTGAGCAAGGGCAGACTAAATCCTGCTTTTTGCTTAGATGGCTTCTTGTGAGAGCTGCGTGCTGAGTACGGCTGCGCTCACGATTGCCAAGAGCTCAGCGTTATGGGAGCGAAAGCCAATTTACTGGCTTTCCAATAGAAAGGAAGATACATGCTGAATGTGCATCTGTTGGCTGATATTTCTATTTCAGGCGTGCTGCTAATGTACAAATGGGAAAGCAACTTTGTGTGCATGATTTACGTAGTTACTAGAAAACCTTGGGTTGAGAATACAGCCATACTTTGTGGGCATCGGGTGCTATTTATTCTTAGCACAGTAGGTAATAAAATCTATTTTCTCTTTGGCTTTCCAAGTGAATTGAGATGCATTACCAAGTACCCTGGGTGTGGAGAGCAAATAAAGTATCCTGACAAGCCGCGGCTTTGTGTAAAATCAATAGCTAATAAGAAATTAGTCCCTTGAAGATAATAACAATTTATCTTGAAAACTAAAAGAGAAATTGCAAAATTTTGTCAAAGAGGAGAACAGAAATCTTTGCTCTTCTTTTATTTAGGTATTGTTCGTGTGTTCAGGTGTATGCAGGACCCAGTTAGGACTTGAAATAACGCTTGTTATCTTCGTTGTACTTCTACAAGAGACAAGGGCTTGGGTGCTTTCCCACCCGCCTGGGATTTCCAGGCGGAGCTGAAAGGAGAGGATGTGCCAGCCCCCACCTGCCTGGGGTGGCTGAAGGCCTCCATTCATCCCTGTTCAGGAAAGAGCTTTGACTCAACCCGACTGATGGAAACCCAGACTTAAATCCTGCGGGGGTTTGCATCTTTTGTGATGGGTTCCAGCCCAGGTGTAAGTGTCTTGCTGAACTGGGGTCTTCGTATGTAACCCTGGTCTTCCTAGATGGAAAAAAAATAAACAAATAGAAAGGAAAGATGGTTTTGAGTATAACATTAAATAGAAACTAGAGAACTTGCTTGTACTAGTCAGGCTTGTGTCTAGAGGTGGTCTTGGTCAGTAGCCAAAGCAATTCAGGCTTGAGCCCTCCTCATTTCTGCCCAAGGTCCTGCCAAGGCACAGAGCTGGTGCAGGACTGTGCTGTGCTCTGACACCTGGCACCAGCAACTGCAGCGGAGCAAGGCTGTTGGAGAAGACCTCCGGTTCAGGTGGTGCGAGGGGACTGTGAGGCTGGAGGTGCAGGGCTGGCCGTGCGGAGCATGGGGGTTTCTGAGCACACGGGCTGGCAGGTGGCTTCTGAGGCACGGTGTTGGAAAAGCAATTTGGGACCAAGGGGAATAGCAGGGGTAGAGAGCAGGAAAAGGTGTCCCAAAGGGTGGAAGCTCCTCCCCAGGCTCAGGTGTCCCAGTTCGAAACTGGGAGCCCAGGCAGGGAAGGAGGGGGAAAGGCTGCAGCGAGAACCGGAAAAACCTGCTCACGCCAGCCCAGGATTCACATTACTCACGCTGCTTTAAAACAGGTCAGGTTCGCTTTGGCTGCGAGGCAGAGATGGCCAAACAGCCTGAAGACTCTTTTCAGCCCAGCTTAGAGCAGGTCCGAGCTCCCGTGTGCCTGTTTGCTCTGTCACTGCTCCCATGCTCTCCTAGCCCATCACCAGGGCAAGGTCTTACCGGGGATTTCAGTCTCTCTAAGCAAAGCCTGGGCCAGGGGCATGCATGTTCCCAGCCCATCTGAGAGGTGGAGCCATGGGTGGTGGGATTGCATCTAGGTGCTTGCACCTCCTGACCTGTAACAGCCTTTGAAGAAGCTCACCAGAAGACTTTGCTGGTTGAAGTTGGACAGGAGTTGGCTTCTGGGGATACTCCCCATTGCAAAGGAAGAAGCTTCTGCCTCCCCCAGATGCCATCACAGGTGAGAAGCTCATGGCAGTGGTACAAGCAGAAGCTGCCCTGCTGCACTGGGGCTGGCTGCACCATGCTTCTCCTTCCCACCAAAAGATGGGCCAGATGGCTTGGCCCCGTATGATTTGTCAGGTTCTCGTAGTCAACTGGGTGTGAGCAACGGAGGTGCTAACACACTTGTTAGCAAGAAGGAGGAAAAAAGAAGCTAGCAGAGGTAGAAATCAGATTGTCCAAGGCTAGTGGCTGTATCTGCTTACTAGGCAGAAATAACAATCATTTACCTTTGAATCGCAATAATTCTTCATAATCCTTTGCACCTACCTCATGAATCCTCACCACTTATCTCACCTCTCTTGTTTGGGGATCTGGAAGCACTTCATAAACATTAATTAATTATTCCTCCACACCCCTGCAAGCAAAGTAAACGCTATCCCCACTCTGCAGCTGGGGAAGCTGAGCTCACCTGCCAGCGGAGCAGGGATGCAGGAGCCCAGAGAGCAGGTCCCTGTCCCGTCTTCGACCGCAAGCAACTTTCTGCAGAAGGCTTTGCAGTGTGGGTGTTGGGGACATAATCTGGCATAATTCAGACCCTCCCCCATGCATGTTTCTGTGCTTGCCACCATTTTCACGTGGCAAGAAAGGTGTAAAAGGGATGAGGGCTGCTCCTGCCTTGGAGATGTCTGCAACACAGAGCTGAGCACTATCTCACCACCTTCAAGCCTCCACCACGGGGACTAGGCACCTGCCAGTGGGAAGCACCTGTCATTATTCACAGTAGGACTCTCCCTTTTTTAATGACTACGTTAATGACCCTAAACTGTCAGTGTGAATGTGGTTAATCCCACAGCTCCAAGGACTAGCAGGTCAGAAACTATTCCTCTCTCATCTCCTCACACCTCGCTTTGCAGCCCAGCCCAACACTTCAGCACTGAGATGACCTGGTGGGACTTGAGCAGAAGGCACCAATCCTTGTCCTGGCTTGGAAACTGGGCTGCTGTGAGTAAACATCCAGGATACAACAGCTATGAGTTAGGCCACCCATCTCCAACCTCTCAGCTAGGGGATGTGACGTATAGTGCCATCCTGAAACTAGATGCTGGAAGTTAAAGCTGTGCTCAAGTGATTTGATGAATCTTGGTGCTTGAGAAGGAGAGAGTCTGGCACCGTGGACCAAGAAGTAAATTAAGAGGATGTCCTCTGAAAATATTGACCCTTGGCAGAGGAGGGGATGATGAGACACTGATGGTCCATGTGAAGCTAGCGGTAGCCTGTTGGGAGGAGGGTTGTATATTTCATTGTTATTATTACTTTTTTATTTAATCTCAAAAACCAACAGTTGACTTTTGGAAGCCAAATGGAAGCCAGCAGCAGGGCGGGAGGAGGGTCACGTTTCATAGACAAGTCACAGTGGATTAAATGTAAATGAATCCGCGGCTTGATGGACAAATGGGATCAGTGCCGGGAGCCCCAGCTCCTGGGGGGGATGGATTAGTAACGGTACCGGTGCGTTCTCAAGCAGGGAGGGAATGAATGGCGAGGCAGGGAGGTTTCCAGCACGGCCCTGCCTGCAGCACTGCAAGAAAGAGACATCTCCGGGCTGGAAGGATTGAGGTCAAGCCTAGATAAACACCAGCTTGGTCCCCCATCAGAGAATCACTGAGGCATGAAGAAAAACTTTAACAGCTGCAATGCTGCTTTTGAACCTCACAGTAAAAGGGGGGGACAGGAGGTCAGAACTTTCAATGCCTCTGGGAAGGAGAGGACTTTTCCCGGCAAGCCTTTGAAAAACCCGCACTAAATTGGCGTGACCACACTGCTAAAAGCTTGGGAAACCCGGACAGCTTCAGTCACAGGCTCCCCCGGCAGCGGAGCGGCGAAGCGTTGTTGCATTCCCATACTGCACAGCCGTAATTAACGGGGCTATTTCCTAGGCAAAAGGCAGATCTTGAGAATCCATCCCAGCACCTGGATGGATAAAAGCTTGTGGGATGTGCCCTGGGCATCCTTTCTCCTCCTGATACCGTTGCTCTTTCCCCTTTCTGCTTATCCAGTGCATTTTTTCTCTCTCTGCTCCATCCACCGTGGTTTCGGCTGTTTCTCCCTCCCCTGTTCCCGGTGTTGCACAGCTTGACCCACTGTTGGAGTGGGCGACGGTGATGAGGCTGGGATGACCCATCCCCTGGGGATGCTAGATGGGAACGCAGGAGCTCCAACCTAATTACATCCCTTTTTTGCTACTTTTTATTGCCAAAGGGGTAAGCAAGAGCCCTACTCTGTGTTTCGAGTTACTCACTTCCTCTTTGAAGCTAGATTTTGCTGGTTTGGACTTCTTGCAAGAGCTGCTCTAGCAAGAAGCAGGCAACACAGGTTTCTGAAGGACGTAGGGACCTGCGACTTCAGAGGCCAGAAGGACTGCTCTTGAAGGAGAATGGCTAGTCTTCCTACAGGACCAAGGTCTTCCCACCAGACCAAGGGCTCTCCTTCCTGCAAGCCCTAACCCATGCCGGTCTGCAGGCGGGAATGGTGAGGTGTGGTCCATGGTACGCCAGCACATCAGCTGCAGTAGCTCTGTGGTGCTGAGTCCCGATTCGGCTTTCCCGTGATGCTGCAGCATCTTTTCTTTCTCGTGTCTCTTGTTGTCCTAGAAACAGAGGAAAAAATTCTTCCAGACAAGCCCTTTTGTTACGCTCAGGGCAGCATCTTCTCTCTTAGCAAAGCAGTGTATGGTTGCATAACAAAACCCCTGCCAGAAAAACAATGGTGGGTTCAAAACCTGCCACAGGAACCTGGAAAACTTCAGATCCTCTGGCTGAAAGTCAACATGCCGCGTGGTACCTGCCAATTTTCCCTCCCCGTGCCAGGGCTCCCCTGGAAACGCTGGGATTTTGGGGGTCATTGTCTTTATTTGAGAGGGAACCTTGTCTTCTGGGGAAAACTTGCCCTTGCGTGTGCTGAGCCAGGCAAAGGGTGTGCTGGGCAGCTTCCCTGTGGCACATGCCATGTGGCAGCTGTGTTGGAAAAGGAGTGGCTGGTTTCCTGAGGCTCACAGGGTCTGGAGGCGCATTCCCAAGGAGCACACTGCAAGGGGAGAAGGAGAGGAAAGCACCATGGGGACCATGCAGCAGGAAGGGGACCACAGTCCTGCCTCTGGCAGTGCCTCACAGGAGATGGTGAAATAACAGATGACAACAACCCCACCTCTCTCAGCCTGTCCTCATAGGAGAGATGCTGCAGCCCACCGAGCATCTTCATGGCCCTCTCTGGACCTGCTCCAACAGGTCCATGTCCTTCTTGTACTGGGGGCTCCAGAGAAACTGGGTGCTCCAATAAACTTTACTCTCCCCTCCCAACAACAGCTCAGAGGGTTTGGGTTTTCAGCTCTGCAGCTGCATTGCCTCCAATGCCTGTTTTCCCCTCGTTCCCCGCGCTGACCATGCAGTGCCGTGTTGCAGCACGGGCGAGCACTGCTGTGCCTGAGCTGGCTTGGGTGCCCATCTCGGTGGAGATGTGCTCTGTTAAGAGAAGGGAAGGATGACCTGCTGCTAGCTCACGGTACTCATGGCGGGGACATTTTTGTCTGAACATATTCTGTATCTTAAGAAGCCTCAGAGCAAGGAGTCTTCCCGTTGGACTCCTGACCACATCAGCAAGGCAGCAGCACCTTCTCTGGGGAAACTCAGATAGGGTTGCTATCTCATCTGCAGTAGGGAGGCTGCTGGAGAGACCAAAGGACCTGCTTGGTTATAATTTGGCTGCTCCAGACGCCGAGATAGCTCCGCTCTCTCCTGAAAGCAGCTTGGCTGCTCAGAGTGCAACTGAGCCAGACTGTGACTTTGCGAAACTTTAAGATGCATCTTTAGAAATCCCAGCAAGGAACCGGTGAGAACAAACCCAGAAATCAGCATGGTTGCTTTTTCCTGAGTCAGTCCCAGAAGATGGCCTTGGTGCCACGAGAGCTTCTAAGCTTTGGGATTAAGACTGGAGGTGGGCTCAGACATTGCCAGGGTTGGAGCAGGTGGTGTGTGAGGAGCTGGTCTGGAAGAGCTCACCGGTAGGAACCTGTCCCCTGGAGACTTTAATCCATCTCCAGTGATGGAAGGTGTGGAGAACTCTCTGTAGGGTGGAGGATGAAGGGATCATGCAGGTGTGTGAGTATAGAGTTAGAAGTTTATTTATTTTTTGCACCTTTACAAGTGAAAAGAGATTTCCAACCTTCTTAGAAGCGGCTAGGGGTAGGAAGATTTAAAACCCAAAATCTTCTCATTAAGAGAAAGACAGCCATCCTCACTGGTGGCAAACAAACCTCTGCTCCGTTCGTGTCCGATTAGGATCTTAGAGGAGTATCCAAGCTAATAAATAAGATATGTATCTCCTGAGAACAGCTTTTGTTGTTTTCGTCTATAGATCTTTGTTCCTCCTGCGCTGCAAAGTCTCCAGGGCATGGCCCGTGTTACGGAGCGCCAGATGTATTATCTGATCCTAGGAGTTCATAATTACGAGGAATATGTCAGAACAACAGAAAACTTCATTTAAAAACCCAATTAAAGCTGCCGAATGACAGCTACATACTCATGTGTTGCATCACCGCCTTATCCCAGTGGCTCAGAGGTGGAGGAACAAGTAGCTAGGGATGTTGTAAACCAGACGAGGTCCACCTGAGATGAGGATGTTTCTGACTGTAAGTAAAAATTAATGTTTTGTGACGGGACAGCAGCCCTGAGATCTGTTTTAGAGCAACCACCTGAGGGACCCATGGTCTGATGGGTGGGTTACCCATCCTCGTGAGCTGTAGGACATTTCACAAGAGCTTCTGGATAAAGAAATGTAAAGATAACTGTGTGTCCACCTCACTGTGGGAGATGCTCAGTGCATGAACCAGCAGAGGCAAGGATGGAGCACCCTCATGGTGGAGAACACCAGGATGGGACACCGAGGCTGATGCTACCACAGCCATCCTCATTGCTTGGTGGGCCATGGAGGAAGAGGATGGGCGAGCAAGGAGGGGAGAGTTTTCGAGTGGGTTTCTTGGGAGCTAGGATGGGAAGAGCAGGCGGAGGGAGGAGGTGAGGAGTCTCCAAAGCCTCCTGTTTCTTCCCAAACCGGCCAAACCTGTCTCCCACCTGTCATCTCTCTGTGGTTTAGGGTGGTCAAAGCCGCGGCCAGTTGGCGGGGGTGTGGGGGCTGTACCCACCTCCCTGGCCAGGCCCAGCTCTTCCTCACCAAAAAGGGACCATAGCTTCCATCCCACCAGGCCCTCGGATGGACACAGGCTTGGAGGTCCAGCTGAGCACTTTCAGGCAGGAATGATGGAGAAGTACAGCGCAGTCTGGGTTGGGTTTTCTGGAAAAAAAGGAGAATTTCAGACTTATTTTAAAAATTATTATAAGGATTTAAGACTTTTTTTTTTTTTAGGACAATTTGAAACCAAACAATTTGAAAAAGATAATCTTATACTTAAGAGTAGCTTTTTTAAAGTAGAATTTCAGACATCTTTCAAAAAATATGATAACGATTGAAGAATTTTTAAACAAATAGAATTCAAGACCTTTTTAAAATACAATTTTATTACTAAAATAAAGAATCCTTTTTTTAAGTGGTTTTTTTTAAGAGTGAGGGCTTTTTAAAAGCACAACTTAAGACTTTGTCGGGGGAGGAAGGAGAATTTAAGAGGGATTTTTTAAAAAAAACCAAACAGGAGAATTCCAGACTTGTTTTCTACAGGAGAATTTTGAATTTCTTTTTTTTAAAAAAAAGGATAATTTTTTAAAAGAAAGAATTTAAGGAATTTTTTTAAAAAGAAGAATTTAAGACCCTTTTTTTTTTTAGAAAAAAAAAGAATTTGAGACTTTGCCAAATGAAGAAAACTGAGACCTGG
>VZZY01005360.1:1377-25657 GCA_013400335.1 Eurystomus gularis | reverse complement strand
CGGGCAGCGGCGGGTAGCCCCGGCATCTTGGGGTGTCCGGAGCGGACCCGGGACGGAGAGGAGGTGACTTAGGGGCACAGATCCCAGGAGGCGAGCCCGGGCTGGGGCTGACTGGGAGCGGCTTTGGGCACCAACGGCCCCCCCCGGCACCTGTCCCGCCTGCCCGGTGTGCGCTGGGCCTGTCCAGGCGGTTGAGCACGGGGTGGCCTCACCTCCGGCCTGCCCGGGGCACCGGGAGCTGCCGCCACCGGCGTGGCCCATCCAAGCCCCACTCGAAGGAGCAGCGTCGCTGGAAACACCGTCCAGAGCCCACGGCCGAGGTGGTGAGGGGCTCTGGGGGTGGCCTGGGGGTCTCATGGTGGCCTGGAGGTCTTGGCTACCCAGGCCAGGAGCCTCCCCTCACGTTGTGCATCCACAGGGCAAAGCTCTCTATCCTTACTTCCTCTCGAGACGTCTCCGGCTCCCCGAGGAGAGGGGTTAAATTCCTCGATAAGAGCCTGGCTCCTCGCTGCATACTTCTGATGCCTTCTGTGAACTCTGCCGGCAGGTTGTTTTGTAACTCTGCTCGTGGGAGAGCGAACTCCCCTCCCTGGTTTTTCCCAGCCCTGCGACAGCACTTTGGAATTGCGCCTTAAAAAGCCCAGTTGCGGGTTAAAAGCCCAAAGTTGGGGCTGAGGGGGGTGTTGCAGCGAGGAAGGGGTCACGGCCGTGTGCCTCTCGCTCCAACAGAACCGCTGCCTCCGGTGCGGCCCGTGGCACTCTCCTTGGGACGGCTGGTTTCGGGAAAAATGAGGGAGAGGCAGGTGGAAAGGGGTGAGCAGCGATCCGGAGAGGCGAGACTGGAGCTTTGGCCGCTCCTCACGGTAAGCCAGGGCCGGCTCCCAGGGCTGCCGGTGCTCGTGGGCCCCAGCTCGGTGCTCTGCCGAGACTTGCCGGGCAGGCGCCGAGCCCCGGGAACGTGTGGCAGCAGGAATGCCAGAGCTCGGCCGTCGAGTGGCGGGCGCTGGATCCGTCCGGAATGGGGCAGGGATGTGACGTGCGCCTGGCTGCTTGCCTCGAAGGACACCTGCACGGGGTCACACTCCTTGGACAGCTGGAACTGCAGCTCTTCCTGGGGAGAAGGGAGCAAGTGGGTGTGTGCACGCGCTGGATCCATGGTGGATGAGCGGGAAGCGTATCCACTGGGCATTGCCCGCAGTGTCTGCTCAGGAAGGGAGGATGCTTTTACCTTCTGGTGCTTCTGGAATGCCAGGAATCCTCCCGCATCCCGGTTATCTGGCGGGAGAGCCAGAGCAGGGCGCCTGACCTCCCTCTCAGCATAGCTCTGCTGGCTTCCCCACACCCTCCTGAAAGAAACAGCATGGAAGTCGAGAAGCCTCCCCAGGCGGATACATCTTCCCAAAGCCTTTCTTCCAGCTTTTCAGGGGAAGCACAGCTTGCAGGTGCCCAGCACCCTGCGGCACTGAGCCCTGCGGGTCCAGGGGTCCCACACTCTGGAATTTCCCAGCAAGCAGATGCTGGTTGCTCTAAAAAGTAAAACTCTTTGCAAATGAGCAGGCGAGAGGTGTGGGAGTTAGTTCTACCGGGGCCTTGAAGGGGAGACCTGAGCAACAGTCTGCCCCTGAGATGGTGAAACAACGTAAGAACTAGATTTGGTTTATTTTAAATTCTCTCTTCTTTCCTTACGCTTAAGAAAAGCGAGTTACGGCTGCACTCAGGCACTTGGTAGCTTTGGATGCCCGCGGGCCCCAGTGAGCGTGCTGAGGAGCTTGCCAGGCTTGACCAAACCTTTTGGCAGCGGGTGGCGGCTGGCCAAAGTGGTGCAGAGACAGCCAGTCTGAGTCATCCCTGGGTGCTCCTTCCCCTGCTCTTTGGAATAGGACTTGACCAAAAAAGGGAGGATGGTGTAATTGCTGAAGAAACAGGGATTTACTGTGCCCGGGCAAATAGAGGAACTTCTGCGCCCAGGTGTTTTGGGAACTGGATGTAAAATGGGGTTGGGTGGGAGCTGGTGTGCTCCAGCAATATGTGTGTTGTCCACCTCCATGGTGGAGGTGTGTCATGGTCGCCTTTACCATTGCCAGGTGCTGCAGAGAAGTATTGCCGGGTGCATCTCCTAAGGTCCCCTCTGGTTCATCTCATGCATGGTTCTCAATGTCTGTCCTGTTTGTGTCTTCTGCTATGGCAAAACCCTCCACTGGTGGCTTGGAAGTGATTCATGTTCTTCTGTCCCGCCATGTACCAGGGAGCTGGTGCTTTGGGACCAGAGAAGGGATCGATCCTCCCTGGCTGGGAGGCCATGATGTCCATGCCAGGGCTTTGGAGCAGAGTATTTCCTGGAGTCAGGCAACGTCAGGCGCTGTGGTGAGCTAGGAAGAAGTCCAGGTGCTGCTGGAGGATGGGTTGCTCCATGCCCAAATTTAAATAAAGGCGTGAGGGGCATTTTAAGTATTAGCTCTGTGTGTGTGTGCGCGTTGTTTTTCAGAGCATCTTCTTAAGGGATGTTCCTCAATCTGTCCCAACTTGTCTATGCCCTTGTAAACCTGGGTAGTCAAATTAAGGCATAAGCGTGTCTCCACAGAAGGTTTTTAACAAAATCCTATTATTGTAAATGATTGCTCACAATTTTATGTCCTTCCATTTTTCAGATGCCAAGTTCATGAGCTTCTAAAAGCAGCTGATTATCTGGCTTTTTGTGAACTGGAGTCAGCACTTTCTTGAGGGCTGGGGTGCTTCCAACTGCCCTGGGCTAGTCATCTAGAATAACTCGTTGCTTCAAAAAAAAGAGGGGAGAAAAAAAAAACTCAACAACCAAACCCATAACACTTCTTACTTGAAGACATGGGTGAATCAGCCCTGAGCTGGAAACTTTGAGGCAGCTGAGCTCTGCCTGAATTTGGGAAGGCTTCCTCTGCTGCAGCGCAGGACCTGCTGGAGCTCTTGGTCTTAGGACTCGTGCTCAAACCTCCCCGTGGCCCCCACAGGTGCCTCCTGCCTAACTGGGAGGACTGGTGATGGGATCCTGCAGTGCTCTCAACAGTGTTTTGGGGTCCAGCATTCCCCATGATGTTAGACCTAGCATGGGGACTTTGGAGGCACCTGTAGTATCTTATAGGAGAGTAGCTGGGTCAGCAGAGAAGCCTGGTGAGCAGCAGCCTCCCCTTTGCTCCCTGTTTTTGCTGCATCCTGGGGAAACCGTTGGCAAGGGGTGGGAGCACCCAGCCGGTGTTGTGAAGCTGCCCAGCTGAGGGATCGAGTGGGGAGAGAGTTTTTTAGGGTTCTTGCTGGTTTAATGATTCCTGCTGGGAATATTGCTTTCCCTGGGAGGTGCAAGTGCACGGCAGGGAGCTGGTGTCTGCCTCTGGATGCTTGCCTGAGGTGGCTGGTGGTGTGCAGGGGCTTGGATGAATGCCACAGACATCTCTAGATAAGAATAAAGATGGGTTGGGTTGTTCGGAGGCTTTGTGGTTGCTGTTTTCACTTGCTGATTTTTATTTATTTTCTTCTCCAAGTTCTGGCAGAGTTTGGAGGTGGCAATGCTCCTTTCTGCAAAGAGCCAAATGTGCTTGTGGTGGGAAGGTTGGTGGACCAGGTGATGGGCTTTTACCTCTTTGCAAGTCAAGATCAGTGCTGGCTGGTTCCTGTAACATGACCCTCCCCCCCCCTCTACTTCTCTGGGGCACAACTTGAGCTTAATCAATTGTCAGAAAGTAGCTCCTGGTCTCCTTGGGCTCTTGACCAGTGTGCTCAGGTCTGCTTAATGGTTTGTGCCTGTAGGAAGTCAGGTGTTTCCCAGGCTTGCTCTGAGGACATCTCTCCTTCCTCTCCTCCCTGACCTGGTTCCTCTGGGGTGGGGCTTTCTCAGGGTGGCTTGTTGAGTCCCCAGGGTCCCATCCCAAAGAGGTGTCTCTGAGAGGCTTTCCCAGGGCTATCCCAGCCTGGGCATCAGGTTGTACCGTGTCATACCTGGTCCAAGGTATTTCCACCTGCCCCACCATTGGTGGGGAAAAATCTGCATCATCTATTTGTACCGTGGAAGGGATTCCTGTAGGGTTATTTTTTCTTTTTTTAAAGTCCTTTTCTATTGCTCTTTATAGTCTTTAAAAAATCTTACAAACTCAGCATCTTACTTCGCAAAAGGACATTTGCTCTCCCACTCCAGTGGGGAAGTATCCCTGGGACCCAGGAGCGATGTGCTAGGAATGGCATCACATCTTGGAGAAGCTGCACTCCGAGGACTTGTTCTCTTTCAAATCTACTTTGCCTCAAGTAATTTTTGGAGTGTTTTAACACTGTTTGAGGATCGTCTTGGCTGCAGTGTTCAACTTTGTGCTGTCTTCTTTGATTTCATTTGGCTTTCTAATGACCTGCTGGCAGTATAAAGACGTTGGGGTAGGGGTTCAAAAGGCTGAGTTTCCCCAAAGCAGCCTCAGGTGAGCATGAGTTGCGTGAGGATTCAGCTCCTAAATGCTCCTGAAAAACCAAGATGTTTTTATTGCATCTTCCTTTCGGTGCAGGCAGGATGGCCAGCGTGGTCCCTGGCACCAGTTCCCATTCCATCCTGGTCCTTCAGGTGTCACTGAGTGCCGGCAGAGCCCTTGACCCCAGCATGTGGAAGGAGGACACGTATATGTGGAGCAGGAGATGGAGCTCTTTGCTGGTGTCCAAACTCCTTCAGCCAGAGGTTGGCTGCCTCCAGCAAGGTGGTTTTGGGGATCAAAGTTGGTTGTGCAGCCATGAACTCCATCACTTGTTGAAGGACAGTGACTTGTCCCCACTGAAGGATGGCCCCTTGTGTTCTAGTGCCAGATAAGGGATTGAATTGCCTCTCCAGAGACATACCTCCATTTTAGTGCTTTCAAGAGCTTATTATCTCTGGGTGGGTTCAGGCAGGGATTGATCGCACCTCCGCATAACTGATCACATGCCAGGTAGCATGAAAGCAGAGACATCTAAAACACCCAAGTGTCTTATCAAAGGCTTCAACCTGGATTAATTCTAGGTCTCTTGATTATTTGACTCTGTGTGTCTGTGTGTGAGAGAGAGAGAGAAAGAAAGGAGCTTTCTTTTTCAGCTCTCGGCAAAATGTCATTAAAGTCCTTTTGAATCCTACAAAGTTATAAATAAATATCTGTGGCAGCATGCACCTGCATATTCATCAGCGCATCCTCTCCTCCGGAAACCCAGCAGTGTGTCCTTGGCGTGCAGCCGCTTTCCCAAGCAGGGTAGGAAACTGCGAGTTATTCTGGAAATGGAAGCTAAAATCTGGAAGGTTTATCCCCGGTTTTGCATTTGCTAATTTGCTAATTACCCTCTCCCCTAGGATGAGAAGTGGAGTGGAAAGAGGATTGCTGGTGGCTGACGCCAGCTTTTCTGAAGGAGGCTGGAAGGCAGGTTGGTGGGAGAATATTTGTAGGTCATTTGGCTTTTTCATGTCCCTGGTTCTATTTGGAGGAGAGGTGCAGAGCCTGAATTTTCCTGTGCTCCTATGGAAATGAAATCCCTGATTGCTTGGAGATGAGATGGGGAGAGCAGCAGGTCAGTGCCTGTCTCCACTTGCCTTGTAGATGGCTAGGGTGCATCTTGTCCTCCAGGCTGGAATGGGAGAGGTTGTGCTTTGAGGGTCGTTTCTGGCTCTTCTGGAGGCATTGGGAGAAATAGCTCATTGGTTGGGTTTTCCCCATTTTGGTCTTGCCCTTAGTGGGGGAAAAAATTGGAAATTTGGAGGAAATTGAACCTCTTCTCCTCCTCTTTGGCTGGGGAGGAGAAAGCAGGTACTTTGGGTACTTCGGAGTATTTCCAAGGCTCTTGCATCTCCAGATTTGTGGTGTTCCTCCTGCAAACCCACATGATGAGAAATATAAGCTGTTCTCTGACTTGGGGAATGGGCTGTGTGTAATGATGGGGGAATATTCACAAACCTCAACGTGCTTTCCCTGATGACTGCTGCAGAAGATGAACGCAGAGGAGTTGCTGGACCTGCTGGCAGATGTGTGCTGGGGTTGTGTCTGCATGTGGATGATTTGGCAAATACCCTTCAGAGCTTGGCTTTTAGGAGCTGGATTGTGAGTCATCGTGCCCTGAAGATGATGGGCATTCGGGCGTCCCGGAGCTGCTGTGCTGGGGCTCGCAGCTGGGCAGAGGCTGAAGCCTTGACAGCTGAAGGGCAAGCACCGGATTTTGCTGTATAAAAATAAAGCCAATAGTTTTAGCGAGAAATTGGAGAGTGGGCTCAACCTTGAAAGGTTTTCAAGTCCAACCCCTAATCCTCAAGGCTGATCTAGGTACCTAACCCAGCCTTGGCCCTGTGCTGGCAGCGGGACACTGAAGTGCTTCCCCAGCCTCTCCTGTGCTCGGTGTCCGGGGCAGCTTCAATTGCACGGGGAAAAAAGGAGCATGGCATCATGAGAGCCTTTCCTCTTTCCCCTCTAATCTATGTGTTGTTAATTTTGCTTCACCCACTTGAAGAAACTGTGAATTCACTCTTGGCTGCTTTCCTGAAGTCGCTGTTGACCAGCCTTGCCTGCTCCTCTGCCCCTGTGGACCGTAACCATTAGCACTGTGAGGGAGAAATACGATGCATCACGGTGAGGAAGATGATCCTTGCCCTTCCAGGGTGGAACGCTGTAACGTGAGTGTGTGCAGGAGGTGGAGCGGGGTTGGGGGGTTGCTGCTTTTAATTTATAATGAGTTTTTGGCTGGTCGCTCATCTGTGGGGAGGACTGGCTGCTAAACATCCCTGCGGTCTCATCCCTCCCTACGATCCGTGATGTTTCAGCACGGCTCTTGGTGCTGGTCTGCTGCGGCCACGGATCTTGGCTTCTGTAAAGGAGGAAAAAAGTTTCCCCAGCTTCTTCCCAGTGCTGTTTCTGAAGCCTTCGTGTGGGTCTGGTGCTGTAGCAGACCCCAAAGCTTGGATGAAAGAAATGGTGAGAGAAATCCCTGCAGGTGGAGCTGGGATGGAGTGAGGTGCTTCTGCATCCCTCTCCTGAATCCCTGTGGGAGGCTGTCATCCTGAGCCCCATACCTGTCCCCTGTCACAGCCCTGGGCAGGATTTGTCCCTGGCTCTTCCTGCCCTGCTCAGCCTTGCTGGTAGACCCCGGGCATGTTGGTGTTGGTCTGTAATTTTGGGGAGGAGGTGGAGCAGAAAATCCCCAAGCCTCTGATTTGCTCTTAATGGGGGGTTGCTGGTGTGATGCTTGTGGCTCTCCAGAAATCTGTCTCTTTGGGCTGTCCCTGTGAGATCCTAATGTGAGACACTTCCGCCATGGGGTTCTGGGGGACTTCAGCAGTGGTCTGTGGCTTCAGGCTCAAGTGATGCCTCAGCTCTTGAGCAGTGCAAGCAGCACGGGACTTGGTTTTCCTGGTCTTGGCCCTTCGATCTCCTTTGGATGCAAGAAGCCCTTGAAACATGGATGGAACTTCTGCAGATGCCAAGCACGAGTTAAATCATGAGATGCCTCCAGCAGAAGCTGCTTGCTATCGAAGTGTGATGGAGCCCAGGGGGGTGCAGTGGGCTGGAATCCATCCACACATCTCCAGTAAAGCTGCTGCTTCAGGGTGGTCTCCAGTGGTTGCCCCTGTCCCCAGCTGGGGTTACTCCAGCTGAAGGAGAAGAGTGGAGTCCACGCAGCTCTTGTGTGGTTTCAAAATTACTGATCTCAATAGTTTGCTGATTTTTAGGGCTTGCTGTCAGGCATGCCGTGGTAGAGCAGGGAGCTGGAGGAGGCATGATGGGTGGACCAAGGATGTGGGAACTGTTTTGGGCACCCCTAAATAAGCTGCTTGCGTGTGAATTAGAGCCCTGTGCCTGCTGCTTCCTTGCTCCTGGGTGTTTGTGGCCACCTTGCGTAAGAGCTGGTGGCTTTGATAGGCCTGGGGCACCTTGCACACCCTCCCTGTGACAGCGGAAGGATGAAGAGCTGCCTCTTTGGGCTGTGACCGCTCTGGTAGGACTCGTTTGTCACCTCTTGAGCTTGTTTAACCCCTATCAGCTGTTTGCGGAGGTATGAAGTAACCCATTTGCTGCCCCAGGCTGGAACCCGGTGCCTGTGTCCTTCCCCCATGCTGCAGGAGAGGATGATGACCTCTTTGATAGGTGGCCCTCTTGTCTGCTTTGCACCAGGCCTGGAGATGGTGTCCCTTCAGGCCAGCATCCTCAGGACGAGCATGGCACCGTAGGTAGGTCCTACACCATCTGGCTGCAGGCAGGGCTTTGCCTGGTGCTCCCTGCTGCAGTGGCAGTGACCATCGGTGGGTGCCAGAGTTTGCCGCATGGACAGCTCCTTCAGAGCCATGTGTGATCATTTCCACCCAGTATGGGACCTGCCGGCCCGGGAAGAGCCACAGTGTCAAGCCTTGCCATGGCTGATCATCTCCACCTAGCATGGAAACTGCCAGCCTGGGAAGTGCCACAGCATCGACCCTTGCTATGGCTGGTCTCCACCCAACGTTACACCTGCCAACAGCATCAACCCTTGGCCCTGGCCTCAACCTTTGACTGTGGCATCACCTTCTGGTCTGGGAAAGCCCAGCAGAGCTGCTCTATTCCTGCAACACCCCAGCTGAGGACAGATGATGCCACTCTAAAAGAGGGACTTGAGGCAGGAGGACACTGTTGATGGGCTGGAGGGCAGCCTGGACCACACTCGTCCCCTCCAACCTGCTTCCAGATGAGTGCCCTCAGGAGGCTTCAGTTCCCTGTGGATCTTCTCCATGTTGGGTCAGCTCTCCTCACTGGAGTAACTGGGAGGTTTCTGTCCCACCGGAGGGTTTCAGCAGGTGGCCAAGTACCATCTCTTCCCTTTGGTGTCCAGGAGCTGGGCCTGGTAGAGCGGGCAGGGTGGAACCTCAGGAAGCATTAAATAGCTGCTGGGTGCGTCATGGCAGCAGCTGATCCGAGTGGGTGAGTCACGGCCAGCGTGCCAGGGCGCGGGATGGCGGCACGGGCCACTCCTCCCTCCCTCCCCACTTGCTCTTCACTCGTGTATTGTTTATTTTTGTGTCACTCGTGTGTCTGCGCCCAGCCAGGATGGGCATCCCCTGGCGTCGGGTGGGAATGGAGTGAGGGGGTCAGGCTCAAAGCAGGAATAAAATGACTGAGAGTACTCCAAAGGGATGCAGAGCCCCTGGTCCCCGTGGACACCTTGGTCCTCCTTGGATGGTGAGCTCATCCCAGCCTGCTCTCAAGTACAAATACGTCCTCATTTCTTAGTTAAGAGGCTTTATAACCCTACCCCCAGCCCAAACCCTGACCTGAAGGGCTGGTCTCCTGGCTTTTTGCACTTTTAATGAGGCTTGCTGGGAAGCTGTCCCTGTTCCCCTGCTCCTCCTGCCTGCCTTGCATGTATCTGGCTTTCTGCCAGGGGTGGACGTAGCGAGAGGGGCGAGCAAACCCCCCAAAATGGGTGAAACCTCAGTGCTGGTGGGATGCTCAGCTCAAACCCATGCTGGTCCCAGACGGTACTTGTCAGGAGCTCTTGTAGAAGCATTTGGGTGCAACTATTGTGTGCAAAATCGGTGTTTTTCTTTCCTAACCAGTTCTTTTTTCTTTCTTGAGTGTGGCAAAATGTGAGAGAAAGGCACTTGCAAAGTGTTTGCAATGCGTGGCTGCCAGGTGCTGTCTCAGCTCCTGAGAGTCCCTGTGAAGGACACGGGGGGTGTCCCTGCAAATTGATGGCAGCCCTTGCTTTTGTAAGGAGGGTGACTGGTCAGTTGTCTTGCTGGCCACATATTATTTCAGGTCCAGGGAGCTCTCTGAACCCCTGCGAGTCTCGGCAGCCATCAGGGTGGTGGTTTGCAGGAGCCGTGCAAAACGTGCGTCCTCTCGCACGTGCAGAAATGCTCCTTCATCTCCTCCTCCTTTGGCCCAACAGCATCAGGGAGGCTGGGAGACGGCAGCGCCAGGAAACAAAATAAAGCTGCAAGTTCCAAGATTGTTGATGTAAATAAAAAAAGAATTTTTTTTTTTTAGTGTCAGCATTTGAAATTCTAACTCTCAGCTAGGAAATTTGTTGGAGTTGTGGTATGATTCATCCCTACCCTCAATTTTAGGACCCATCGCATGGGGAGGGGAGCAGAAAATCAGTCGCTTTGTTAATCTACTTCCAAAAAACATTATCTAGACATCCATAGTGGGGCGGGGGATAAGAATAAAATGAGAGTGGCTTTTGGGAGGAGTCCTGGTGCCCGCAGCCACCCGCTCACCTCCCTGGCCTGCTTCTGGGGCAGCCGGTGGGGCCTGGCAGCTGCCTTGGCTTCAGGGTCATGATCAAAGTCACCTCCTAGGGCGAACACAGAGGCAGCTGGAAACTGAGAAGTGCTTCTTCCCCAAGGAAAGTCCCAAAAAAACCCTATTTGGCCACCAGATGGGGTAGCGAAGGCAGGGGCTCAGCAGCAAAGCTCGGGGAGACGGGGGTCATGTTTGCAAGTAGAGCAATGAGACCCCCCAGCTGCTGATTTTTTAGGGGTGATGGTAAAGAGCTGGGGTTGGGGGGTTACAGCGGAGGTGCTGGGGGTGAAGTCGGGTTTTGGAGGTTTTAGGCTTTTAGGGTGGTGGTTTTTGAACCAGGGTGATGCTGGCGCAGTGGAGTATTGGAGATGAGATGCTGCGTGTGGATTGGGATGTGTGTCCTCCCCCAGGCAGGGACTGAGGGGTTCAAGGAGCATCGCTGGTCCTCCCAAAAGAAGATGAGCTGCCTTCATCCCGTCAGCTACTCCGTCACCCCAAGGCTTTGGGGGAAGAGGGGCAGCTGGTTTTGGGTGGGCTGGGGGAACTGAGCCTGCCCTGGGAAGGGGCGAGGAGCAGCCCCCAGCCCTATTTATTGCAAGGGGGCAAATAACATCCCGTGTCCGGCAGCAAGCTGGGGATGGTAACCCCCAAAAACCCTGGGGGTCACGGCGAGTGATCACTTAACAGGGACCCCTGGCACTTGCACAGATTTAAGGAAATAATAGTAAAAAATGGCTGAATCTTCGGGTGCTGGGGGATATGGTGGGGAGACACACGCCGGGGAGGGATGTGCTGGCTGCTTTTGGGGGGGAAAATCCCCCCGTATCTGGAGGAAAGCTGGCCGCTGCCGCTCCCAACTTTTTGGCACAGCACGCTGGCTGCTGGTAAATGATTGTCGAGGCGGGGCCGGGGCTTGGTGCTGGGTTTGAACCCAAACAGGTGCCTGGGACTGGTGTGCCAGCCGCCATCCCGCTCCCGGCAGCGTGCGGCCACCGCGGGGTTCTGGGGGACAAGGTGAGGCTGCGCGACGCGATTCAACCCGCTGCGATCTTCTGTCTCACTTATTTTCAAGCTCCTGGTCTCCCCGCGGGGTCGGAGCCGGGGAAGCCAGGTTTGATGCTAGCTGGGTCTCTGGCTGGGGAGGGGGCCATGCTCCCCGGGATACATTGCCACCCCGAATTTGGCAAGAAGGTGCCGCGGCAAGGTGGGACGGTGGTTTCGGGGTGAGCTGGGTGGTGCCACGGCGGTGCTTGGACTTTGCTCCGTGCTGGGAAGCCTTGAATGCACAGGGAGGGGGGAACAGTGCCAAAACCCAGCGTTGAAATGAAATCGGGCTAAACCTTGCAAATTTTAGTGGTTTTGGGGCTCACAGGGAGGTCGATTGAGCCCAAGGTGCCCTTCACCCCCACCAGTTTCCCCTGGCCACCCAGCCAAGGCAAACATGAGCTCAGCGCCGAGGTATTTGCGGCAGCCACTCCATGCCCACGTTTCATGCCCACGTTTCGGAGGTGGGCAGGTGGGTGGCACCAACAGGACCCAGCACCCCGGGGGAACGGCCTTTCCAAGCTGTATCTTCCTGAGTTTCACTGTGGCTAAAATCCCCCGTCGCTGGAGGCGGGTCCCTTCGAGCCCTCCCTTTGATTACTCAAGCAGGCAACAAAAAAATAAGCAAGAAATGGTGTTTGACCCGAGGTCGAGCTTTCTGCAACCGCGCTGCCAATGTGGGAGGGCTGGAGCTGAGGGACAGAGAGGCTGCAGCCAGACGTGTTATGTTGGAAAAGCCGTTTGGGACCCTCTGGATAGAGGGTCTGGAAATTTCCTATATACGTTCCTCTGCCCAGGGCTTTCAGACAAGCCTGATGCTAGAAAAAGCAGTGTTATAGGGGGAGGAAAGGCACAACTTTGTTTGCACGGTGTTTGAAAATACCGTAAGCTGAAATATTTGAGTTCTTTCCAGCCTGTGCTTAATTTTTGTTTTTAATTGTGGAGTTTTTTTAAGATTGTGGCAGTTGTATAGCTGCTGGGAGAGGCAGGAGTTGGGTGCATTGGGGCTAATGGGTGTTATTTTAACGCAGGAGAAGTAACCATGGGTGGGAGTCGGGCTGGGTCCTGATATTGGGCAGAGCATCCCCCGGGAGACCCGGCTTCACCGCTGGTGTTTGTAGCCGGCTCCCCCTCCCAAACCCCACCTTTGGTCGCATTTTTGTGCAGAAAGAGGCTTCCTTTTAATTTCCTAATCCCTCCTGATAAATTGAGGCATAAGTAAAGAGATTAAAATGTGCATTATGTGCACCTTCTCTGGATGTCCTGTTGCGAGGGTGGGCAGCTGGCGGTTTCTCCACCTTTTCCAGTATTGTTTGGAAAATCCCACCGGTGCCACACTGCCAGATTGTCAGAGGAATCGCAGTGAAAGTCCAGCAAACCCATAAAAAGTCTGCGCTTGCAGCAGAAATAACCTGGGCGTCTTCTAGGCACTGTGCAGGCAGAACCCCATCATTTCCCACCATGGGAAGATTTGGACTCGCTGCCCGGATATGGGCAAAAAAAAAAAAAGGGGTTTTTTAAATTGTTTTTGCATATGAACATCAGAATCTTAACGGTATCAGCAAAAATGCAATCTGTGTGCGTGGAGGGAGGGATGGATGGATGATGACAATGACCAACTGCTCGGTCTAGGCTGCACCTTACAGGATGCTGGTGTTAAAGATGATTTAATGACACCACTCTTAAAGCATCTCATATTCCTCGTTAGCAGCTTGGGGTGGAAACGTGGTTCCTTCTCTTCCTGCAGGCAGCCTGTCCTGCGATGAGCCAGTGCGCCTGAGGCCCGGCAGACGCGGGGATGGAGCTGAAGGTCTGGGTGGACGGGATCCAGAGGGTCGTCTGCGGCGTCTCGGAGCAAACCACCTGCCAAGAAGTGGTCATCGCCTTGGCGCGGGCCATCGGTGAGCTGTCCCCATCTGCTATGGGGCTGCACCTTTGTGGGTGGAGGCAGCTGCCAAGGGGATTCCCTGTCTGTAGGTGCTTCCTGGGAAGAGGAGACTTTGGGTGGGTGGGAGTCCTGCTCCTGGGGTGGTGGGGACGTCACCAGCCGCTGCCCATGAGACAGCAGCCTTGGCACATTGCTGCTGGCCATGGCTTTCCCCATCTAGGAACAGGCTGCCCAGGGAAGTAGTGGAGTCACCATCCCCGAAGCTCTTCAAAAAACACGTAGATGTGGCACTTCAGGATGTGGTTTAGTGGTCATGGTAGTGTTGGGTTGACGGTTGGACTTGAAGATCTTAGAGGTCTTTTCCAACCTTAATGATTCTATGGTTCTATCTGACGTGCTCACCTCCTCCTGGCAGGTCAGACAGGCCGCTACGTGCTGGTGCAGAAGCTGCGGGAGAAGGAGCGGCAGCTGCTGCCGCTGGAATGCCCCTTGGAGTCGCTGGCCAAGTGTGGGCAGTATGCCAACGACGTGCAGTTCGTCCTGCGTCGGACAGGCCCCAGCGTGGCTGAGCGACCCTCCTCAGAGGGTGCTCCCCAAGCCCCTGAGAGGACGTTCATCCGGGCCAGCTTGCCCATCAAGCCCAGGCCCGCCGGCATGGATGCACCCCGTTCCCGGGAGCCGAAAAAATCCATGACCTTCAATTTGGGTCCTATGGGCTCCAGTGACCCTTTTGCCATGAGCCGCTGGAGGCACCAAGCACGGGAAGGGATGGACTTGGAGGGTGGTGGGGTTGTCCAGCCATCCAAGGAGGAGCTGTTTAGGAGGGTGCTTCGGCAGCAGGAGCAGCTGCATTCCTTGGAGGCCCATGGGGACACCCTGGAGACGGACCTACGGCTCTGGGAGCATGGCCGGCTCGCTGGCCAGGAGGATGAGATCCTGTACCTGGAGCACCTGGTGCGGAGGAACGAGACAGAACTGGGCGAGGAGGAGTTCTGGCAGAGTGAGCTCCGGCTGGAGAAGGAGTGCGAGCGGGAGCGGCAGGAGCGGGTTAGGAGCCTGCGGGCCAGCCTGGAGGAGTACACCCAGAGGATCTACGAGCTGAGCGCCCGGACCGAAGCCCTGCAGGAGGAGATCCAGTGGGAGATGGCTGAGAGGGCCAAGAGGGGGAAGGAGACCCCTGTGCCGAGCCCCACAGAGCTGGAGGACATGGCTGCCAAGATGAAAAGGGACCTGGAGGCCAAGGTCAAGCAAGGCACCCAGCTGGAGAGCAACCTGGCCAGCGTGGAGAAGGCCTTGGAGGAAGCCGAAAGGAACCTGCAGGTAGATAGGACTGTGTTGCGCAGCCCCATGGGGTGGTGGGACCTTTGGGAGAGGATGGGACCAGCTTTCCAGCGTCATGGGGCCGATGGGTTGAGTGGGGTCAGTCCTGCCCAACCTGGCCAGTGAGCGTGGGGCTGGGTGCACGGGACTGGTTCATCAGCAGTGACCACTGTTGGGGGGACACCGCCGCTCTTACCCAGCCAGCACGAGGTCCCATACCCACCACTCTTGTGCAAGGTGCTGCTGGGCTGGGGCTCCTGCTGGCTGGTGGACAAGGAGCACAGCATCACCCCAGCACAGGTGATGGTGCTGGAGCAAATCGTCCATGTGGAGGGTTGGTGGCATTGGTGCAAGAGTTGATGTTGCCTTGGATAAAGGAGTCACGGTGGGGGATAGCATAGGTCCCCATGGTGCCTGGGCACAAAGCCTTTGACCACAAACTGTGCAAGGGACCCCATAGCAGGGCCCTGTGTGACATGGAGGTGACAGCCATGAGGCTCACCTCTGATGTCCCCTGGCCAGTCTGTCCCAGCTCCCCCAGCATCAGGAGCTCCAGGTGCTACGTGACACCCTCCCTCTACCCACTGGGTCCACTTCGGAGGGGAAAGGGAGAAGCTTTTGCCCAGGTGGGCAATGGTAGCCGCCCTTCCCCAGGGCGGCCACGCTTCCAGCATCTCCTCTGAGCATCCCATCAGCATTGGTTGCCGCCATTTGCCGGCTGCTCGCACCCTCTTGTGGAGACGCCGCAAAGCAGGGCTGGCCCCAAAACAAGGCCTTCCTCGTCCCTGCCGCCCGGGAACCCCTTCTCGCAGGCCCTCTGAGAGGGGTGGCCGAGCCGGAGAGGGGCAGCCGAGCCGTGGTCACCCCCGAGGTCCCCTCTGTTGGCCCTGGCATAGTGAGCCCCCAAGCAGGGGAGCAGCCCCACGTTTGGGAGGGTGTGCCGGCTGATTCTGTGGGGACACGAGGCTCACCCTGTCCCCTCCCCGGTGTGTGTTTTGCAGGCCCAGAGCCAAGAGCTGGAGGAGTTAAATAAGGAGCTGAGGCAGTGTAATTTGCAGCAGTTTATTCAGCAGACGGGGGCCACGGTGACCATCCTGCAGGCCAGGTCCGAGGAGGACGCCCAGCCAGAGCCGAGCCCGCGCGAGCTGCCAGCCTGCCGGAGAAACGGAGGTCAGCACGCTGCCGCCGGCTCGGCCGCGGGGGCTGCTCCGCGGGACCCCTGCCCGCTCCCCGCCTCCCCCTCCCAGGGCTCAGCACCCCCTCCGAGGGGGACGGCCCCAAAGCTGGCCGCTTCTGCCCCAGGCGCTGGGGTTAGGCAGCAGGGATGGGGTTTTGGTGCTGGCACAGTGGTCCCTCCTCACCTCGGGGGTCTCTGGGATTTGCCAGCCCTGGGGCTCCTTCCTCCTCCTCCTCCTCCTCCCTGGTGAAGCCTTGGGGCTGCTCTTAGCCATGCTCAGGGGTTGGATCCTGTGTCACTGCTTTTGGGGCCAGGGTGGCCACAGAGAGCTTCCCTTTGCAGCATGGCCACATGCCGCCAAAAAGCAGGTGGCCAAGGCCAGCGTCAGCCCCTGAGGCCTGTGGGCTGGTGGGGACGGGCTCCGGTAGCTGGTGACCTCTGTGTTTGGCAAAGAAAGGGCGAGTGTGGTGCCGGAGCCATGTCCACATCCCCACAGGGACAGGAGGAGTTGGCAGGGGGGCTGTCATGGAAGGGGATGGGCGGAAAGAGGGATCTGGGCGTTTCTTCTCCAGAGCACCCGGAGAGGGTGACGAGGCTGCCCAGCAAGCCCTGCCTGAGCCGGGTATTTTTCCCTGTCCCGTAGGTTTTCCTCCCAGTGCCGGCGCCGACTCGCCTCCCCGGGCCAGCACCAAGCAGCTCCTCAGCCATCCCAGGACCCTGCCGGAGCCCCTGGTGTCCAGCCTGAGCCCCGAGGGTGCGTACAGCCGGCGGGCCGGGGCTGCGAGCTGCCCCGGGGAGGGTGCACGGGAAGCGGGGAGAGGCTTCAGCTGCCCGGAACGGGCTGCAGAGAGCGAGCGTGTGCTGGGAGCGGGAGGCTGCAGCTATTTATAGATGCCATTAGGAAGAGCAAAGCTGACACCCCGGCAGCCTCCGCTCTTCTGCCAGGGGCTTGCACGCTGCTGGTCCAGCTCTGCCCTGCCCGGAGCTGCGGAGGATGCTCTTCATCTCCTCTCCTGCTGCCCCACACCCACTGGGGCTAAGACCTTGCTAGGGTTAAGATGGGGAGGATTTCACAGAATCGGAGAATTCTGTGATTCTATAGAATGGTTTGAGTTGGAAGGGACCTTAAAGATCATATAGTTCCAGCCTCCCTACCCTGGGCAGGGACACCTTCCACTAGAGCAGGTTGCTCAAAGCCTCATCCAGCCTGGTCTTGAACATTTCCAGGGATGGGGAATTTCTCTGAGCAATCTGTGCCAGTGTTTCACCACCCTCACAGCAAGCAATGTCTTCCTAACATCTAAATCTGTTTAAAACCATTACTCCTCATCCTATCACTAGACTCCCTGCTAGAGTCCCTCCTCAGCTTTCTTATAGGCCCCCTTCAGATACTGGAAGGCCACAATGAGGTCTCCCAGGAGCTTCCTCGTCTCCAGGCTGAACAACCCCAACCCTCTCAGCCTCATATGGGAGGTGCTCCAGCCCTCGGATCCTTTTTGTGGACCCACTCAATCGGGTCCATGTATTTCTTACGCTGGGGACCCCATTTGGCTCCCATCTTTTACAGGAGTCACTTTGCTCCATCTTGAGCACTAGTTCACCCCAAAACCTTTTCCACCTCCCGTGATCCTTCTTCCACCTTGCACCACGTTTTCGGGTGCAGCGAAAGCAAGCTGTGGTGTCCCTGCCCAGACTTTTGCGCTCACCTATTCCCTGTTCCCCTTTTCTTCTCGTGAGCGCTTGCCCACTGCGATGGGGTCGCTCCGGCTGGTTTTGTTGCTTAGGTTGGTTTTGTCTTGTCTTGCAGTCGTATCGACCAGGCAGAGCATCTGGAGGTAGGAGGGCCCGGCCAGCGGAGGATCGATTGCCTTGCAAGTGTAACTGTATAAATAAACCATATTATATATATATATATATTTTATTTTTTACCGCTTTATATCGTGAATGGATGTGGACGGCCAGACAGAGTATTTTTTACAGACTGTAAAATAAAACCAGCGACCGACGACACAAAGCCACCCTCGTCCCCTGCGGATGGACGCGACCCCCTTCTTCTATTTTTTTAAAGTGCTTTCTATATCCAGCAGAAAACAGCGTCGCTCCTGTCCCGCGTAGCCTCCTCAAAAGACCCGTCGTGCAGCTGATGAAGCCCTTGCTCCTTTGACTAGGAGAGCGGAGCTGCGGTGGAAACTCACCTGGATGGAGCAAGTTAGGGGCCAAGCAGGGCCACGACAAACGGCCTCGTCGCTGGCTGCAGGGGAGGCACAGGAGCAGCTTTCAGAGACGTTTCTGCCCCCCCTCTTTTTTATGATTATAAGAAACCTGTCGTGGAACCCCTCTTTCCACTCTGCCGTGGACAAGGGAGCAGGGAACGCGCAGCGGGGGCTTGTTTTTCTTAAATCTGCTTCGTTTTTCAATTCGTTTTTAAAATAAAAACTGGCAGGATGAGCCCTTCTCCAGCGTCGGTGCGGGCGGGGAGCAGGACGGAATTGCTCTTGGTGACATTTCACTGATTTCCTTTTTTTAACTTGATGGCCAGTAGTTGCTCTTGGGTTTTGTTCCTCTGTCCCCGTGGGTCGCCTTGTACTTTAACTGCGAAACCAAAGCAGTTTGGGGAGGGGATGGGTTTGTCCAGGAGGTCCCCGAGCCTGTTCCCAATGCGTCGTATGCAAAACCTGTGCCTCGGGCCCAGCCTTCGCAGCAGAACGCCGCTTTCCCCGTGTGGATGTAATCCTGTGCGCCGCGGTTTCCATTTTCAATAAATCTTTGGGAAAGGATTTGAGCAGAGCCTGCGTGTGCGTGCCGTTGTGGCTCCGGGCAAGCTGTCCCCAACGGCGCCTGGTCCCGTGCCCGCCGGGCACGTCCCAGCGGTTTGTGCACCCCGTGGCCGCCTCTTTTGTTTCGGAGCCATCTCTTTCCATTTGCTGAATTAAAGCTGTAAGTATTTTATGACCGAGTGCATCTTATACATGCGCTGCTCTTCTTTTCTTCTTTTTTTTCAAATCACAAAGTGCTTTACCGCCAGCGGATGCAGCCTGTCTCCGGTGAGAGGGCGGCCGTCGCTGGGATGAAACATGGCAGCCTTTTAATAATGCACAGCAGCAGCTCGGAGCATTTTAGGACAGGAGGCGAAGGGGATTGCGCTCGGCTGCAGATCGGAGCAGGTAAGACAGCTGGGGGAGAGGAACCTCATGAAGTTCAACCAGGGCAAGTGGAGGGTCCTGCACCTGGGGGGGAATAACCCCATGGACCAGCACAAGGGAGGGGTTGACCTGCTGGGGAGCAGCTCGGCAGAGAACGGCCTAGAAGTGCTGGTAGCTAAGTTCACCATGAGCCAGCAATGTGTCCTCGTGGCCAAGAAGGCCAATGGTCTCCTGGGGTGCATTAAGAAAAGCGTGGCCAACAGGTCAAGGGAGGTTCTCCTCCCCCTCTGCCCCGGTGAGGCTCCATCTGGAGTATTGTGTCCACTTCTGGGCTCCTTAGTTCTAGAGAGACAAGGAGTTACTGGAGAGAGTCCAGCAGAGGCTACAGAGATGCTGAGGGGACCGGAGCATCTCTGTGCCGAGGAAAGGCTGAGAGCCCTGGGGCTGCTGAGCTGGAGAAGATTCAGAGGGGATCTGATNACCATGCTGGGATTCTGTGTAGAGAGGAAACCTCTCACTGGCCTTCAAGCCTCTCTGTCTGCACCTGGATAACAGCAAGTGTGAAAGTCTTGTCAACAGCTTCTTTCCTGAGGCTCTGCTGGGCTCTGGTCCCTGGTGACATGCCCCTCGCAAAGCCAATTTTTGAGGTGTCACCACAGCTCAGCAGGTTGGTCAAGTGATAGTGAAGGACTGAAGTTTGCTTTGCTGGAAGAGCACTAGTGCAGCTGTAGTTGAGACTGGAGACCTGCTGCAGCAGCGAGAGGCGATTTCAGAGTTGTCTTGTTTTGAATCGTGGCTTTGGGTTGTTCTGTTGGTTTGGATTTTTTTTTCCCCCCCATACCTTACGTCGCGTATCTCAGGAAAAATGAGTTAAAAATACGTTTGCTCCATGCAGCTGCATCAAGGGCTTTCTCCCCTGCTTGCCTTTTGGCTAAGAGCACTCGTGTTTTGGACTTCTTGCTTTTAAAATGTGACTAAGAAGAGAAGCGGAGGGTGATGGAGGTTGTAAAGATCAGTTCAAGGGGGAAAACCCCCCAAAAGTGGGTCCAGAAAGCCTGCTTGCCTTGGACATGGCCAAATTTTGAGATGCTATGTGACGTTCTCCGTGTGCCCTGAAAACCTCATCTCTACAGGTTAAAAACTGGATCTTTGGGGTTTAGGGCTACATTTGTAGCTTTGCGCTCTGCAAAATAAATGGGAATTAAGAGAAAAGGAGTGTCACTTGCAGCACCTTTGCTGGACAAAACGGGGCAGAAAATTAATATTAATTTCTTGATTTTTTTTTTTTTTTTCCCTGTGCTTCTGCTTTTGCAACTTATTTCTCTTCAGCCATGATCGGACAGGCCAAACCTGTGCCAGTCTTTCTTGGTGGGGGAAAAAAAAAGGGGGTTTAAAAATAAATCTTATGGCAGTTTTTGACCCTGCAGCTGCTGCCCCTTGGCCGGGATGCAGGGTTTGGAGCTGCTGCTGCGCGGGATGGGGACGGTGCCACTCGGCTGAGAAGCAGGCGTGGGCTTGGGGAGAGCACCGTGGCTGGGGGCTAAGTCTGGTTCTGTGGCTCAAGCCTACAAATTTTTGCGTTTTTTAAAAATTTTATTTTGCATCCTAAAAACCATCCCCCGGCCGCTGTAAAGGCAGCGGTGTCTCCTGAGGTAATAAATGGGTTTACCACCTCTCTCCCTGGCGCGGTGCTCCACGAGGCGTTAATCAAACTCATTTATTACCTCGGGACCCTCCCCACCGTGGGTGACCTATATTCCATGACATGTCACAGCGGGTCCCCGCGCATTATTTAACCGAGCGAGGCTCGATACCTGCCCTGGCTCCCCCGCCTCCCCGCTTTTATCTGCTCTAAAGGCTGTGTCAATAATACATTTCTGCCATTGAATATTTTATTGATGGTTTGACTTTTTTTTTTTTTTTCCTGGCCGCTCGCAAATCCCGTTTCAAGGCTGCGTGATTGTTCCTAATTAAAATTTTATGCCCTGGGAGAAGCCTTCTTGCTATAGCAGAGAGGATGCTGGCCTTTTCTAGGCCACTACAGAGCGGTAGGAAGGAATTACTCATTGTTATGAGATTAAAACAAAGCACATAAATTATTTTTCCCTTAAAAAACAAACCGAAGGCCCAGCGTACGGTGCATTCTGGCTCGCGGGTGAGGCAGGGCTCCAAGGGTAGCGGGTGGCTCGGGGATGCTGAGCCGGGTCCCCGCATCCCTGGGGTGCTGCGGGGCAGCTTCTTCCTTCTGGGAATGGGCTTCAGGGCTTCTCCCTCTCAGATGCTTCTCAGCACCAGCTCCAGTGCCACCCAAAAAGCACGAGGCAGAGAATATACCTGATTTTCACTGGTAAGCAGCCCCAGCATCCTTTTTTTTTAATTATTTTTTTAAATGAAATAAAATAAATCTGCGGGCTCTGCCAGCGCAAGGCACCATTCAGGAGAGTCATTCAGCCACCTCCAGCCTCCCTGGGGCTCTTCTTCTCTCTGCACCACCCAATTATTTATTTTTGCTTAATACTGCATAAGAACAATGGCTCCCAGCTCCTCACCCACCCACCCTGGGCTGGGTCGGCTCGCTTGGCCCCGTCTTCTCCACCGATGGGGCTTGGGGGGCCCACGCTGCCCCAGATCAGGGCCGTTTCTCAAGGCCAGCATAGCTACAGCCGCTTGAAACACTCGTTGCATGATCCAGTTGTGGATCTGTACAAGTCCCTCAGTGTTTGTGGAGTTTGGTTTTTTTTTTTTGCCCTCCCTAAATTTCACCGAGAGTGCCAGACGCGCTTGTGCTGCCTCCCAGCCCCTGGATTCGGGAAGCGGCTTTTTCAAGCACACGCTTCAGCACCAGTTACGTCAGGAAAGGTGCGAAGGGCTGGAGGAGAAGGCGCCTGGTGGGTCTGCTTCCCGAGCCACGGGCAGACGCTCTCCTCGGGTCGGGCACTGCAGGTGAGGAAGAGGAACTATCTGAACGGGCGTCTGCTGTCCCTGCGATGATTTTCCTTTCTCTGTCTCAAGGCAAAGACTGAGCATATTCTACCTTGCCCTGGAAAAAGAAAAAAAAAAAAAGCTTAAAGCACCAGAGGAGGCCGGGAAATTTCCGTGTTTATGGATGAGCAAGTTCCTCTCCCAACGGAACCTCCTGCCAGCAGAAATCTTTCTCTTTTTTTTTTTTTTTTCTTTTTTAGGATGTATTATGTAAGTCCCTGATTGCATTCAACTAACTGACTTCCTCTTAAACAATTTATGTACTCCTGCTATTCCTCGCAGGCCGGCTTGCTCCTCCGGCGGGGCTCACCATGTGGCACACGTTATCGACGGGACACACTGGGACCATCCCGGCGCGGTCCTGGGCCTGCTCACTGCCCTCTGCCAGGCGCTGCAACACGAACAAAACCTCTGAGGAGCACAGAGAGTCCCTTCGGCTTTAACAGGGCTGACGTCCAGCATCTGCCCTTCCTGGGAGGGACACCCCGGCCTCTCCCCAAAAACCTCACAGCAGCAGCTTGGAGCACTGGAGAGCTTTTAGCAGCCTTGGACCAGGCTAAGTATCACCTTATGAATCTGTTTATTAGCTGCTGGAAAAGAAGAAATTAAGAGGCATTGTAGCCCTGGTGTATTTTCTCCGGGAGCACTCTGGAGCTCAGGCAGGGGTGAAAGCACCAAGGCTGGGGTTTCTGCTTGAGGGCCAAGCACGTCACACCCTCCCGCTCTCCTTTTCAAGCCACCCTCGCTGGCCACAGAGGCAAAAGAAGCGCTGGGATGCACAGGGCAGGCGATGCGCCACGGCCAGGTCGCTGAGGAGGCACAGCCTGCCTCTTCAGCCAGCCTGGCGCCCTGGATGACAGTAACGAGCACCCAAACACAGGGTTTGCACCATTTATTGAAGACTTCAGGTGACAGCACAGCAGGTTAGTTTTTTGAATCACGCCACAAGAATGTTAAAAACAGGAACTGAGCTGTGTGCTCCCCTCCGCTTACTGGAGGGAGACACAGAAAAACAAGCAAACACAAACAAACATCACTTCAACCCCTCGCCTTTGCTTACTGGAGCTGAGCAGGATGGTTCCGTAGGTAGCGGGAAGTCGGACGCGTCCATACCACAGTGCTGCTCATGGAACTGGGACCAGTCGTGCCAGGCGACCCGTGGAGCTGCTTCTGCTGGTGGCATCTCCAGGGGTTGGTCGTTGGGCAGCCCCGTCCCAAGCGCAGGGCTATAGCCTCAAAGAGAAACAGAGCACCTTCACTTTCAGACACAGGTTTGTTACGTGCGCAGTCACCTGCGACACGGGGTGGGGGGGACCGGGGGGCTTCGGGTTCAGCTCGCAGACACACTCACGCAGAGGTGGATGTTGCACCAGGTTTCCCCTCTCCCTGCTCTCCACGTGGCTCCACCGCGCTTGGGACCAGCAGCAGGAAGATGCTGGAGGTGCAGCTAGGGAGGAGGGGAGCCTCCTGGGGCTCAGAAAGCTCTGAACTTGTTCCCCCTCCCCTCCATGAAAAAAAAAGGCTCATTTGGCTTCTGAACAAGCAGCTTTGGTAAAGTTTGGGTGTTTTTCCTCTCTTTGCAGCACGTTTGAGCGCCCCGGACTCGCCCAGTCTGCGCAGGGCACGGAGGGAGCTGATTTATCTTCTAGAAGAGCAGATGCTCCACCGGGACCCAAGGGGAGAAACGCCGAACGAGCGCAGGCAGGAGAGATGGGGACAGGCAAAACTGGAGTGAGAGACTTCTCCGTGAGACTTCATCCGTGCAGAGGACCACGTTGCTCTGCCTTCCGTGCCATTAACCACTTACTGACCGGAGCACCGCCAAGTCCTTCGGCTCAAGCCTTTACAACCATCCGGGGCTACACGTGAGCAGCCCGAGCAAGAGGGAGAATGCCCCGGCCCTTTCGGGGAGCCTCGGCAGGCTGCACTCACTCCTAGCTGGTTATTACGAGCTTAAGCTGCCGATAAAGCTGCGCCGCGCTTCAGAACGGACAATTCCCAACTCCCCAGCTTCTTCACCGGCCCCCCCAAAAAAATCGCAAGAGAGAACTTTGCAGGAGAAGCAAGCAGCTTCGTGACCTCCTCGGTCTGCAGGGACAGCCGCCCTGGGCGGCTGGAGGGGTCCCAGCCCGGCTGCCCTCCTCCTCCTCGGGGCCGCGAAGGCTGGGGCCCGGCGGAGCCCGGCGCAGAACGCGGCCGGCCGAGGGGAGGGAGCGGGATGGGAGACGAAACGGCGATGGAAACGGAAAGCGAGGCTCGTTCCTGCTTTTCCTTTCCCAGACCCGAGCGTGCCTCTTGGAGGGTGACTCACCCCGGGCACTACCAAGCATGGCCGCTTCGCCCAGCACACCCTTGGCAGCAGCCGCTCACTTACTCACGGGCCGGGTATCGAGGCGTCGCCGGCGGGGCTGCAGCGTCCCTAACGCGGTGCGGCGTCCACCGGCACCTGGCTGCCTGGGCGGACAGCAGGGGAGGGCAGCGAGGGCCGCCCCAT
>VZZY01005358.1:0-51945 GCA_013400335.1 Eurystomus gularis | reverse complement strand
CATGCACAGCCTTCCCCTCATCTGCCAGACAGGTCACTGAGTCATAGAATGAGATCAAATTTATTAGGCAGGACCTTCCTTTCCTAAAGCCATGTTGTCTGGGCCTGAGCCCCTGGTTGTCTTGCACATGCCGCTTGATAGCACTCAGGATGATCTGCTCCACAACCTTGCCAGGCACCGAGACCAGGCTGACAGGCCTATAGTTCTCCAGATCCTCCCTCCAGCCCTTCTTGTGGATGGACGTTACATTGGCCAACCTCCAGTCATCTGGGACCTCCCCGGTTAGCCAGGACCAGTGATAAATGATGGAGAGTGGCTTAGCCAGCTCTTGCACCAGCTTCCTAAGCACCTTAGGATGAATCCCACCCGGACCCACGGACTTGTTAGGATCTAAGTAGCACAGCAGGTCACAAACTACTTCCTCCCAGATTATGGGATGNCTTGTTAGGATCTAAGTAGCACAGCAGGTCACAAACTACTTCCTCCCAGATTATGGGATGCTCCCCACCCCTGCCTACCAACTCAGAAGCCCAGTTGCCCTGAGGATAGTCAATCTTTTTGTTAAGACTGAAGCAAAGAAGGTGTTAAGTACCTCAGCCTTTTTCTTGTCTTCTGTTACTATGTTCCACCCTTCATCTGATAAAGAATGGGGATTTTACCTGGCCTTTCTTTTTTTATTAATGTATTTATAAAAGTGCTTTTTATTATCCTTGACAGAATTGGCCAGATTAAGTTCTAACTAAGCTTCGCTATGGGTTGGGTCCAGTCAGTGGATAGGGCCCTCCATTCCTCTGAGGAGGGAGTCACCAATGACAACTACTCTTCTCATTTTCTTAACAGAAAAGGTTGTCATACGAGCAAGCCGTCTCGCCTTGGGCTGCTCCTCCAACCCAGGCAGACTATCATCTATGTCATCATTAGCTTGTCCCTCTACCTCCAGAGCCTCATACCTATTCTGTACATATATCAGGGAGGGAAGATGATGTAGGAAGGGAAGGGGGGTGCCTGCGACCGTGAGCAAGAACCCGCTTCCACCTTCCCTCCTCTTGTTTATTATTGTTAGCCTGGTGGCAAGAGGGCAGATGACTCTTTTTCTCATCATGTGCGTCCTGGTGTACCTGCCTCAGGGATGGTAGAGTACGACTCCACCAATCTATCTCCTCCTCAGAGTCTCTGATACTTCTTAACCTCTCAATATCATCTCGTAGCTGAGCCACCATGCAAAGCAGGTGGTCTACTTGGTCACACCTTGCACACCTCCTGTTAATGCTATCACCTACTATTGGAGATAGGCTGTGGCATTCGCTGCAGCCAAAGGCCTGGACAGCTGCATGCCTCCACAGCAGCATTGTCTGGGTTGCTGCATCCTTTTTAGAAGAGGTTTCCACTTTTGCCTGAGGGGATACCATCTCTACCTGTTTGCCTGCTCCTGTTCACGTAAACCAAACCCGGCAGGCGGGTTGCTTCCTCGGCTACTCGCCAGCCCTTACCCTCGTGGCAGCTTCACTCCACAAGGCCTTCTCGCATGGCCCCCTGCATGCGGACAAGCAAGATGGTGCCTCTGACCTGCTGCTCATGCTCTGAGGGTCGCTTCCAGTTTCACCGTGTTTAAACCTCCCGCACTTTCTCCGAGGACACCCCCGGCCATGTCACCCTCTTGCCCTCACCCGCCAGAGATGTAGGCTCCTGCCGGATCTCTCCTTCCTCCCTTGGGCTTCCCTGGGTCAGGGAATTCCCCCCCCCAAAAAAAAAAACCTCCAAGAAAAAGAAAACAAAACCATAGAGCTTTGACCACAGAGTTTACTGGTGCTGGTGCCACTGTCCCCCTGTTCATGGGAAACAAAATTATTTTGGGGGGCCACATCCCAAACCACCTCACAAAAACCCCTATTTTCAGATAGATTTGCAGCCAATTTTGACTGCTGAACTACTGAAGGTGGAATCAGAGATTGTTTCTCTGAGCAATTATCACAAATTAACATACTTCCTGAACATCTTCATTAAAAACAAGACCATACACACACACACCACAACCACCACCAAAAAGCGGCTTAAAATGCCATAGAAATCCTGAGAATCTTCTTCATAGGTCTTTTCTCAAGCCAGCCTTACTAAGTGATTTCTGCCATACTATCCCAATTATTCACAAGTAGCACACATTTAGCTAGAAATGAAGCACAGGAAGCTTCTGCAGTGTCAGATCTCTGCCTATTTTCTCAGGAAGCACCTCAGAAATACAAAACTGGTAAGTTTCAGCAGAGGAAAAAAGTATTAGATGTATTTAAAGTTTTATCCTGATGAACTGGAAAATCAAACAAAACCAAGGAGGCTGATAGGCCTGGAACCATGTTGGACTGGCAGCACATGATAAATCATATATACATACAGATATGTACACAAAGATGTACTTTCTTAGCAAATTGTCAGAGCTATATTGAAGATAAGGAAATAAGGAGAGTTTATGAAGATAAGGAGCTACTGTTAATTATTTAGCTGCTCTGCCAAAGCTATGTTTGGGACAAGCACACACATTTTAGAGAAAAGTAGGCAATGTTCTTACTTGCACATTTACTAGAATTTATAGAGAAAAGTGCTGTGCAGTCTTGTTCGCCCAATTTTCCTGAGATATGAGGCTGTCTGCAGCAGTAGTGTTAGTGCTGACACAGGTATCACTAATCACCCAGAAAAATGCATGACATTTTTGAATTTGGTTCACTAATCATCTCCTTGGAAGCCACTAACACGGTGACAGGACTTAATTTACTTTCTCTTCTCAGAGAACAAAAGAATTTTATCCGAATATTACATGGGGAGGCAAGTTCTTTCCTGTTAGCTGAGTGGCAGCTAATGGAATGGGTTTGAAAATGAGTGGGATATAATGCATGATAAAACATAAAGGATCTACCTGGTAAGCCTTTATGATGTTACCAGTCAGCCCTGTGTAGAGACATCAGACCCCCTTTGGGTGTAACAAAACATTTCATTTTAGCATGTCATATAGAGACTTGTTGAGGTTTAAAGTTCAGAGAAGATGCAAGGGAAGGGCCTCAGTATCAAAAGACAGGTGCAGGACTGGTCCTGGTAAAAAAGCAAATTAGAGAAGAGGAAGGAGGCATTGGAATGGAGGCATAGTTAATATTACCTCATTACTAGCAATTATTTAGATTTCATTTATTATATCCATATTTAACCAGCTATGGAGTCCCTCACCATAGGAGCTTCATGAAATACTTTCTTCCAAAAGTGGGTGGTAACTCAAAGCTAATGCAGAGACAAGTGCAAATCAGAACTCCAAATACCAGCATTGGCAATTCAGACAAAATACCACATTCTAATTGTTACCTTTCATTGATCCCACATGAGATTGTTATGAACATTAATTAGGAAGACACCAGAGATGTAAATTCAAATGTGGGGTCATGTTTCTAGGTCTTACTGGCCTTCTTGGTTTGAAATAAAATGGCTTTTGGCAAGTCCAAACTGTGGTGAGATGATGCTCTGAGGTGTTTAAGCCCATGAATAGGAAGAATAATCTGATTATTGTAGCATTATCTTTTGACTTGGAAAAAAAATAAAAATAAAAATCAAATTGCCTGTTTTGTTAGAGTTTGCCTTTGCAATTTTGGGGACTACCTTCTCTAAGATCACAGGAGGAGAAAATTGCTTATGTGTTTTGAGGTGGGGAAGGACTTTACAGACACTATGGCTGTAGGTTTTGCCTCGCAATTATGTGCCTATATGGAAAAAAGCAGGGTATTAACATACATAGGAGGAATTTATCTCCTGAAAAATAGCTGTTTAGTGTTGGTTAAAAATTTCTAGCATGTTTTAGACCTCTATATAGAGGAAAACATGATAGAGAATCAGGGGGCTCATTATCTCTGGAACAACATCTGGCAGCCAGGTGGAACACCCTCACACATCTAAAATGGTGCTACAAACCTGTATCTACAAACCTAAACATTTATGACAGCAGTGTCAGCAGGTGCTGCTCCTTCTGTATTGTTTTGCACTAACATGTTCTTTGGGGTAATTTTTTTTAACCTTTTCAGAGCAGGTGGATGTTTTCGCTGAAAACGAAATCTAAAAAAGGACGCAGAAATCAAACACTCCACGTGGGATTTGGCCCAATAATAAAATGAAGGTATCTTTGTGTGCACCAAGTGCATAGCTGCAACTAGAATGAGTAGATGCTGAGGGCAGAATTTAGCTGCTTGTGTGCAGGTGGCTGGTCCTGAGCTGCTGCAGGGAATCCCACCTCGTCTCTGACAATCCAGAAGGGTACAGATCTTACAAAGGCCTTGTGACATATCTGCCAGTACTACATAGTCATTATGAATACCTTTGGGCACCTCAAACGGCACAAACAATGGATATTTAGGCCATCATAATACGATTCAGTCTCTTGAAATGAGCAGGGGAGCCAAGTTCATCCTAAAGTGAATGCCTATGCTTGGACAGCTGAGTCATGCCCTGTACCCTGCAGCTGCACTGACAATATCTCCAGTGACATAGCAGGAGCTTAGACAGCTTTACCTGGATACCAAAATGTAGGTCTTTCTATAATGAATTCAATCCCATCTCCTTTATTCTAAAATTTGGATTTTTTTTCTTTGTTTGACTTCATCTGAAAGCTCAGTTTTTAGTAGGTCAATGTCAACATCAATCTTTAGATTTAGCAAGCCACTTCCTATTGTTTGTGTTCTGTTTATTTTCTTTTTAAATTTGTCCTTGTGTTTGCACATATATTAGCATATTACGCTTTCCCAAAGATGGATAGTTTTCAATTGCATGAGCATCTTTAGCTAGCAACTTAAAAATAACTACTTTGAAGTACTAAAACCCACTAGTAAATCAGAAAAATAATTCACTCTTTAGCCTTTGACTTTTTTTTGATGCAGTTTTATGCAGTATACCCCGCGTTCACCTACCTAGAATCCCTAATTTTTTAAAAAAAAATCTATATTAACTGTTCTACACTGAAAAATTACCTGTAACTACAACTATTTTGTAATTATGGGAAATAATTACAAATTCTTACAAGTCTTTGAAGTTTAAGCAACTTTTTTCCACTAACATCCTTGCAGTCTAATTTGAATTCTTCCCAAGGAAACTGGCCATGTAGGATTGAATTACACAATAACTGAAATTAAACTGCTTATCTGGGTAATGATGATTAGATCCTCTTGTATTCATGGCTATATGATATGCGGCTTCATCAGGTTTTTCTTACAGTCAGCTTTATTTAATATTTATTTAAGCAAGAGCTAGTAAAACTGAAGAAGGCATTTTACATAAGACGACTTGATACTTATGGTAAATCCACAGGAGATAAATGTTTCTGTGTCTTTCTCAAATATTTAGATTCTCTGAACACATTTTGGATTATACTGTGATCAATACAACCCTCTTTGAAGACAGTGGCAAGTGGCCCAATTAGAATGGCATAAAAAACTAGCTTTTCCACTGAAATAAAACCCACATATTCAAAATATTTTCCTGTTCCATTCTTAAACAGTTGCTTTAAAAATGTGTTTTCCTTGAAAGAAAAATGTTTGCTCCCAAATGTTTTCAGTTCCTCAGCATGTTGTTTTAATTTGTTATTTTTAATTTCTCTAGAAATATTTCTGATGTGACACTTCTAAATAGGCTTTTCTTCTACCCCAAAAGGAATACAGAGCCTCACCAACAGGATATATTAGGTTGCAATTTATGACTCTATCTCAAGGCCAGTTTTTCTGACACAATGCTATTCAACCTCCTTTTTATAAGTCTTGAACTTCTGTCAATGTTTACACAGAGAGAGGGTCAATAGAGCATCAGTTCCAGTATTAGTTTCAGTGCTCTGATATATCTCATTTACATGGATGCTACTATAAGTCAGACATTTTCTATACTAATCTTTGGTGATAATGTTATTACGATGAAAATTCTGGGAAGGAAAGAATTTGAATTTTTTTCCAGTGACATGAACTGACAAAGAAAGCTAAAAAGCAGATCTCTGGAGCTTCCTATTGTCATGAAAAGTAAAGTCATGAACTTTCAATCTCTGGAATGTCACTGTGCTACATGTGACTCCTGGTAGATGTTAACATTCACCCAATAATTGATGTAGTCTTTATAGGCAACACTTGAATATAATTTCCTTCAAGGAGAGGTTTAATGCAGGTTAAAGAAAAGTCCATTGCCAGTTCTTAGCATTTACATACTGTGTGTTGTTATTTCTGTAGCTCAGGAGACTACATTACAGCCCATAATTACTTTTTAACCCTGCCATACTTCTGCTGCCATGGAAACTCCAGGTGTCTTTGATAGACAAGCAGTGAAGTTTTCTCTTAGCATTTTCTGCTATTTCTTTTAACAAAAATAGTATTATTTTAACAAGCCCTTGCCCACTGCCAAGCTTGCTGTGAGGACTCACAAGCTGCTTGAAAACATCAGTTTAAATCATTGGAAAAATCTCAGATATATCATGAGTCTGGACCAAACACAACTTGCAGATAATAAATCTATAGCTATTTCCAGGTAAGTAATCGATATCTGTTTTCCACTGGGCAGTACAGGAAGCTGAAAGGAATTTGATATTAACTGCATCTGTTTTGGTAGGATTGGAAAGAAAGAACAACTTTTGCCCCAAAGCCCAAAGCTGTTATGAGAATTCTTGCACGTTTTTACTGTTGGATAACTGTTGTTTATTATTAGAGTGGCATGTTTAGAGAAACTGTATTTAAATGTTTTCTTTCTCTTTGGAGGAACAGATACATTGTTGTTGATGAAGTAATTTTCTTCCGTGTTACAACCTGTTCTCTGTTGTTTTTGGATGGTAATGTGCTCTATTAATCAGTCTGCTGTGAATTTTTGTGCTTCCAGCTCATAATTTGCATCTGATCTGACTTTCACACAGCACAGCATCTTCCCTCATACCTCTGAAATGAAGAGAAGCTAAATTCAAGCTTGTTTCAACTCCAATTATCTCTGTCAATTTCAGAGCAAGAACTACATGTCCTGTAACTGCAAAAATGTCATATTATCCAACTATTCCAATCTTTCACCAGCAAAACCCTTTGATTCAGGTGAACTCCAGCAATCCTACAGGCCAAGTCTCTGGTCAGTAAATGGGATCAAACTTGTTTAGCCCAGTAAAGGTCCTGTTCAGCCACAGCCTGGCTGCGGCTTTCCCAGCTCTGTTTTTCCAGCTTTACAACACTGGAGGGACACAGACCCATCTGCACACAGTTCCAGGCTTACTTCAGCATAAGACATGGAGTAAGTACAGATACACACCCCTATCCCACTTTCAATTCTCTTAAGGCCTTTTGTAATTTGCAGCTATTACATCAGAGACCCCCTGGGACCTCCATAGACAAAGTACAACTTTTTAATTGCAATACAGGGCAGAAGGAATGTGAACTGGCTGCTTCCTTTCACAATACTGTGACATTAAAAAAACAAATCTCATTTCAAAATAATTTTTCTCCCTCTTTCCCCTCAAGTTTCATCATTCAATTCCTGCTCATCCTTACGAGTCACCTGGAATTCAATGATCTTGCACAATAAATTAACAGGTTTTCGTTGCTTGGCAACCATAATCTCTTGGTGATTTATTAGGAGTCAAGTGTTGACAGGAAAGAGGTGAATATTCTAATTTGCAGCATATTTGGGACTGTTTCTTTGCAGGTTTACGTTCTGTGTTCGTAGTATGTGCAGAGTTTCTCATTTGTGCAAATATTCATGCTTCCTTATCCCAGTGCAGCAGCTGCATATCTCTCCACATGAATAAGCTCCCATTTATGCTCATACAGGTAGATTTTTCTGTAGCTCATCTAGAAGCCTCTGAAAAGACATCCTTTAAGTAGGTGAATGTGTAAGGGTTAGTAGAATGTACAGATGTTAATTTTTTAATTCTAATTTATGAGAGTAAGGAAAAAAGATGGTAGAATTTCTGTATTGCCAGCTGTATTTTGTGATAACTCACATTAGTAAATAAAACAACTGTTATCAAATTATAGATTTCCAACTTTTTAGGCCTTTTAAAGTATAATTTAAAAAAAATCTCCATGCTGTGTGTTGCCAGTGCACTTTGCTTTCTCATCTACATAAATTACAATAGCAGCCAATGATCACGGCAGGACTGTATGAGCACAGCTCCAAAGACAAGATTAAACAGAAGCAAGTGGCTAAACACAACGCTAGCATTCCTGTCAAATCATTAAATAACTAATTCATTAAACCACAGAGCCAAATTAGCAAAGCTGGCCATTTGTGCATGTAGACACACTGTAGTTAGCATAATTGGGACCAGCTGTTGTACTGTTCTGCTTCTGGAACAGATCCAATACTCTTTGAAGACAACACTGCAACATGGATGCAGGCTGCGAGTGATGATAGTGTCTCTGCTTCCACCCTTCAAGCCCTTTTTCCTCAAGCACTTTATCTGACAGCCACGATGGCGCAAGCTCCATCCAGCTCATCTAGCAATCATAAACCAGCTGGAATGACTGGACTCAGAATTAGTTGGTGAAAAAAACCACATAATTGAAACCTCTCCCAGTAATCCATTATAGAGAGAGTTTTACCGTTCCAAAACATACCCACTTTCATATGCTGTTATATCAGGACTAAAAAAACCTTTACCTAGATTAAAAAGGCAAAGTAGCATAAAAAGTAAGCTTTTTTATTACATATTTTCTATGATTCTATGATATTTTCCAATTTCTATCCCCAAATGTTTTCCATAGGGAGGAACTAACTCTTGCAAAATCTCATTTTTAAACTTGGCAATTCAGGTATTATTGCATAGCACAGTATGAGAACTCCTATCAATGCAAGCTATAAAAAAGGTACTGCAAGAGTACCTGTAAAAGACTGCACATTAAGTAATTTTTTGTTCTGTGACATGTATTTAGGTCTAAAGAATAAGATTTAAGGAAAATATTACAAATTCTACAGTAATAAGTGAATTTGTAAATTAAATTCTCATTTCCAAACAAACAAAGAAATCTGAGTAGTAACAATGAAAGTGTTCTGTTACTTATATGCTTTATGTCAATTCATAAAAGATAGACTTCTAGTCTTTATAACAACATTCTTGTCTAAGGGGAAAAAATAGTCTACTGTAATAGAATTACAGCAGATACATAGCATTTTAACTGAAATTCAAAGGTATAAGGAACTTCAAGTATCCCTGCCCCACAAGTTTTTGTTAGTGTGTCACAGAAAGTGGACAAACACCTGGTTCTACTTTTTCAACTACCTCAAACAACAAATTATGATGTTGAAGTTGTCGATATTTTTCTACTTTTCAAAGGACTGGAACCAAAGGAAAACTTCCAGAAGGAAAGCATATTTCTGGGGGGGCGGGGGAATAAATACAACAAAAACCCCAAACACACACCAAACCTTAAAACTAAAATAATTCTCAAATTTAAAACTAACCCCAAAAAATCTACTTGTGCATTTTATTTTTTTACACTTGAAAAGTTTTCTATTTTTCAGCTTAATCTGAAGCTCCTTTATTGTATCCCTGTCTGTTCTTTTGATTGTTTTTCATGTTTGACAAAAATTTGCAGAACATAATCAGAGGACATGGATGTACCAGCTCTAGACTATAATATGCAACAATAAGTTTTGCAAAGAGTGATGCTCTATCCATCAGGTTGGAATCATGACACATTAACAGAGAGCTGTACAACATCTGAGCTGTTTATTCCTACTTAAAGTCTGGAATTGTTAATTCAGGCTTTACACAGCTTTGAGAAAACAGGCACAGTGCTGTGTCCTATGGAAGCACCAGCTCAAGTTAGTGCTAGCTTGGGGATCGCTGCTGAAAAGGCAGTGTATGAGTGTGCATGTGCCTGTATATAGGGAAACTTATTGCCACAGAAAATAGCGCTCTGTTGTACAAATATTTCACAGCTTATCTAGCGAGGAATCAATCTTCACCAAGGATTAAGTCTGTTATTCCTCTTGTGTTCTAAAGTAAATTTCTGAGGACAGCTAAAAAGGTTTTTCCTTGATTAAGGACCCCATATCCACCTATAACTTAAAGCTTCAGGCATTCTCCTCTGAATAGATTAAAAAAAATAATAACAAAAGTCACACAAAAGAAAAAGCAGCAGCATTAATACCACTGCATCTGTTGGGTAACATCTATTGGCAGGGTTGAGTTACATGTAAGGGTCATGGTCATCTGAATTAAAAGCCTTAGGCATAAACACTTTAAGAAATGAATGTAAATTATTAAAATCACGTTTTCATTCATGTAACTAAACCCCTAGTCACTGCCAAAGATGTTTTCCTCATCGAAAGAATTCTCAGCATTATAATCTGAAATACCAAGGATCAACACAAAATACGTTATTAGAAGTAACTCGGCAATTCAGAGCAGACACGTGACTAACATTGCAAGCAATCGTCCAATTTCCTCAGTTCCTTTTGTCTTACAAAATAAGCAGGAAAATAACACAACTGAATACCTATAACTCAAATATTTCTTTCAAAACAAGACAGTCTTTCCTGTAAATAAAATTCAAGGGCCATCAGACTCAAAAAGGTAATGTAAAAAAGTGTCAAGCTGTATAAAATACAAGACAAAAAGTAGCTAAATAGATAAATTTAGTGCATTTTAGCAAGTAGAATTACACATCACAGAACTGCTGTGCCAATATCATCTGCCCATTTTAAGAGAGGAGCACCACAGCACTCTTAAGAGCATGCCAAGAAAGAAATTGCTACTCAACAATCACCAAAATGAGGCCCTGACACCTTCTCTCCAGGAATAACAGAAGTACTGGTCCTTTATTAGGCTCTGAATACACAGCTTTTGCTATGTCTCAGCTACAGCAATCACCATGCTTTTCCGAAAACACAGCTGCATGTTCCCCACCATCTCCTGCCCACCTTTCAGAGCAGAGTCATCCCTCTTGTGTTGCCTGTAGTCAGCCACAGCCCAGGTGGTCAGCACAACAGAAAGGGCCTTTATTTTCTACCACTGCTGCAAGCACAGCAGGAAGGGGTTACCTCTTCCATCACTGTGCTTAAAACGAGCTTTCTGAACACTATATTTCTTCTTGTAACATGAAATACCTGACATCTTAGCACCTGGCTTTGAGAGAGTGCATAAAAAACTCTTGGAAACCTGAGCAATAATAAAGTGTTTAAACCTCTATATTTAGTTATGTACTACAGTAATTTTATGCCCCATTTTCCATTTATTTTTAAATCATGACAAATTTACATTTTCGCCAAGGTAGGGAACTTGAGTTTTACTTCTTTCAGTTTTAAGTCATATCTGTCAAAAACTGGTTGTTATATAGGGATGAAGAGTTTAAGGCCTGAACTGCAGAGCCCATATTAGGCTATTCTGGAAACACACCTGCCAGGGTGAGGCAAAAAGAAAAACCAGTTCTTTATTTTGACAATTTCTGCAAGAAAAGAAAAATATTGTTTTGCAGTTATTTGAAAATAATTTTTCCAGTGAATCAGTAAGTGAAAAAGGAAAGCTATGTCAAATGAAACCAAGGTTTTTTTCCTACTGTGAAGTCTTTGAGAACAGAAAAGAAACAAAATGATGTTAAAAAGATGATCATACAGTTTTGGGTGGTTAAAGAGATGATTATACAGTTTTCCTACTGTGCACATCTAGAAGCATCATGGCTTTTTTTTATTCTGAACAGGTAAGCCAAAACTTTATTCCAGTGAGACCTTGCTCATGTGAGGAAAACCACCCAAACTCCTTCAGAATCTCCAGCCCAGGCCCTTGCTGAGCCTTACTTAGTGCTGCAAGGCAAAATTATGGATCCTTCCCCTGTAAAGGTAGAGCATTACCTACAACCTGTTCCTTGAAAGTCTTTAATGTGATGCATTTTTGAAAGCTGGCTTTAAATTGGTTGGTTTGATTTTGTTTGTTGGTTTGTTTTTTTTTCAGTTTCAGGAAATATTATAGCACTACTACAGAATTTAGATGTATTATGGACAGACACGTACATATCAGATTCATTTGTCCTCTAGACAGCAGAGGAATGCAAGGAGACCCTACATCCGTTTCTTCTGTACCATTAACAGTTGAAGGGACGACACTTTTCTGCCAAAACCTCAAACACAGATTACAAAACAGGAGAATCTCTTAAATGTGAGCTAAGATGGTCTGAAGTGAGAACATCTGCTTGAAGCTTGTCTCTACACTTTCAAGTAGAGAAACCCTTGAGAAAGTGCCCGTCTTTAATACGAGTTTTCATTGAATAATGATCTCAAACTGTGGCTGATTTTAGACCTAGACACTACTTATTTATTAGAAACTGAATGCAAGCTATTTGGCTAAACACAAGTATTGTATTTAATAAGAAAAGGAAATTATTTTCCAGTAAGTATACTATTTTTGTGCTGAAAGGTGTCCGTGGAAAAAAATTGCTTTTAAAATTACTTGAATTTGAAATCTGACTTACATAGCTGGAAATCTAACCAAGGCCAAAACAACTCGCATATAAGTTTGAGGTGACATCAATGCAAGTAGATTTCAGAGCCTAAGTGTTTGCCATGTGGCAGAAAAATAACTTATGCTTAGCGATCCTCTTTTGAAATTATCATTCTTATTCTTAATTTCACGTGAGAATCTATTTTAAACTCATGTTACCCATTTTAAAGCATGGATTTATTCTATCTTACTAATTAAATATCACAAGGTCTGCACAGCTAAAAATGTTAAAGATTAAGGATTCAGTCACTGATTGCTGGCTCAATATATCAGGTTACAATTGCTTACCTGATACTAAATTCCTAGATGCAGAAAACACACTCCAAAACACATAGTGTTAGTATTCATCTAAGTAGACTGGTGTTTACAGAGAAAGCAGGCAGCAGTGCACAGAATGTCATCAGATAACCTCCAGAACTTGCACTGGTCGCTTGAAAGCTTGAGCAAAGGGTGCCCAGAGAGGAGAATAAGGAAAGAAAGTTCTCTGCAAGGTCTCCTGTGTCAGGATGAGATAATAAGTTTCTTTCATCCCAGAAATAAGGTGGATTATTTGGGCATGTGCTATGGAGTAAGTGCAGCCACTGGTACCTTTCTACCTCAGTAAGAAAAAAAAGCAGAGTTAAAACAACTGTTTCTGGAAGAGGATTTCTGAACGACCTCTCTTTATAAGAATCTCTGGGTGTTTTACAAGATGTAGGAGCTGCCAATTTAAAAAGATATCCACATGCAAATCTGAAAACAACATATAAACTTGTAATTCCCTCTGTCCCCTTTTCTTTTAAAAAAAGCAAGCAAACAAAAAAAAACCATCTTGTGCATTATTTCTCTTACGTGGGCACTGGTCTCTGTCTAATGACTATTCAAATATATGGTGAGATGCCCAAAGCAACCAGTTACTTTCCTTGGTTTTGTGAGGGACTTGTTTGCATAAAAGCAGACTAGGAGCTCCGGTAACTTCAGAGGCGGAGCTGCAGGTTAGAGCATCAATCCTTTTTCGATTCAGTGACTCTTCTGTCAGGATAAGCACAGAGTTTAAGAAGGATTTATCCCTCTACTCTGAGTCACACGAGGAAAAATGATGGAAAGAATGTGTAGAGGCAATAGGTGTAAACATGTACAGCCTCACCATGTTGTACAGCAGCCCATCTGGCAGCCTGGGTATGCAGTGCAGACCTGACACCCAGGTGAGTGCTCCAAACAGTCCTGGATTCCCAAGTGTCTAACATAGATTCACATTCTGTCCCAGTGACCATCTCATAGAGAGCTTAATATGCACACATCTGCATCCCTGCAGTAGCTGGGCTTAGACAACTTGGTCCGTCCAGTAGGTGCTCCTGGACCTTCTATTTCTGGCGTATGGACATGCAAGCCCTGAGGCCCACAGCTCCACCCAAGCTGCTGGTATAAACCTCACTTACACCAACACACAGATCCACAAAACTTACTCCTCCAGTAACTGGTCTTATACTCACCCTATTCACTTGCTAGCCCTTGCATCCTCCCATCTCCAGTCTCTCACACCCAGAGGGAGATGCACACAAGGGATCTCAAGCAGGCCCCAGACTCCATGGTGTCTCTAGTAGCCAGCTGCTGCAGCCTCATTCCTAGACACACAGCTGGGCTCTCAACCTCCTTGTTCCTTAACAATCGCATTGGTATGCAGGCCCTCACCTGCTCCAGCTGCTGGCACCAGACACCTGTGCCTCATGATCTCACCCCAGTGTTTTTCTCTTTCACCCCAGAAGTCCCACATCCCTTTCAGATAGCACCCTCCTCAGCCCAGAAGGGCCTTTCCTTTGAATCATCTTGATGGGCATTGCTCCCCAACCATGGGACTGACGATCCTCCTGGGACAGCCTGAGGAGGCAGATTAGGGTGCTCATCTGTCTGCTAAGGTAATGGGGGTTCCCCCATCCACCTTCGCTCCTCTGCACTCCTTTGCTCACGTGGATGGGAGCCCTTTGTCACATAACCTAACAATTATTGTTGTGAAGAGGGGAAGAGTTTGCGAGACAAACCCAATTACCAGGATATGATTAGAGTTTTCAGATAGGTTCATTAGTGGGCTGAGCAACCATAAAGCTACTCCACATGGAAGTCAACTACTGTATCAGTTAAGCTATCCAAGCCATAGATGCAGTTGAAGCTGAATCTGAGCATACCAAAATAAAGCGAATTTCTGTGACACTGCATACTCTCTGAACCATGAAAGTAATCTCATTGCAAAGTATTTGTAATCATTTTTGGACACTGTTAAATGTTGTAGAAAGCAAATTAGTTACAGTAGTAGAAAAAAATTTGAAATGTCAACAATGCAAGCTTTTTGTTGATTGCAAAAGACATTTTCCATCTGGTCCCAAGCATGAAAATATCCTGAAGTGACCTGCATATGCCAAAGCTCAGCTGAACTGAATGATAATGTAATCCCACAGAAGTCTCCAAACAGGGAAAAGCCTTTTCATTTAGGGCTAGATCCTTCTTCCACTGAAGTCGATAACAGAACTTACATTGACTTATTTGGCAGGATAGGTCTCAAAGTGATCCAGTATAATCACTTTTGATATGCAGTCGCAGATACACATACAGAAACTACAGCTACACATATTTGGGGCAAGTAATTCACACAGAGAAATACAGACTGACATTCCATCCCATTGATACTTGAGCTTTACAGTCAGAATGCAGCTAAGATAAAATAGTGCACTGAAGCAGTTTATAAGAACTACAGTTAATGAAAAAGATCATATTCCAATTGCAGAGAGGAGGAAGAGAGAGCAGTTGTAATTTTAATGATAAACATTTTTTCCCCTCATTACAGCTTAAATTATGTGAAATCACAATATATTACCTCCTACACCATACACAGTAAAAGCCAATTACGATAAGTCTTTACAAAAATGCTCATAAACACACTTGTGGCTCTTTAAATGAATCTTGTAGTGTACACCAAAAATGGATATGAAAATGTTGCTATCAGCCATCACACAAATGAACTCTAACAGGGGCTAAATTAGCCATAATAATACAACAGCTAATATATTTAGATATCTAAAAGAGAAAATAAATATTAATTACTACAAAGAGTAAGGATACAAATCTCAGTAATGATGTAGTGAACTACAGTCTTTATTTATTCATCTTAGGTAATATAATCTTTGAATAAGATTTTAAGTTTTTCAGCTCCAGCTTGCTAATTTTCTTACCCATGTCTAATTTCTCCAGTTTGCTTAGATATTTTCTAAGAAGTGCTTTGTAGATCTGCATAGAGGACACAGCAGATGGTTATGAGAACATGCTGGTTCTGAACAGGAAGAGACAGTAAATTTCTTCCCATCATCAGCAATGTGTGATTATTTTCAAAGTGTAATAAAACATACAGATGTGCTTTTGATGTTCATTTGAATGCAGTATTTTCTTCCAAATTATTTTCTGCTAAACTGGTAGTACTGGGTTCCATCCTTAAATTCAGTTCTTTTCCACTGTTATATCAGAAACTGTGTGCTCAGAGGTTTAAATATCTGTAGTTTTATAGATGTAACTCCACACTGCTGAAGGCTGAATCACACTGGAGAGACATTAACTTGTATGCAGTACTTGTTTACATATACTCAACTGAAGAAACAAGAGCCAAGCACACCTTCTGACCACTCAGATGAAAAAGGTTAATATCCAGGAAAAAGGAAAAATATTTTGAGAGCCACTTCATTTATCTCAGCTACTACAATATTTTAACAAACTATTAATTGCCAAGTAACAAGCCATCTCTCCAAGCCTAGCCTTTGGAAGGATGTGGGACATCTGGACAGTGTCCTGGGGGAAAAGGAAACACAGCACCCACTGGCTTAGTCAGCCAAGCCACATAACCCTGAGGACTCCCCTATTGTTTTGGAAGGACCAGGAGAAGAAACTCAACAGCACTTTTTGCAGTGCTGCTCTTTGGAATTCAACATATTTCCATGTACATGGGCTGACACACAGAAAAGCAAAATAATCTCACTACTTCTCCTCCTTCATTTGCTTTTGAGAAGAATCCAAGTGTCTGACATTGCCAACACTCATGTCAAGTCCCAGCGCCAAGGCCTGGGTAATTCTTCTGTGGCTGCATAGAGGAAGAATTTTTCCTCCCTTCAAAGTCAGTCACAGTTAAGTTCTAAATTCATAACTGGAACATAATTCACACAGCAATTTACATGCACTGAGAGATTATGTGGCCTCACTCTGGAATGCTGCACCACAAAGGAAGTTTCTATAGTTATTTAAAGCAAGCAAGCCTTTCCCCAGCTATTAAAGAAATTTAATCTTCTTATCCCTATATGGAAGCAGTCTTTGTTTATATATACAAAAAAATTCCCTTTGCAATGTCCTATTCCCTCACCGTTACGTTTTCTGGTTTTTCTTTTGCTTTGGCAAAGAAATTGTGAAGGAATGTGAAACACTTTTATTAGGTGTTTATTATCAATTACAAAGATAATGAAAAACAGCCAAGGTAATGGAAAAAAGTTATCCCTCGATTTTGGGTTAGATTTTCCTTTTCCCATGGGAAGTGTTGTAAGAGAAGGACAAAAGAGGAAGCAATCTGTGAGGTTTCTCAGATGATTCCAAGCAAGGCTGACAGAGTTATTTTCCACTCCCCTCTCTAACTGAACAATTGGGGAATCTAACCCTAATCTTCTAAACTGTGCCAATGTCACAGAGAGTCAGGTGTGTTCTTCAGTAGAAGAATTAGTTCAAGCTTACAAGGCTTGCTCCACTAGCTGCTCATGAAGACCAAAGCATAAGCAAGGTTATTATCTTAGGCTGGCTGCCAGCGTCACAGGCAGCAAACAGGAGAAGCTGTTAGTTCCTGCTAAATTCCTCCTTTGGTAAAAGGATGAGACCCTAGATCAAAGACTCCATCCCAAAAAAAGCTTCCTCGTGATGCCTTTTATATTGGTTTCTCAATGAATTTGAGAGACAGATTGCAAGTTATTGACTCTGAATCTCTCTTGGATGTTTTGCTAGGAGTTGTCCTAAATGCTGCATTTGTGTAGAGTGTCCTCACCAGCGGTCTCATTACTATAAAGACAGATACAGGAAAAAGAATTGGGCATCTCTCCTATAAAAGCAAATCACATCCTTCAAATACATCATTCTTTGTTCATGCATCTCATCTTGGAGATTCTTGTGATACCCAGCACAATTTCAAGGAGAAAACAAACACCTTCTGTGCAAAGAAAAGGATATCTGATTTACAATAAAATTCTTACATCACAGAACACTCAAAACAAAAAAAGCCACTATAATTATTAGTCCAGAGTGGTTACAAAAGGCCATATGGCTACAGGTGCAAGACCAAGTTATGTATAATACTCAAGCTGATGCGAAAAGATCATCTCTTTCATCAGGAAGATTCACCTTCAGCCTTTTGGGCGTTTAATACTAAATCGTTATAATCCAAGAATCCTATGTAAGAAATGAATGTATTTTGGAGCTCTGTGTAGAACAGAATAAGAAGCAGAGAAACCGAGATCAAGCTCAATTGACATTGATGCCTTTATACACACATACGGTTAAATCTGATACTAAATGTTAGGCATGCTGAAGGGGAAAAAGCAACGTTGAATTGTTATTACATTGTGTGGACATTTTAGTTCACATGCCAAGGTTTGAGCACAGCTGAGCTCCCTGATGTGAAAGTATCTAGAAGGCATGTTTTACTTCCCCAGAGTTTTACTATAGACAATAAAATTTTTAGTTTGACATTCCAAATAGTATTTTATTTTTAGAAGGGGTAAGAGATCCATATGTGTTCCTTTTCATAGCCCTATCCAGCATTATTGCCCTAGGGGTGAAAGGTCACAAGCCATCATTAAAAATAAAATGTCACCCCAAACTTCTAAGGTCTACAAGTCATTAAGAAGTGATCTTTCATCATGGGTTTCCTCAGCTGTAATAACATAAGCTATGTATTTATCTTTTTTACCCTCTATTCCAGTCTCTGCAGTTGAGAAAACTTACTTTTTTTGCTGTGCCTCATGGTCTGGTCAACAATTAATCAAGTCAACCAACATCAGCAGAAATAAAACACCTCTATTCTAGACTTTTTGGGAAGTCATCTAATCTCAGTTTGATAAAGAAACAAAAAAAAGACTAATCTCATTCATCCAAGCTTTCCTTCTCTCATCCCACTTGGGAAGGGTATCCCTTTGCCTATTTCCATCAGCCACAACTAGCTACTTTTTCATTGGCCGTTTGGATTGGAAGAAAGATTGTTTAAGTACCATCTAACAAGAGCCGAATGATAATGAGAAAGAAAAGAAAAACAGATATGGAGAAGAAAGTGTAAGGCAATTCAATGATTATAGGTGGGTGCTGAACTGCGAGTTTCAATAACTTGAAAGACTACAGTATCAGACTCGGGAGGAAATGAGGAGGAATCACAGCCCTGGTGGGTGGTGTGGGGAAGCTGGGAATACTGGGAACCAGAGCTGTGGTGGGAAGCGTGGGTTGGCGTGATCAAAAGCACTTGGTTCCCACTGCAAGCACCCCAACAGGAAACAGCTGGGGCTGGGAACACTGCTGGAGGAAGACTGCTCACAATAATGAGAGTGCTTTGGTGACCAAAGGAGTTGTCTCACAGTCCCTGGTGAGCCTTCAGTGCTTACCAGGGAAAGGAAGTGTTGTGGATACTCTCCCCCAGTATTAGCTGTTCATGACATCTGTTATCAGTGCTTTATTTCCACTTAAATTTGTATGGTTTTCTCCATGACAGCACATTTAAACTTTGCCCTTCTTTTTGTTAGATTCTTGTACAAAGTTTGTTCACCACTCAAAGATTATCTCCTTGAGAAATACAGTCACCTAGAAAAACTTTCTCAGTTCTCTCACATTGAGTTTTATATTTCTTAAGTAGCTGCACACCTGAATAAAGTTTTCTATAGTCACTAGTACCAGTGGTTTGGATGCAGTTGACACCTGCAGATGCTGGCACTGGGAAAAGCAGAGAAAGGCAAACACAACTGGCTTCAACAATTGAAAGCGCCTACTCTTGCACTCAGTGAAGATTACAGCCTCAACATCCCAGTGACAAATCCTGTTCTTACTCTCAAGAAACTCCAAAGGCACTGAGCACATTTCCCCACTTCCAACAAACCAGGCTTTTTTTTTTTATGTAGGCAGGCAGCAGCAACCAAGGCCCCACAGTGAAACAGTAAGAAAAGCACCTACCCGCTTTTCAGGTGGCCACAAGCACAGGGTAGTTCCTCTAGAGAAGCCAAGGAGCAGCAGGCCTCACCAACCCTCCAGCAAACGCTGAGCAAGGGCAAGACAAGAAAGCACAGCTAATGTCCACAAAAATGAAAGAGCAGCTCTGAGCAAGAGCTAGTGGTTAAATAGGTCTCCAGTCCAATGGCTGGGGTGTGGGTAGGAGCCCCAGGTGAGGCTGGTCAGAGTTAGTAACACCCATTAGTGCCTCTCAGGTCCTGACACAGCTGTAAAAGGAAATTTGGTGTGAAGTTTCACAGCACATCCTATGTCTGGAAAAACCTAATCTTGGTCCTATCGTTTAACCAAAAATGAGCACCAGGAGAGGTACCTGTCAATATTTAAGAAATAACATTCAAAATCGAAAGTGAAGAAGTAGCAAATAAGAAGGCTGGGTGAAAAAAAATCTAAAACAAACCTACCCACTCCCATCGTATCATATCATATCATATCTTAAAAATCATGTATTACTTAATTCTTAAAAAAAAAAAAGAAAAGAAGGAAATAGTTTGTTATTGAAAACATCTCTATTAAATTTTAGAGCTCCATGCAAACTCCATTAAGAACATAAAATCAAAACCCTGTATCCCCTAGCCCGAAGATATTTATTGAGTGATGCTGTCTAACTACAACTCTAACTCTCCATCTCAGCTTTACCTGGGAGACACAACTCGTTACCGAAGTAATCCAGGTGATTTCTAACCCTAATCTTTCCAGAGAGAAGGAGTCTCTCCCAAAATCCTAACCTCACTAGAGGTGGCTGTGCTGCAGGCAACCTGCAGGCCTGTTACTGGTGTTAACCCTTTTATTTGACATGATGTATTGATCTGTTTGTCAAACCTAGAGTCACTGTTTAAGACACTTGGAAACTGTAACAATGTGGCAATGTCATGGCAGCCGCAACAACACTATATCTGGGAAATAAAATCATCTATATATACAGATACATTATGGGCCAGTTTCACAGGGCATAAAAATATGCAGCAGTACGTTAAATGAGGATGTTTCCCAGTATTGTAGTGCAGCATGTGTTGATGTTTTTGGATGCCTGTCCCGTTTTATGCCTTATTCCTTTTATTCCTTTGTTGTTTTTTTTTTTTTTTCCCCAGTTAGAAACAAGGGGAAGGAGTAGTATCATGTAACCAATTAGCTCCTTGTGGACCATAAGCAACTGCCCCACAGATGGTTTGCAGACCTCTGTATGTTATGTTCTTTCCACTTCACAGATTGAAGGCACGGCATTGCTCTGCACAGACAGGAGGTAGAAAGTTCCCAGAGAGCTTTCAGGAGTGTTGTTTCCACGTGGCACGTTCACTGTGCCACAAACACAATCATGAACGTGGCATGTCTGCTCTGCCACTCACAGCTCCGTCCCCTCTCAGGCTACATGGGATGCAAAACGCCACGGATGCCGGCAGAGTACCACCCGGCAGCATCCAGAGCCTGGGACCAAGCACTGCCAGGCACTGGTACACATGACTCTGCAGACAGATCAGGAGCTTGCTGTAGACATACATACAGCCTCTTAGGACTCCCCTATACTTGTATATATATCCTTGTCCTGTGCTTCCTTTTTATTTTACTTATGAGAGCATCAATGCTGAAGGCGACTTAGTGCATTTCCTTTGAGGACATACTGCAATTTATTTCCCAGCAGGCTTGTGCCCTGTACACAATCAGCTGCGTGAAGTAATGCGGGGAGAAGTTAGCACATACCTCCATTTTACTTCAGTGTGACTTTGCCAGCTGTTTATAGGGAGAGGACAAAGAGTTCATGGTCAAAAGAAGTACCTGCAACAAATCAAACACCTTGATTTATACCTTGATACCTTCCTCCCTTTATTAAAAGGGAGAAAAATGTTGTGTCATCAATTCGGTATATGCAAAAGGGGCAAGGAAAAGTAGTTTCTGGCCATTTCTGAAGAGAAGAAGCCTTCAAGTTTGAGGGTAGCATGCTTTCCACATCACTCTTCAACAGGATGGCAGAAGAAAAGCATCAAAGATTTGCACACTTATTGTCCAGCACTGCCAGGAGAGGACTGTCTCATCCCTGCAGATTCCACTGTACCCAGGGAAGAATCCAGCACTTCAGCAAGTTTTCTCATTTACTGATTTCACTTGGGTCAGAATATGTCTTTTTAAAATCAAAATTGCAATTGGTTTCTATACCTGACTTAGTTTTCTTTAATACCAGATGTGGTGAACTGACCCACATATTAAGAATCCTTCCTCTCACAAGTAAAATAATCTGAACAATATTTGCAGTCCCAATGCAAGAGCGATTGTTTTAACTCTTAGATGCCTAATCAGTATTCCTCAAAGTGCAGAGACATTGTGCATAGATGTATTATAAAATGAACCAACCTGTCAAGGGAAAGATGTCAGGATTTGACATGTATAAACATGGGAACTTTCAAAGTTGTGTGTTGGGTTTGGATTTTTTCTTTTGCTTTAAGCCGGCTTCTGTCACCAATTCATCCTGCATATGGTTCTTGAGTAAGCCACCTTTTTGTTGTTGTTTTTTGTTCCTCAAAAGGAAAATCTATGTACCTATCAATCTGTGCACAGTATCTATTTAATCTATGGCAACGATTCAACTTTTTTGTACTCGGCTTTCAGTTATTCACTGCCTGCTGTCAAGACTAATGCATGCCTATCAGCTTCTATCAATGCACAGTGGATGAATATGACATTGCATTTTTTTCCCCAGTGTCACCAGGTTCAGTATGTAATAAAAGCTCAGAAGTTTAGGCTAAATCGTAGTACTCTGGGCTCAGATTTACATGAAACTGCTTGGAGGGAGGATTCAGAGGCTCTTTCATAGAGCATGCTTTATTCCTTGGACACAAAGAAAACTTTTGGTATGCTTATTCGGGGCACTTAGGACCCAGGTAGAGTGCCTTGGTGTAAAAGGTGACAATCCTGATTTCTCTCTCCCTAAACAGCCCAGAGCAGAGGGGCAAGTGCCATATGCTGAGCATACTTTGTTCTAGCTCTGCCATAGGGGTAACATTTTGCTTACAATTGATGCCTTATTCTTTTGCTGACCAAAATACTTCTTATAGGTTAGTTCATTGGGCTTTTGCATTTCTACTGTACACTTATTCTGTTGACTTGGAGTAAGCAATGACCTTTCTGTCAGTTGCAGAGATCATAATTAAATTAACATTAAATTCCTATTTTAGGAAATCCCTCCAATTCAGTCTTATTATATTAGGCCAAGATATCTTGAGGATACTCTCACAGGTGCAACTTCAAACAAAAACCTATCAATGTATCAACTTCATTTTGTTATTTTTTGCAAAATTTCTCTACACTGAGTAAAATGATAAGGATTGCAGAGATTATCACTGTTGACTATGTTGATAATTTCTTTAATAAAAGGTGTAAAGATTAATAACTGCCATTCCAAACATAAATTATACCTATTGTTCGATATGTATCAAGCATCTCAGACTGGTCTTATTGATTTGTCTCTTTTCTTTGATTCTTTAATTTTAACATACATATTCTTGCTTTCCAGAACATCAGTAATTACACTAATTGAGGAAAATCATTTGGAGAAATACTTTAGGGAATGCTGATAGAACATTTAATTACACAGTGAAAATAAAGATGGTAAAACTAATTTGGTTGTAGTTCGGGTAGTATTTAAGCTATGGAAAGCATAATCCATAAATAGTAACTCTTCCTTTTGCTGTATTTTTAACCAAATTCCATAGGACTCAATGCTCAGCAACTAATGTGGGTCAGGTAGAAACAAGAAGGTAAAACAATAAGACCTACAATCACCTGCAATTTGAAAACAAAATGCACGCTCTACTACTTGATGTAAACAGAAAGGGCCTTCTAAGATGGCATCTCAACTCGACATGCAGCAAGTCAGGCCGCTTTTGCTCTAACTATAGAAGATGGTGGATACCATTTAAAATACCTTAATGGATAATATATGGGGAAAAGCTGATGGCAGAGTTTCCTGCTTCCAGACATCCTTGTTTCATCCGTTGTAAGCCTTGAGGCTTGCTTGCACCGGCAGATATATGTGAAGTTGGTCACAGCAAAGGTAGCTCTGGAGCATACAGTACTTGAACAGTTACGTCAAGTGATAATACTGTTAGACCATTCAGTACCACAGAGAAATTAAATGAGCAGAAATTCATCCATTGTCATGAATGTCATGCTTTCATATCATTCCTATAGCCAGATCAGTTTTGTGATGTAAATAAAAATACTTATTAAATGTATTGTGATGTGGCAGGGACTCATTCACGATTTGACACAATGCGCTCTCAAACCTAGTCCTCATGAATATGGACACTGTGAATGCACTGTGCTTTATAATAATGGGGCCTTGTATGCTATAGATTTGAAAGCTTGCTTTGAACTCCCTGAGTTTATGTAGTGTGAGACAGATTATTGCAAAAGCAGCAACAAGTACCAGAGCAAAAGGGGGTAAATAGGATCTTCTGGCAGGATTCAGCAGTGGTTACTTTGTCTTCTCAGTCTATGATTCTCAAGATTCTGTTTTTAAGGGGTTTTTTATTGCACTTCTGTTACATAGAGAATATCCCCCTATGTGTTTACAGCTTGTGTTTCAGTGCAGGTCTCTTTCGCAGTATGAACTTTCCTAGTCAAATCTCCATAACTCACTTTTGTAATTCTATGCCTATCTCACACACATCCATAAAGGAGATGTTCCCAGGGTACTTAAAGCAGCTATAGGAGTCAAAGTTGCCTTCAGGCTAAATCTACTGTAGCAGAAATTTCCTGGAAAAACTACTAGCACTTTTCACAGGCTGTGAAACTATTGTGACTATCACAGTCTCAAAATCAGAATAGCAAATAAGCAGAAATTCTCATTTACTTATCCCCAGTGACAAAAAACATCCCTCAAAAAAAAAAAGGAAAATAAGAAAAAAAACTGCTTGCAAATTTCACTATGTTTCTAGTTTAGAAAATTTAATGTTGAAAAGACAAAAGATACACACAGTATGCTTCATTACAAAAAAAAATCCTTTAGTATTTGTTGAAGTGATCCACCCTTAGGAAAAAGGAAAGAATGGTTTTAACTGACAGGGAAAAATAACGTTGGTCCAGTCAACACTCATAATAATGGTTTTACAGATGCAAATTAGTTTGAGAATTGCAAAACTGAGAATTTTCAATCTTTTTGATGTGCTCTGTACAACAATTACAACTTCGACACAACCAAGTATTCAAATGTAAATGCTCCTATATCTGTTAGTAGCTGGGTCAAATGTTCACGTGTGTTTTAAATGCTCAAAGTTAGAACACTGTTGATCCTCTCTTAATTCAAAGCCAAACTAATCTAATGAAATTTCTGTATTATTTTCCATTAACAACAGGCTTCATTTAGTATAATTTTTTTCTAACATGAAAGCATACATTTTGTAATTAAGTTTTCACTACCTAATTATCATTTCCATGAAATTGTCTGTGAAATTAGTAGGCACAAAATACTTTCTACGGTGCCTGAGTGGCTTGGAAGAGTACATCTCATTTTCAGAAGAGATTGAAGTGCTCAGATCATACTGACTTTCTGTAGGACAGAGACTTTTCCGTTGCTCGAGCATTTTTGTCAATAGCAGCTGATTCAGCATAGAAAACATCATGAAATGCTGAAATCTCTCTGTATTACAGCCTTGCTATTGCAGTTACTGTATGCCATTGAGCTTTAGATTAGGCTCATCCATGTATTAAAAACAATACATTTGTAAGTGGACTGATCATTTTTGTTCTTTTGACAGCTGAAAAGAAGTACTGCTCTTTTGACACCGAAAGCTAATCAATAGTATACATTACTGTTATTACATTACATGGTGTCTAAACGTACGCAAGTACAAGAAACGCTTAAGAGAAGATATAGGAACAACCCCAGTATGAACATCTTTAAGCAATACCATGAGAGGAAGGCAGAAACTATGTCCATGCAGTTGAGACCACTCAAAAGACGAAGAGATTGAGTTCTATCAGAGGAACATGGCCATAATTGCCTCTCTCGGCCACTCCTGAGCTGATCATGACCCACATTTATTTGGCTGTTAACATCCTGACATACAGTTATTTTAGCAGTGACTTTATCCTTGTACCCATCAAGGCAGAAAAAGATGATGAAACAATGTGTAGAACTGGAGATTATATTGCTCTTAGCAGTAGGTGCCTTGGGAGATTCTTTGCCTGAAGTGATTTAAATTGGCTGAAACCTGGTTCTGTTTCAGATTAGGCAGATCTCAGTCCTGTTTTAAGGGTTTGTGTCCCAGTTTTGTGCAATGGCAATTCCAACTTGCCCTTGCCCCTGCAATCTCAGACTAATATTACAAGCAAATGCTTGGAATTTCTGGAGAAATGGAAAAAGAACAGGATCTCCTGGTACTTTACAGGGTCTACAAGTAAATAAATTGTGAATTGCTAATATCATTGCTAATAGACAACATCTCTGTATACAGCAATGTTACTTGTTTTCAGATGAAGGCTGAGTTACTTATTACAGGGGTGATTACACTGATCTTGAAACAACTTTAGAACTCCTGTTAAAATATAAGTTGCAATTGAAATCAAATATAGATTCAATAATTCAAGTTTTTGGCATGCTGATGTGGTAAAAACAGTTCAAAATACTGATATAAAGTTTGTAAACTGTGATTATATATATACTGTTTATACGATGTTTTCATAAAACACCTATCAACTTTGTGAAGCAATTATTAACACATACTAATACAAATGCTGGCTAAAACAAAACTCTGGAGTTAATTATTTTGATGATCCACAGTTGAGTGATAAACGTTCATCATAACCCAGACTTTGTGAAGATGTCTGCTTTCATGGGCGTCTGCATGGAGCCAGAGTTCAGCTGCTCATACCAGAACTCTGAATGGCATGGCTATATGGATCTTTTATAAATCTAACAGTATAATTTTTATATCTAAATTTTTTTCTCTTTTTTTGCCCTTAGAAAAAGGTTTTGACAAAATATTTTTCACAGAAAATGTTTGCTTTTCGTAGGAACTTGGAATTTGTCATTGAAAAATCAGATGTGTGCACATGCTTACCTACACAAGAGAATTTTTCTTGTCATAAAGACTGTACAGGCACAGTTACTATCTTGTATGCTTGACTCAAAGTATAGTGAATAAACCAATGTAGCTTTCATGGTAGATGCATCCATGCAGAATCAATGTAAGTGTGATACAGCCCTCCCTGTAGATATTAATTAGTGGTGGAACTTTTGGCACATCATTAAGGATAATTTCCCCTCTCCTCCCATTCTCAAGATCATAAAAATCTGATTCTCTCTTACCCCCATGCAGGGAGCTCACGAGACCCAAGTTGGAGAAATTCACTAAACAGATTTCAGGCTTGTTTTTTTAAAGCCCCATATCAGAGTTCCTGAATAGTTTGAGTATGGTCTTGAATAATTCATTCCCAAACCTTTGTTGTTTCATCAGATAGTAGGTTTCCAAAGAAGTCTGTCTCTGTTCCTCAGCTGGCTAACATTATGTCTTGTATATTCCTATCCCAGAAATATGTTTCTAATTAAGCCGCATAATAAGAGTTTCCTGTGCTGGGGAAGAGATGGGGAAAACAAATAGTTTTGAAAGTGGAAGGTTTTTTTCCATATAAGCCTGTTACATTCAAGCCTCATTCTGTTTAAAATAATACCGAAAGATAAAAAAAAAACCAACAACAAACCAACCATATATTTGTTCTGCAACATGATCTGTAGACTTACTTGTGGCAAGGAACAGAATCTCTCTTCCTGAAATAAAATAGAAAACCTTCCACCATTGAAATTTATTTTCTGCCCCTGGTGTATAGGAAAAAGACCAGAAATGTTTCTCAAAGGAAGCTTCCTCACCTGCTGGGTATGAAAGCTTATACTAGAGCATTGTTAGAAAATAGATTGTTGTTTCATTATTCCATCCTTACAGCAGCCCTTACGGGCAGAAACAGAACAAGTCTGCCAAGTATAAATTCCCATCCTCTGGGACTTTAGAAAAGATGTTGACTCTAAATCAGCTTTCTACCATCCTTCTGCTTTTGCCACCTTCTAGTCACTTATGAACCATTAATATGTTTTTATTTTCCTCATGCTTTGAAATGCATTTCTTAAGCAAATCAGCAGCTGCCAGCCCTACTGAAAAAAAAAAAAAGAAAGAAAGAAAAGGGAAAAAAGAAACGATAGCAATGTCCCAATGCCTCAGGATCTTTTTTTTGCAAAGCATGTGGCATGATGTCTTTTACTCTTTCTTCTTTTTTTCATTTCCTCAGTAACAGTGTTTGTTAACTAAAGATGTTTAAATCATGTTGGATTTGGTTTGGGATTTACCACGGACAGAAAGTTCATTCAAATCTGTGGTTAGTCTGACAGTGTTTGGAATAGGAAGTTAAAGGAGAACATAAGTTGTTGCAGTTGTTTTCTCAATCAAAAGGGAAGCTAACGGAACTTGCTCATTGCTCATGTGTTCATGAATAACTTATTCAGAACACTGTGTTACTGGAAAAATATCCTCCAGGCTGACACATATCCACATGGCACTGTAAAGCCAGAAGCTGACAATGTCAAAGTGAAAATACTGCTCTTTTTTAAAAACAATATTTTTAAAGGAGAATTTTTGTTTTCATACGTATTTTATGACTCTAACATCATTGGCCCAAAAACACACACACCCTCTTTTCTGAGGGGTGGGGTTTGTTCAGAGTTGTTTTCTCTTTTTTTTGTATCTCTGTTCTTTGAATCAAATGCCAAATTTGTACCTTGCAATCAGAAAACCAGTGCTTTAGGTACATTTTGCATAGGGTCACAAGCTGATTCAAAAGGTTTGTAGGGGATAACTCAGAGCCCAGCCAAATTCACACCACCTGTTTCATATTCCAGGTGAACTGCAGATTGTCTCTCACGAGCTGCTCCTGAAAATGTTCTGACATGGAAGAACTTGTGCCAGTGAACTCTCTGCCTTGACACTCAATTATATCACATTATGAATGTATTTACTGTTGCAAGACAACACTGAGTACAAAAAGAAATATAACGGTAGGACTTAGAAACTTCGGTGGCAGTTGTAATAAACATTGTTAGGAGAAATTATTACAACAAGGAAACTGTATTTCTTACTGGCAAGATACAACTTTAGTATTATGCAGTAAATAGCATCTATTATTTGGTCAACTGAAAAAAATTAAAATAAAAGGCAGACTCTCAAGCATGCAAGCTTTTTTTTCAGGTAGGAAATAGAAGCAGTGTTATTCGAAGCTAAGAGTAAGAGGTGACCAATCACTTGAGTTTGACTTGATAATATTAAACAGAGCATCTATGGGAAGATTAAGGTTTTTCTCAGAGTCTTACTTTTCTAACTAAATGTTTGTTACAATGAATGTTTTCTTTTGTGGTTTTTTATTGGATTTTTTTCCTGTCATTTTTTTTTTCCCTATTGTCTTCAAGGAGTAGGGGAAAATGTCCCAAATAGTTCTTCATTCTCTTTAATATGGCCAGGATATATAAACAAGTTTTACCTTAGGTAAATAATCCCCTGAGATAGGGTATCACTTTCCATTGTCTTCAAAAGTCCTATTTTTAATTTGAGGTACTTTGCAAATATGAAAGCAAGAATTCTAAAGGGCAGAAAAAAAATTTTAAAAGTATTGTGTACTCCGATATAACACTTCCTATGTTAGGGTTACCATTTTGAGTCTGAAAGAGCAGAAAAAGGCTTTGAGCTATATTCAGTAATAGATGTCAACCTGTCCTTTGCCTTCAGTGATAGGAACTAATTAATCTTGCACCTTCTTCTGTTGCTCCACCAGACAGAAGTTATTTCATTTTTTGACAAAATAACTTTTGAACAGGTGCAGAGAAGCTAATTGGTATTCCAGTCTTTTGCTATGTTATGCCAAAGCATCTTCTTATTTAAACAACTACCTCTAGTGTGACCACAAGCCAATTGTGTACACAAAAATACTGAATCAAGCTAAATACTGAGTTAAGCTGTGGTTCTTCAAGAAAGTTGAAATGTACTCCTAGGTATTCCCATAGCCAGTCTTCCTTCCTTATTACTAGAGTGCTATCAGACTAATCATGGGTGATGATCTCTGAAGGGAACAGAAGGATGTTAATATGCAAATGCAGCTACAACAGGCAATGCTGTGCACACAATTTTCATTGTAAGAGCAGACCAACTATCCATTAAACACTACACACAGCTGTCATATTTCTGCATAAGGTCAGCTTTCATTACAGCACACCCTCCAATCCTGTATTTTACTTCATATCTTGTGAAGGACTAGGTCTCACTTCCCCTTTAATCCAATCTTCATGAGAGACGGACAACTCACTCCTAAGTAATCAACAGTGTAATTAGTTATATGCATCCATTAGGTATTCCCCACCTAAAAGATGAGCAAACCTGATGGCATTTAAGTCTGGACTGGTCTTCAGCAGAAGGCGAATTGACTGCAGACAATGAGATAGAAGAGGATAGATGTGCTAGCCTGAAGTATTGAGAGGTGTCTTATTTATGCCACAGCTGGATATTAAAAGCAGATGTATCTAATAAGGGAGATAAAATGTCAAAATGTTTAGCTAATCTAAGGCACCTGTTTCTTTGTAGTGTGCTCTCAAACAACTTTTTGATTCATAGAAATTAATTCAAACTGTATTTCCATCCTAGGTAGAGGAAGATCAGCTATTTGTAGGCAGCAAGAACACACAGTATCAATTTCCTTGATATATGCAGCTTACTGAGGATATATGCATATAGAGTCAGATTTCGGTGGCAAGTCTCCCAAGACCATGAACAAAACCATCAAAGGAACAGATGAAACCTGTACTGAATCCACTGCCGTGTTCTGAACCAACTGGGAAAACAAACACGATTTATTTTCTGACAATTTGTTGTTACAGAAAACATTAAGGACACACTTCTGTTTAAAATAAAATTCATCTAGGCACAGTCATCAGTGTTTAATTAGAGAGCATGAATTATTGAACATGTGCTGCTGTTCTCCTCAAGCTTTAAAACCAGAGCCATGTAGAGTCAAATCATGGCATGACAAAAGGGCATCTTGCTCTGAATAATTTTCTAAGGTTTTCTTTTTTGACTGCAATTTTTCAGCAGTAAAATCAGCAGAAGATGCTAATATTACAATATTAAAAGCCAATCTTGTATATGTGCAGGGAAAACATTTTAAACAAACCAAAGACTGAACAATAAACCCCTTATATCAAGTCAAGCTTTGCCAGGGTCACTCTAATTTTCACCAGTTCCTTTGCCTGCAACTACAGTGTCTGTCTGATCCTAAAGAATACTTTGATTTTGATACATGTGCCTACTAGTCAGTACAAGGTAGCTTCCATATGCATAGTTTGAGTAAGTTTTTCTCTCTAGCGATGCCTGTCCTAAGAAAGATCTTGTCAAGAGGACTTACAGAGCCCAGTCAGGCATTGCCTGAGGTAACTTTGACTTCTAGCCATCCAAATCCCTGGAAGGAGAGTAGTTTACTCTGACCATTCATCTCTTTTACTACAGCAAGTTGCTCTTGTTTTTTTTCATATGACTTTACATTGAATACAGTAATAAATTGAACCATTCTGTAATAAGGCTAAAATTAAAATTTTACAGTATGAAAAATACATGATATAGAAAATACAGTGAAATTGTATAAAATATAATGAACAGGCCCTCAGTGAATAAACAGAGATTGCATCTGAACAAAACTACCCTTGGCAAAAACCCATTGCAAAAGTATCTGGAAAGAAATATTCACTCTATTAATTTTACATTTTGATGAACGTGTTTTATGCATTTATTAAAATATCTTTCAGACTAAGTAACATTTTAAAGACCAAAAAGAGAAGTAAATATTTTATTCAAACCAGTTGCGTCTAGCATCCAAAGTTTATTATATGTGCTGTGGGTAAGTCATTTAAAATTCATAAAGCTTCTCTGGTGTATATAAGAAAACAATTTTGCTTTATGCAGAGAAACTTACTCTAAAAAAACTAAAACTAAGCATTTTTTTCAGAAAGAAAAAACCTTAAGACTGATATATCATCTGTGATAACAGGTATTAGTTTCTTTTCCATTTTTTTCAATCACAGTATAAACTGGATATTTGCCAGAATTTCACCGAGAGCTGCCTTCTGTGCTTACCTCAAGCTAAAGAGATTTGGCTACAAACGTGTTTCAGGGTTGCCAAGCCTTTACTGGGAGAGTTACCTCTGAAACTTTTCCTTCATTTTGTTTAAAAGAGTTTGCCAAGATCTACAAGGTTTTTTGGGTTTGGGTGTTTGGTTTTTTTTTTGCTATATAATTAGTAACAATTTTTCCTATTTCTTCACAAAGAACACCATTGTGAAAGCCCTCTCACAAGGTGCAATGCATGAGTAAAGAAAACATCCTTCAAAACATTCTGAATAACGGCTTGATTAAGCATAATAGGAACTGATATAGAACCATTGGTCTGGTACCAATATATCAGCCACAGTATTTCTTCCTCCTTGACATCCTGAAAGTCAAATGAGCATTTTGCATCATTTTCTAATGGCAGTTGAGTCACTGAGAACCTGTTATGTTACGCAGTATTTAGACTCTTATACAGTTATGCTACAACCGGATGCTGATTGTTTCCTTCTAACTTTCAGGTCCAGCAGGGAACAGTGTTCAAAACCTTGCTGGAGAAACTGGGTAGAAAGATAAGGATTATGATGAGGCTGAACTCTTTGGGAAATGGTAATTAGGGCCAAGCAGAAAGACAAAACTAAATCTGAGGCTGATATTTTTTTTTTAAGTCCTTTTGGGTATTCAGCAGGTTTTGTCCAGACATGCATCAACAAAAACATGTAGAGGACAGCAATATGGCAATGCCTGAGAGGATGTTCGTACACCTTCAGAAGCAGTTAAAGCTGTTCAGCTGTTTCACCTCTGATGCTGAAAACTCAGAAGTCAGAGCAAATTTAGGCTCAGGATACATTTTTCTTAAATCATCTAAACATTGTCTTTACTGAGATTGCGGAGTGAAAATTCCTGCCTGAGCCCCTTTGCACTGCTTCCCCCTCCTCACACCATCTACTGCTCCACCTCCTTGCTCCCTCAAGTCTCAATCAGGACATGTCATTATATTTCCAAACTAGCGCACAGCAACACAGGGCTGGTGGACTTAGGTTTTAATCTGTATAAATGATCTTTATTCCCATTAGGAACACTTTATTAGGATTTAATGCTGTTTGCTATGGTGCACCACTGAATTTTATAGATATGAGGAACAAAAGAGGAGCTGACATTCTCACATACTTGTTTTTGCACTACTTTAAACATCTCTGAACCTTAAGAGTGACTTGTTCCTAAATTACTTGGAGTTTTACAGACTATGTAAGATACATTTTCAAGGTTTCTATTCATAAATGTGTTATACAATATCAATGTGCACACATGCACGTGTACTTTTAATGTATATTATGTTGTGTATATATATATAGTTACTCATTCTATACAGAGAGGTAGGTGAAAATGGAAGTTTAGGAGGGAGAGGGCACTGAATTCTCATTGACAATTTCATGGAGAATGAAGAAAAATATGGCTCAACGGGAATACAAGCAAAGAATTAGCAATAAGAAGTGTTGAGGGACAGTTATATCTATTGACAAGAGACACATGAAAAAAATCTTGCACGTCCTGTATAAATGGAGAAGAATAGTGACATGTTGAAATGTGTCATTTTTTAAAATCTGTATTAGCTAGTCATAGCTGACTGACTTATTTTTCCGTCCAGCAGAAACTAAAACTAATATCAAGACTAACTACCTCCTATCTCACCAGGCAAAAATCAGGACTGACCATTTTCTTGTAAAAGTCTCCTCCTTTGCAAAAACAAAAGAAAATTAAAGCTTGACTATCTCTATTTCTGACCTTTGTCTTTTTCAGCAAAAAGCAGTGTTTAGGCCATCTTCAGGATTTTCATTTTTGACATGCGTTGTTTCAAATTTTCTTAAAGACAATGTAAAATTATACCCATTGTAACATTTTTATTGTGTGTAACATAACCCACGCACCAGTCTAAACAAGGAAATATCATGCAGAAAGTCAAGTGAAAACTGATAAAGACAATGATAGACAAGGAATAAGCAGATGTTTTAGGACCTTACCTTCCCACTGCTTACATTAATAACTCCTGTCAGGTTTGTTTTCTGATGGTTTTGTATTATAATACAACTGCTATCTACATGTTACTGTAGACTTAGGATGCATCTTTGTTTTTGCAAAGAAAAGCTTTCAGTTTTTATGCATTGAGATTAGTTCATACTTCCAGACACCTCAAGATCACGAGTTGAATTTTTAGGAGTAAAGCAACACAAGGGCTTCTTAGCATATGTGCTACCAACATTCAGCTGAGGCTGGCTGGGTCCTGCCTGCCCTATGCACTTGCATCCTCCTTAGGTGAGCAAAGAATGCAGATAAGGACAAGCTCAGGCCTACCTCACACGTGAGCATGAAGTCAGGAAGCCACCAGGTGCTCTCAGCTTCTGCAGCTTCACCATAGCCTTTGTGGTGCCATGTCTTAGATCTGCTGAAGTTCACATCAGAATTTAAACCATGTTGTTACTTTACTTTCCAAGAAATGAGGAGGACTGTCTGCACTGCAGACTTATGCCAGGTACTAACTCAACAGCAAATGTAAATCTTACATAGTTTGTTTCTGCTATTTAAAGAATTCGTAATAAATATATTTTAAAATTAATGCTCCACTTCCCAATAATGCAGTAATTTCTTCGATAAGAAAAAGCTTTTCTTTTAATAAGAAACTTACTATGGATTTTGCTTAATTTCAAAGTTTTTCAGCCTCCCTAGTTTGTTTTTTTTTTTTTAATATTGTGCCTGGTCATATGACACATTGTTTTTATCAAAATGAAACAGCACATGGTATTTTTACTGTGTTAGACTATGCATTAACTTAATCAACATTTTGAAAAACAAGTATTGTTCCAGAACAAAGACTTCAAATGTAATCATTCTGTTTGTTCCTGTTTTACTTACAAGTAACAATACACAGATATTTTTTCCTCAGAATGTTTTAGTGAAAAAGCGCTTTCCAATTTAAAAAAAAAAAATCTCACTTTGGGAAATTTTTGAGCATTGATCTACAGGGAATGATTTGCTCAGCCTTCTTTTATACCGTGTTCTGGTTCTGTAATAGCTTAGTGGTTTAGTGGATCAATGATGGTGCGTAAGTCAAATATATTTACAAGGCAATTTTGGAAGAATATCTTGAAGACTTTTGGGGGGGAGCGTAGGAATATATATGCAGGCTATAAGCTGGGCTTTTCTAAAAAACAAAACAAAAAACCCACAACAAAACCCCCAAGCATGTTCCTTCTCTCCAGACATCCACAAGCCACTAGGGTTTGGTTTTTTTTTTCATTTTAAAAGCAGAGCCAGTTCAACCTTTCAGCAGTTTTAAGAAACATCTTTTTTGCAGTTATACTGATAAAGCTCTGAACCTTTCCCCCTGCTCCCCCAAAGGAGACTGCAAGGCTTGCTCCCAACTCGCTGTGCAGTTTATGGGCCTAGGGAGATGGTTCCTGTATGCAGCCTCATCGGCGCAGTCCCCAAAACAAAGCTTTAAGACTACAGAACAAAACCTGACTATGAAGGAGTAAATTATAATGGCATAAAACTTCTACATCGCGTATCAATGCTTTTTTAGCGATGGGGAAACACTAAGCAGGAGTAAGTGACACTATTCCCTTCCATCTGGTGAAGCCACTCCCCAGAGCCTGCAGTGGGAGCCAGCCTGGCTCCTCAGAAACACGCAGCCCTGTGTTTGGGGGCCTCCCCAATTAGTGCTGTAATTTACTGTCACTTAATAAGACGGACCGAGAAACTTGCGCCAGTCAGGATGGAAAAATCCTGGCCTCCAGCTGGGGTGGGTGTTCTCGGAGTTAGCCCAACTCTCAAGCAGGTACAAAAGGCGCCCACAGCTGAAGCTGGGGACACAGAAAGGAGACCTTCAGCCTCCCATGAATTACACACCAGCGCCAGGCCCCAGGAACAGCAGATCAGCTCTCACTTCGAAGGATAAATCAAAGCTTTAATCGGGCCTGTCAGTAAAGCAGGTGTTTTGACTGCCTTTATGGTTCATTTTTATGCAAAAGGGTTGTGGGGACACAGAAATCATTGGGGATTGAAAATAAATGGCACTGACAGCACTGATCCCACCAGGCGAGGGGGCCAAAATCGGTCTGTCTTTTCATATTATGAAATATACCTAACGGCAGGCTCCTTAAACCCCGCTTACACAATGAGCTGTCTGTGCGCCCAGGACTTGCCTTTCTCTCGCTTTCCTCCCCCACTTTTTTTTTTTATTTGATATGCCAGGGGCCCTTTTCTGTTCTCTGGTGATGAACTGCCCCAGCAGCCACAGCAGGTTCAGAATGTTAAAGAGCTCCCACTCACCCGAGCCGACAAAAGGATCCCATTTTCAAGGGCTTCAAGGACACAGTAGACACTACCCTTGGCCCCATTTTAGGATGTCTTTTTTGTCTTGGTTTTCACCAGTCAACAACAGCCACAAATAAAATGTCATAAAAATGTGTCCATGCAAATTTTCTAGCATGGGCCAGGGGATGCATCATTAGGAGAGAGCCTTACGTGGCATCAGGTTTGTGCTGCTCAGGCTCGTCCCTCCAGTATTAAAGATGTTTTGTGGACTTAAAGTGGGCACCCACAGCTGCTCAGATTTATACTTTAATACCAAAATTTAACTTCACTTAATTCCTAAGACTCAATATTAATAGTGGGCATAATGTTTTCAGTTATTTAAATAAAACGTTGGAGCACACTGAAGTTGAATCATTGTAGCATCCTAAAATATTCAAATGGTGATTGAAGAATGTTCTAACGTAGCACACTTTTCCAGAAAGGAAAAAGAAAAAAGAGGGTCCTTCTCTCTGGCTATGCTATAACTCAATACTTTGTACAGTGTATTCTGTAACATAATTTAAAATATAACTGCAGGGCACTGCAAGCAAATTTCATTTATCATTTACAAACCGTAAAGCAGGCAAGAAAAAAGAGAAAAAAAGACAAGTGCTTCCCCTCCTGTAGTTTCACATACTGAGTTATTCATGTCTAGTACCACCACTCACAAATGAGTTTTTCACCAGCTTTACTAAGGAATTGATTCTTCTCTCTTATCATATAAATTAAAAAATATATTTTAAAAAGCAATGTCCAGCTGGCATATCCTTAGGACAGATTGCCTGAAGACAACGTCTTAAAGTTTTCACAGATTACATGTAAATTAAGAAATTTGTTTGATTGTGATCATTCATACTGCTGTTTCTAGACAGAAAACTTTGCATCTTTGTAAAAAAAAAAAAAAATGCATTTTATGACTTTGTCACATAGGAAATGAGATCATTATCCCTTTTTTCAAGGTAGGCTGACGCCCTCAGTCTCTAGAAATGTTTGTGCATATTTTTGACCCACTAATCTATTCCATGAATTCCAAAGGAAATTTAAACTAACATAATAATTACTGTACTTTCACCAAAAAAAAGTATTTGTGGGCTTCTTGCAAGTAATTTAGATTGATTCTCCAAACACACTTTATCTTTACCCATATAATAGTTTCATTTAAAATAGCAAGAGTATTATACATATTTTCTACTCAAGACCTAGGTATTGCATATTAGCACCGGCATTCATGTTGCCTTTCTACCAAACCTAATTTCAGTACAGTTTGTCATGCCAATGAAGCTACTCCATGCCAATAAAGTCCATAAATGCTTGCAGTATTGAGCCTCGAAACCCTTATTTTTTCAAATATTTCAGAGCCACTGTTTATGCAAGCTTTGAAAGTTAACAGCTTCCAATAATTTCATTGAAGAAAGATGATACAAGTCATTAATCATGGCAAATACATTTAGATACTGCAGATATTAGCTGAAAATTCATTAACTTTTCTCTCTGGAAGAATTGCTATGCTCAATAACATTCTGAATGTTTAGATCATAAGGCAATTCTTATATTTTGATTAACAGTCTCTTCAGAAAAAAATCTCAACAAAATTTAATGAGAATTAAAAATCTACTTCAAATCTGCCAATTCCCTGTTCCTGATCATCATTTTAGCATTCTTGCTGTGAGTCCACTAGCTGTTAGTCTAGAAATAGTCTAGAAAAGTAATAAATACCAAAATATATATTTGCACTAGTCTTCCACTGAGTTGCAATCATTTCTCTAACGAAGTGCATTACCGGGATCTAGTTTATAGACCAACCTACAAGCAGCTGCATTGTCCTGCGTAGGGGGAATTTGGGAGGGGGTACAGGAAAGTATTTAAACAACTAAATCTTTTAATATGCACCGTTAGAAAATGCCTTAGCCCTGAACAACACACTTTTGGGAGCAGAATCAAACTTTCCAATTTTTTTTAATTCCAGGTTAATTGTTTCCAGTTATTCTGCCATGGACAAAATTCAGACTTCTGCTTTCTGTTAGAACTTTATCTTACTTATGAGTAATTTTGGTATTGGAAGATTCTCATCTACCTCATATCAAAATGTCAAATCTTTCCATCATTTGTTGTCTCAATTTCAGATATGGCTTACCATGCAGGGATGAAATCTGACTCACATATACCAAAATGCCAACATATGGGCATGAATTGGGGTGTACTGAAGGTGAATATATTGCAAAATTGTAAATCAGTTGGGGAATATTTCAATATAAGTCTTCAAATCCCAATCTCAAAGATTCCTGTAGACATGCACGGGTTTGTGCATTCCTTGCTAGAGCTGTCTTTTGTCCTCGCTACCCTTGGTCCAAAGACAATCCGTTTCCACCCATTTCCTACCCAGTGGCAAGATGTGGCAAGAGTTTATTTTTATCATGTGTTTGTATCACTCCTTTCACAGTGGGATTTCAGTCCTCAGTGGGACATCTAGACACTGCTGAAATACAAAAAACAACAAACAATAGCGCCTTCAAGCTAAATATTTTGTCTCCAGACATTCTCGGAATCACTAAAAAACTGCAAATAACAAAACCAGCTCATCCAACACCAGATAAACCACAAAAAGAAAACAGTGTGAGATGGAGAGAGTAGGAGGAGGGGAGGGTTTGAAAAAATTTACTTACTGAAGCTAACATTTGGTTGTTTGTTTCTTTTTAAGCCTCCTAGACTAATTGTATTGTTCATCACTCTCAGGTTTCTAAATGGATTTTAAATACTTGGTTTGATTTAAGCATAAACACACAGACAGTCTACTTCTAAAGAGCTCTGTTTCAATGAGAGGTAGCACATAATGTAGTTGTCATGACCATGCTGTGGCTGTGTCCCGCTTTTAATGAAAAAAAAGTGTGGGCATACCTGAATTTGTCTGCTTTTTACTTTAAGAAATCAGGAGGACCTAAGCCACATCTGTAGACACAGAAGCCCAGAAGCCCTGGTCTTGGTTTTCAGTCTAACATTCACGTTAAACTTGCTGTATTTAGCACTGATTTGTAAAGATATTGGATGGAAATAGTGTTGAGCAGCACGTTCTCCCCAGGCTTCTCAGGCCTTTGGGGCTGTTTTTTTTCCAAATGGGAGCCTCCCTAGTGTCTCAAGATTGTTAAATACCTAGATATGTTGTAAGACTAGCTTTTCCATCCCTGTCTAAAAATACATGGAGGATCACCAACAATAATTTAAAATGGACTTTGTGAAGACAGATTAATTATAGTTCACATTCCTTTAGTGTCGTTTCACAGGATCTGTTTACATCTTGATGAATGTGGAAGGGGTAGTGGATAGTTTGCAGATGTTATTAGGTTATGCTTAGACTGCAGTTTGAACAGAAATTAAACTTGTATGAGCACATAAGACTTATGGAGAATGTCAATAGTTCATTGACACCCTCAAACGGTCAGAACCTCAGCTCCTTCTCCCACTAAGGAGTCATAACACCTTGCTTAAACAGAAGCTATAGGAAAATACAATGGAATTATTGCTACCAGAATAATTGCCTGAAGTTCTTTTATACATTCCTTAAGGTTGCTCATCCAAGTACAGTCCTACCCTAAATGGTTTAGAGGATTGGCATTAGCAGTGCAATACAAGACAATACTGATCTTAGGCTTATATAACTTAATGCTACCAATGTTGGTGAGTTACTCTTTAATTTGTGACTAATGTGCTAAAAGTGATTTGAATGTCAAGCCCCTTAGTATAACATGTATTCAAGCCCAAGTGAAAAGATCCCTTTGAATGTTACTTTGAACAGCTATTCCTGTCTTCAGTGGTAATGTTTAAACCTTGTCCCGATATGCTGCACTTCCACATTATAAGACTGACACTATTTACATTACACAACAAAAATAAAAATATTTTTAGAAACTCAATACCTTGATAAGTTACTTAAACTATCACTACTAAGATTAGGCAGGATATGAGTAAATGAATCTTTTTCAGTAATTCAATTAGCAATGATTAATATTTTGTACATAAATTTTCTTTTGTTTATATTTCACTTACCTAAAGAATGCAGGCCTTTCAGTTTTAAAAAGATATTGAAACACAGAATGCAAATGAAGTGTTTTATTTTCTTTCAACTAATATAATGTCTCTCAAAACTGCTAGAATTACTCCGCACAAACAATGTATAAATAAGCAGCAGAATTTCTGTCATAAGCATATAGTGTCATTATGTCAGAAAGCATGTAGATTTTTTTTAATGCAAAAAGTAAGATAATGGACAGTCACAAAAATAAGTCTGTTTTTACAACATGACATATGGAAGCACCATCTAGATCGTAGCGGAATAGGGCATAATAATGTATTTAATTATTAAATAAGTTTGTATTTTGTTTGCCAGAAAGAAAGGAAGTATTTCAGGGGTATATACTACAAGTCATAAAAAAAATTAGAAATCTTTAGTTACCCCAATTTAACTTCATATTTTGTTTAGGCTCAGTGTTGCTTACATTATTTCATTTACACTTGTCACTGCTCAAGGGAAAGGCTGGTGATAGCTACTCATCTCCTGTGGTTATGTGACCATGATCTTCCCTGGACTCCTCCATCAGATTCCAAGCAAGAAGCTACTTCAGGCACCAAAAAAATAAACCTTTTTTTGGATCTCCTCTAGCTTTACACCAGAAAGCACTGGTAGAGTATAAAACCTTTAGTAAAGCACTTGGCTGTCCTTTCATTCAAATGTATCAGAGATCAAAGGCAAGCCTTCCTCCAAACACAGTAAGAATCAGTTAATCAGTTTGGCCAGATATGATAGCAGATATAAATCTGCTCAGCTATTATTACTTCAAAGCACATAGCCATTTTGACACCACAAAGATCAGACCCACAGTACCTCAAACTGTTGACTCTCAGATCTTGCAGACATCGTATGGTAACAATTGTGAAAACATTTGTTGTCCAGAATCTTGGAGAAGAGTAGACTGTCTTTGCTATTAAAAGAAGACTCCAGTACAGCTTGGCTTGCTTCAGCTCTTACACATCACATTTCAAGATGCCAGAACTGTTATTTTACCAAAACAAACAAAAAGTTTCATTAAACTTTAAAGCTGATAACTGGTTCACTTCAGAACTTTCACATACTAGTGTGAATAATTTGCATTTTAAACATTTTTAAATCTGTTTCTTTGTCCTACTCAAGGGTGCATACTGCATGCTGTTTACAGTAACTGTATGACTGACTGCTTGGGACTGCATTTTAAAAAGGCACACCAGCAAACATCCTCAGAAAAAGAGAGTGTAAGTATAACTGTGCTTTCAAAAACTTAAACAAAACGAAAGCCAAGACAGGTGGCTTCAGAGTAAGCAGCCAATATATTTTTAAAATAAGCAATCAAACAAACAAAAATAAAACTTAGATAAACTACCGGAACAAAATTCCACAAAGTAAAAACCATAATAAATAAATAAAAAAGAGGAAAAGAAAACACTCAGATTCTTTTCTGGCAGCGGTAGTTACACTTGTATTTGGGTGACTGAAAAAGACTCACAAAACTACTCAGTCCTCAATTGCTACCCATGTGACCTGGCTTTAGTGGTAGTAGTTACAGGAACTTAACTTCAAAAACAGAAGAAAAAAAAAAAAACCACAGAGCTGAACAGCAAACAAAGGGGGAGAGACAGGCAGATCTCATTTAGTTTAAAATTCTGTTCTTAATAGTCGTCAGCTGTTTACAGCAAGTCAAAGGGACTTTAGCCCTTTTACAATGGAGCTTTGATACCACTTTTATCATTTTCTAACTATCAGGTCAGAGGACGGCAAGTGCCATGATTTTTTTTAATTATTTGCAAAATTTCCAAATTGCTGTCCAGCGTCCTCTTTGGCATGTCACCCTCTGCCCATCAGAACAGATCTCAGGGTTGCATGCACACCTCCAGCCCAGGAGCAGGACAGCCCCTCAGGAGGATGATTGAAGGGAAGGTTTCGGGGTAGGAGCCCAAAGAGAGAATAGCCCTTAAACCAGACTATCATTGCAGCATTTGATCACTCCCTCTGCCAATAAATTCAACAGAAGTGCTCCAGGTCACAATGTAAATGGGTTTCACATCTCCATGAGCATTCTCCAATTTTCCTTCCCCTCTCCCACCATTACAGACACTGCTAAACTCCTGGCTAAAAGCGACTGGGTGGGGCTCCCTCCAGAGTCTATTCATGTCATTTCTCAATATAGCCAGAGGGTACATGAGCGAGTGACAGGAGAAGTACTTTCCACTTCTTTCCTTCTCTGCAAGCACTGGGAAATGGCCTGCATAACCTAATAAGTATTTTCTGTCTCCAATTTCCATCCTGTTCTGCTTTGCAGGAACTGAATGAGCTGCTTCGGCAGAGCTTCTTGCCAGTTTCTGGACTAAAAGAAATGTTCTGCGCTTTCACTTAGGTCTCTTATTTTTTTTAATGACTGTATCATTCATTTTACTGTCTTTTGCAGTCCTGAAATTCCTATAAGTTCCTGATTCTTACAGAACTTTTTTGAAAGTCCTGAGATCCTAAATCAAGCTGAAAGGCTACATTTAAATGTAAACATGGATTTCCATTACTCATCACTTTAGTTCCTAGTAGCCTCCAGCTAAACAAACACACAGGAAAAGACAAAATTATTGTAACACAGAAGATACTGTGGGGATACTTCCTTCTCACTAATGGCCCCCCAACCAATTTCTTCTAAAGATGGTTGCTAAGGCTGTTACTCATCATCCTGTTCCATGATGTTGTTAGACACCCTCTGTGAAGATTCGTGCTTTGTTCCCTAACTGACCATAATGGTCCTAAGCACTTCTCTCTGACAACCAGCTGCTGATACTCCAATCTTTTCTCTTAACCATGTTTCACTTTAAGGAGTCACTTTAAAAACAAACTCAGATAGGGAAGCAGGATGAAAACATGCATTTTCCATTTGCAATGTTTTGGAGATCAGATTTCATGCTCTGTAAACCAGGTACTGGGTTTTTGTCCTTCTTGAACTAGATCCAGGACACACTCTCCTCATTGTCTCCCAACCTTGCTTTTATTGTTATAGATGGGACATGGGTCTTTTAACATGTCAGTTTTCTGGATTAGGGAACCAGATAACTTTTTCATAAATGGCAGCTCATTAGACAATAGAGAAAAAGAGGGAACTAAAACCCTGATACACAAAGAATTATATTAAGAGTATGCTTAATGTCTTAAATGATTAAGCATTTTCACTATCCAGCAGAAAATTTAATTATTCTGTCAACAAACCAGATAAAAGGCAGCCTTCCAGCAGCAAACTCTGGTAGATATCAAGGTGCTGTTTTCTTTAAGCTAGAGTAGAATCTGCACTATTTCAGAAAAGACTTTAAGAAGGAGATATTTGTCCACCCTGGAGTTCAAATTGCTGGGATATACTGCACTTGGCAAGCTTTTGCTGGAAAATGCCAGTCCAACGATATCAAGTTACTCTATTAATATGAGGAAGTTTGAGCAAACAGTAATTGTGGGTTTCCAGAAAGCCCTAAGAGAACATCTGCTGCAGTTTCCATTAGCAGTGACGCTGCCTAGCCTCAACTGCCTTTCTGCACATTTAGTTGCATCTTCATACGACAGAGGTTCGCACCAACACAACACACCTAGTGAACCTTCTAGCTGAGACAATTCAGTGTTGAAAGCACTTCTCACTCTGTTTTGAGTATGGTTTGGTGCAGAAGTCTATCTGTTCATACATTAATACCTGCTTTTGGTTTCCAGTGGTTCTTTGAACTTGCTTATGCCTGTATCAGTTTTCACACCCATGAAAACTGGGACAACTCCTCAAAACTCTCTAGAATTATGTTTATTTTATTCATTGTTTGTGAAATGAATGATATTTCAAATATTCGTGTTTTATCTCCAGTATCTTGAGCTCGACAGTCTTGGTGCCTTGACCACCTCCCTGGGAAGCCTATTCCAGTGAACCACCCTCTCAGTGAAGAGCCTGTCCCTAATGTCCAGTCTGAGTGGCATCCTTCTCCATGCACTCCTATGTTTAAATAACCACTGTGCTCCCTGAGTGCCTTTTAAAATAGTTGCATTTGGAAAAAATATATCTCCTTTTTGTAAAGTTAAGAAAACAGCCATACCAGCTCATCAGAGTATTGACATTCACTTTACAAAAACACTTTTGTATTCAGTCATAGTTTGTTTGTCCTTAGGCAAATTCAATTCACCTGGGACATAAATCTTTCTGCTTTTATTTTTGGTATTTAACATCCTCTACACTGATGTCCTCAAAATGTAATGAAAACTAACAAAAACCCCAATCCCATACAAAGAAAACACATCAAAACTAATTTAGAGAATAGTCCTCTTGGTTGAACAGATTGAACCCAAGTATTTTTCTGAATTTCACATTGTGTTATAAAATAAATTTGAGTCTCAGCAGTATATATTCTAGGTTATTTGCCCAGCAGATTAAACAACTGTAAATATTGAGTGATTCAGTGCTGGCTGGAGTGAACAGCATGGTAACAGGCACTCTAGGAGGCACTAGAAAATTGTGCCTAAGTAAGCTTGTTAAATTAAGCTTACTAAATGCTGTCTTTCTAAATACTTAAATTACTTATTTTACTAAGGGCTCACCTGAGAGTTTTCCAATGTGATTAAAACCCTGCATGGGTCACAGACTAATTTACTAAAGCTGTGAAGCAGAATACTGGGAGGGGCAAGGAGCACTTCCAGAGAGTCAGGACAACCATCCTCAAGTATGTTGGATTAAGAGCAGAAAAAACACTTCCTATAGTGCTGCAACTGGAACCTCTCATCGATAATCTCTTCTGAAATAGGTATTCTAAATGGTGAGGTAAAAAGAGCAAGGATGACAATGTTGTCTTCAACAGCCCTCAAAACAATTGTTCACATTTTTATGGATTTGGAGAAATACTTCAGCGTACTCTCCCTTATTTTTGCTTTCAGATATTGTTCTTTCAAATAATGCTTTATGGGAAGATACCATTAAACTACACAACACTCCTAACCGTATAGCATTGCTGCTAATGTTCTTTAGAAGCAATCTATCATATCTTATTTAGTTTCAGTGGTCTTGTACAAGTCCCAGGCTCAACATTTAACTAAGTTGCCCAAAGACACTCTTTCAACCACATGTAATGTACAGTAAGAAACTCTTCTGTAAAATTGCTTGGGAATATACTGCAGAATAATTCTCAAGAGAAAACCTGGGGCTGAAATATTTTCTCACGCACCTTCTGGCCGGCTGACATTCCTCTCTCGTCACAGATTTGCCCCCAGCACGACTGAACGGACGCTACCCTTTTGCGCCCATATTTGTTTGTGTTTGTCTCCTGTTGATATTTGAGAGCTGTTTCTGATACCCTTGCAGCATCATCTTAATTTTGGCAGAGGTTCTGTGTGTTCAGGTTCCAAAGGGGATGAAGAGAACACAAGCTGTCTCCAAATTGAAGGCACCAATTTTCATTTCTGAAGTCAGACAGGCTTTCATTTATTGCCTATTGACTCCATAGAGAGATGATAATAATAATGTTGCTCCTTTCAGTGAAAAAGACCATTACCGAGGACAATGCACATAGCCAAGAAACACGCCAGATCTCCTCTTCCCCAGACCACTCTTCACTCCCTGAGTTAGAAGCTGGGCTCTCTCCCCAGAAGCACGGCTTGCTACCTGGCCAGCTCAGTCATAGCCCCAGGGCATAAAAAGGGTATGAATCTTTTTGGACATCAGTCCAACAAGCAGAGAGAAAATGAGAGAGTGCTCACAAACTTTCTCCAGAGGCTCACCACATTAGCGCGAGTGGAGGAGCTGGCAGAGCCAGCCGCTCTTGTTCCACCAGCCTGAGGTGTCACCATATGTTTGGCTGCCAGCCATGCAGCCAAGAGTCCTTGGAACAACGCATGGAATTCATTCAGTCTCCTCTCACTAGTGCTGATGAACATCCAGCCTTTTCAGGCCTCAGCCAAGATTTAAACAGATGCTGGATGCACTGGAACCACTGAGCTTGATGAATCAGCTCTGCATTAACAGAGCCTAACCCGGTCCTCCTCAGCTGACTTGTACCCAGTAAGGCAACAGACACCGGATAAGATTCACAAGTCACAAATTACTAGGTCCTGTGCAGCACCTGATCCACAGGATTTATTCAGAAAGGCAGGTTTTACATCCAGCTAAGTGTCCCTAAACAGGCTCAGTACCTTCTGTGAGGTACTTGGCTCCTGGAACACAGGTAGAGCAGCACACTCTTACTCTCCAAGGACCATCCAGGTCTTTTCCTTGCCCTTCCTTTTTCCTTGGAATTCTGGGATAAGAAGCAGCATAGGAAATGAAGGAGAAGAATCATTCTGAAGTTACCACCGTTTTAAAATATGTTGTTAAAATAGTAACAGTGCCTTTTAGGAGGCTTCGCGTAAGTTTCAGAGAAATAGTATCTATTTTTGTTCTTTCATACACTCTTTAAAGTGGATACTGATGATACATGGTTTGCTGTTCTACCACAGTTTCATCTTCAATGAAATGCTACCATTAAAAAAACTTACTCTTACAACAGTCTTTTGGAAGTTTTTTCAGTCATGGCAATGATACCAAACATGGGTTGTAAGGGGGTGAAATAACTACAAACACTCAGAAATCTACAGAATTTTTTTTGCCATAATATCTGACCTTTGGTCTTTTAGTAAAGTTTATGTGTCCGCACCGGGCCATGCCCAACCCAGAAAGAACAGTATCTCCAATATTTACGAATGCATTTTCTTTCACTAGTTGCTTATATTTCAATCTAAAAAAAAAAAAAATCATTAAATTTAGTTGCAAAGCAGTAATGCATTCCACACTCTTATTTTATGCTTGAATTTATATACTTCTCAGAGGTTAAGCATCTAAGAATCCCGTAGCATACACAGTCACTCACAAGAATGTGGGTTGTTGTTTTTTTTCAATCAAGTACACTCTACATGGGTACAAGTGACTATGCCTCATATTTTAACTCTTGAAGCCTCATTATAGTTTAATTGCCAAATTATCACATTGGCTCCTTTCTGACACATTTTTAATATGTGTTTTCTTTTGGCAAAAATCTTGTATTTTAAGATTGCAGTTAATGACGTGTGCATACCTTTTCCATAAAGCAGTTTCCCCGTGGCATAAAGGAATGAGGTAATTTACTCTAATACATGCAGAAATACAGAACTACATATGCTGACAAATCTTCACTGTCACTCTGCACAGTTAACTCGAACTGCTGCATATTCTTTATGAGCGTTTTGTTGTAGACCTTTGTAAATGATGCTGAAAAAAATCTGTTTAAGTAATACAGAGCATCAGAATGTACTATTGCTGTCCACCCACGCTGGCAGAAAGCCACTGAGTTTTGGGTTGTTTACAAATGTTTTCAATGATAAATCTCTTTGCTATTTCCCATATGAAGTTATGCACTCAAACATGTGCAGCATATCCTTGGCTGCTCTAAGTGCTACAGTGAGATGAGAACCATCAGAGAGACCTGAATTTTGGTTGCCCTTCAAGATACACATCTACACTTGTGTTTTTGTTTTGTAGATTTTTAAGATCATAAGGCATCACTGCAAGCACATAACTTGGGTTCCTTAAAGCAGTGCAAATGCCATCACCTATTGCACCACTGAAACTGTGATGCCCAAATTACATTATCTTTCAATAAGATTTTAAAATTTTGAAGTATAGGACTCTCCATAGGGTCAAGTCAGACATAACCTTCCACCAAAAAAAAACAGAAAACAAAAACAAAAAACCAAACTTTAAGATTGATAAGGATTTTAATATCACCTACTGTTAATGGGAAGAGATTATAAATATATTACTTCACCCCAAATGTTTTTCTAGTCTGGATACAAATCAACATGTTTTTTTTAGATACGTGACCTAATTATTGTAAGAATTTAAGAAAGCCAGATGGGTCAAAATAAGACCAGGTGGTCTCAAGCCTGCTAATTTACCAACCTTATGTTTTCATTTTATTTTAATAAAAAATGTCCATCATTCTTTGCCAGAGGTGCACTAAGCTGCTGTGGTTGTTTGTCATCATTTGTATAAAAGCCAACCAGGTTACCTGTCAGTTTGCAAATATTGTTGATAATAGGCATTACTTGAAGTAGCACAGGCCTGATTAACAAGAAAATTGGAAATTTGTTTTTAGCCTATTCCTTTCCCCTTCTCACACGGTACTATATTCATTTGGAAATGGATTTTCCACATGCCCTCACACACAGGAAGTACCTTCAGCTCTTTAGACGACAGGATTCTTACAATTAGCTTTTTCCAGGGCATCGACAATCAGCCTCTCTTACTACCCCATCCAGGGCCGTGATCAGTCTGTACAAGTAAAATTGATTACCAGGCTCACACATGCCTCCTTCTCCGTTTCAACCATGTTTTCTATCAGTGCACTGTTAAACATGTAACAACTCTGTTTATGTGTAGAGAGAACAACAGTTTTATTTCAAGACCAGCTGGAGCCTGTGAAAAGGAGATACAAAACCAACCCTCTCTCCTCTAGACTTGGCTGATTTTCCTTGCCTTAGCTATTTTTTTTTCTGTACCTAATAGAAATTGGATAGTCTGAGTTCTCCTTCTGAGATCTAAATATAATCATCGCTGAAGTCTTATCTTTTAAAAAGATTAAAGACACTTAAGTTATGCCAAGTTCTTATAACCACAGTACCGTATATGTGAGAGACCGTTTCATTTTCCATACACAGCAGCAAGAACACTTCCTTTTAAGGCATAATTCATGGTTTCTACTTAACATTGCTATGGTGACCCTAGGACACTGCCTTACCAGCTGGAAATGAATCTTGCCAAACAAGCAAATATTGTAACTCAAAAATACCACTTTGCACCGAATAATTTAACACCAAAAAAATTCAAAATTATCATTGTCCATATTTGCTGTGAAAACACTGGACTTCACAGGCAGAGAGCTCTCCTAGACCACACGGTACAACACTGGCTTCCCAGTCCCTTCATTACCAGCTGCTAGATTTACTTTTTGTCCCCCCACCCCAATCATTGACTCTTTCAGTGAAATGAAGGGTATTAGTATCCAAACCGATAAGAGAAGGGACAAAACGACAAAGGACTAGTTTCAATGAAACAAATGGGAGGTAGGCTTCCTCTCACACTAGTTTTCACAGCAATTTAAGGCTAAATTCACAAAAGAACACATGTGCTTTTTAATATATCAGGATTTCCAGTACCTACATGCTTTCTATGCAGTATGTTAGAAGAACTTCACACTCAACAGGGAATGTCTCACCTCAACCAGCCAGTAAAAAAAAGCAGATGACGGCAGTATCCATCTACATCCCCAGTCTACAGCGAAAGACCACCCACCACAGCCATGTCTGAACCATTTAGGCTGCGTGTTGCTGGCAGAGTAGTCCTAAAGCACCAAGTTCACCCAAACAGTGGTATGTAACACAGAGCCTGCAGCATGCCCTGCTCTCCATGCTCTCATAGCTGCTTTCTTCGCAATGTTCAAACTACAGCAGTTGTGTGGTCACCACTGACCAAAAGCATAGGTCTATAGCAACCAAAGCCAACCAAAGCCCAGGCTATGCTATTCTCGGGGCCCAGCACTGCAGCAGCACGTGTGTCATCGTGAGGAAACTATTAGTTTTCAGTCAGATCAACTCCTTGAGCTGTTCCACACCATCTTTTTTTCAAACAACAGTGACAGCAAAGAGCACAGGCAAGAACGCCCAGAGACTGCTCAGGGGAGGAAGGGTCGGAAGGCAGCACACTGGACTTGGATTAAAGGTAAAAGTTTCAAAACAGAATAATACATAGTTAAAGTTAAGAGCTTTTTAAAAAACAATCCCCCATCATAATCCTATCTTCAGGACAAGAGCTTATGACAATTTTTCCTCACAAAATACAAGTATATGGAAGTATAGTGGGTGCTTTGGTCATTACCAGAGCTGTGAGAAACCCAAGCTTCAAATCCCTTTCTCTTCTCAGGAAGCTTCAACTTCTTGTCCAAACCACTAGCCTACCATACAATTTCAATTTTTACCATTGAAGCTGCTGTCTCTTTTTAACATTTGAAACATTTTCGGCCACAGAGAGAAAGAAACAAATGGGAGTTGAGGGGTGACTGCCTGGAAGGGCAGACAATTACTTTTCAGTGTCTGTCACAATGTACAGCCCTCTTTCCTCTTCCTGTATTTTCTCTAGAGTAATCTCTTCGTAGCTCTAAACCTTAGTACACACTCTTTTTTTCCTCCAGAAGTATGTGAAGAGAAGTCTCACTCAAGTCATGCAGCTTTCTTCTGTGACTTTGTGAACTTCTGAAGCTTACCTGGCATTTGTTGTGTATGGTCGTTACAATGATAAAAGTCCTTCAAGGAGTACCTAGGTTACATATCAGGGATGCAGTATGTATATATACATTATACAGTGCTTTCTTCTCTTGAAGCAGTACTAAATTGAAATCATGCAGTGAAACTGGATCCACAGTGATGCTTTAAATGCTTCACGTAGACTGCAAACTGTTTTGCAGCTATTTCTCAGTGTATTTCCCACAGTGCTATTTGGGCAAGTAGTGGGAGAATGTGTGCACTGGTCACGTTCCAGCTTAGGTTATTACCCATTTCAGTCGGAGTGTCCCTTGAATTTTAATTAAACAAGGTATTATCTACCAATTCTGTGGTAAATAGTTTTTACAGTATGGTTTAAACTGTTCCTGTGCATATCTTCAGAGAGGCTTTTTTTTTTTTCAGTAATGGGTTAAATGATTCCAGAATATTTTACGTGTTCAGCCATTTATGGTTCTATAGCTCTGAGGATGTAAAGGGCAACAGGGTTGCTAATTATGAATATGTTTTATTGATGGAGCTACAATATTATCACTTTTTTTATTTCTATAAACTGCCTTTCAGAATATGTTGCAGGACATGTTTTATGTGCAGAGGGAGTCTGTCCATGGGATACACTTTCAGGCACAATCTCACTCCTTCCTTTAACAGTCTGCATTGTTGAAAGAAAATATATGTATGCCATACGTAACTGGGATCCTAGCAATCTCAGTTTAGATACTATGTTAACCTGCTGCTAACTAAACAAGAGAGAGCTCCTTTTGCATTTGTTCTCTAAAGCAACTTGGACTAGCCTCTGTGCGTTGTCCTTTATGATAAAGTTTAAACATAAGACTTTTCTTCACAAATCCAGCCTTTTTTTACAGCTTACAGGCAAACTTTGGCTGCTTATCTAGTCTAGGTGCTGCAGTATGGAAAGTTTAGGTTTCATATATGCAGCTGACAGTCCAGGTTTCAAGTCTCCTAATCTTTTGAAACATCTGACATTCTCTGCAGGTTGCAGAGAAGAGGAGGAAATTAAATTTCCTGGCATTTTCTATGAATTTCAATTTTTCATTAGAAAAAAAAGATAGGAAACAATAAAGGTTAAATATTTTGTGGTAGCTTTTGTTTGCTTTGTATTGCTGTTCTTAAACAGAGTAACTATAAACACAACCAGAGTGTAGAATACAACAAAGACATTATTGACAGCCACATCCTCCACATCCTCTCAATGTGTTTATCCTAACGGACACTGACTAGTAAAGTGCAATGCAGTGGTTACAGAAATACTTTAAACACAAATTAAATAAGCGGTCAAACAACCCACTATCTCTGATCATTATTCCAGCACATTTTTTAGTTTATCTATTTCAGAAGTGACTAAAAAAAAAAAAAAA
>VZZY01005357.1:10000-18192 GCA_013400335.1 Eurystomus gularis | reverse complement strand
CTAAATACTAGAATGTCCCGAAAGTACCTCAAATTTGCCTTGGCCAAGCTCACAAGAGGAAAGAGGTAAAGGGAGTAGGTCGTGCTAAAGCGATGGTTGAAATGAATGTGGAGAAGTGTTGAAAATGTGGAGAGGGCATTGTCCGGTATTACCCTGGAAAAAAATAGCTAGAAAGATCAGAGGAATATATATATATAAAATATATATTTTTTAAAAATGAAAAAGATGTTTATATGCACACAGAGAGAGACGTAGCAGCACAGAACTCCTCTCTGGCATGCCATGAGGCCAACCCAACGCCTGCCCTCAGGCTCCAACCTCCAGCCGATGCTGCAGAGCAGCACTTGGGAGCTCCCTTAAAATCTCCCGGATAAAATATCGAACAACTTCTGCAGTCATATTTGCAGTTACTATTAGTTAGGAGGGTGCTACTGTGCTTGGAAGAGGCATGGGCATAAGCTGACACTCATGCTCAGGATGTAATTCATGAACGCCTACAGTTTCCACCGTCTTTAATAAATCCGACTGCAACTCGTAAGGACGTTTTAGCACGTGTAAGTGGAGAGCCCTTTATTCACCTGAAGGACTGAACTACCATATAATGAGACTCCCATCTGGCAAAATCCATCAAATCCTAGAAAGTCTGGTTTAAAAGCAAAGGCGGTTTTAATTAGCAGCGTTTTTCTGTTGTCCACTTATCTAAATTTTACCTTTTTATGTGTATGTTGTCTGCTAAATACTACCTTAAATATGGTTGGACCTTCCATCTGGGAAATGATTAAAGGTCACTCTTTCTGTTTCCACTCGCAGGGGATGACAGCCTTGTTCCTCTCCCTGCAGAGTTTGATGTCTCAGGTAATGTTAGGTGACCACCAACGTGGCGAGTCCTGCCGCACTTTATGGCTATCGTATTTCTCCCTGTTGCATTTCACCTTTTCCTTTACTCTTCCATGCCTGGAAGCAAAGGGGAAAATATTCTTCCTGCAAAGCTGGCCAAGATGTCTGAGGCCACACTGGAGGGGCTAATTAGAGAATCATGGAATGGTTTGGGTTGGAAGGGACCTTCAAGATCATCTAGTTCCAACAGCCCTGCCATGGCAGGGACACCTCCCACTAGACCAGGTTGCTCAAGGCCCCATCCAACCTGATCTTGAACACCTCCAGGGATGGAGCATCCACAGCTTCCCTGGGCAACATGTTCTGGTGTCTCACCACCCTCACAGTGATGTATTTCTTCCAAATATCTAATCTAAATCTACCCTCTTTCAGTTTAAAACTGTTACTCCTCATCCTATCACTACAATCCCTGATAACAAATCCCTCTCCTTCTTTCCTGTAAGACCCCATTAAGTACTGGAAGGCTGCTAAGCTGGCACCATGCAGGTATCTATTTTATCTTTTCAGCAGGGACAGAGCTGCAACCCCAAGTTCCTTCTCAGGGTCTCCACAGGGTTTTCTGGCCACATGAGTCAACGGTCTCCCCAGTAGCTCGTGCAGGAGTCACATCTCACCTTCCTCAAAATTCAGTCTTGTTGTTCCCACCATGGTCCATGGCTTGTATCTGGAAATTGGCCCCTAGCAATGATCTTAATACGTGGTTGTGGGGCCAACAAAAACGTGCCAACGTTTCTGGCAAATCTTCCTGCAGTTTTTGTGCAGAACTCTGCAGGTCATTAACCTTACATCACCGGTGATAAGAGGCTGGGCATTGCAAATGTATTTGCATGGTCTCCAAGGCTTGGCCCTTGTCAATCCAAGCATCCAGTGCCAGCACAGCAGCAGTTAAATGAAGAATTCTTTTGCCCATCCTCCTGAATGAAGCGCAAATGCTGCTTCCAGCCCCTGCAGCACATCAGACAAGAGCAGCAGCCAAAGCTCCAGAGCTCCACGAGATCCCCTGCTTCTCATTCCCTGCTCCTGCCTTACCAGGATCTCATCACCTTCTCCTTCCCCAGACACAACAGTGCTGCCACTGCCAATCTACTTCCTACCCTGTCAGTCTTATCTAGAGGTGTTTCCAGAGCTGGGGAGGAACACCCCAAAGCAGGTCAAACATCCTGCAAGGCTGCATTTTTTCCCCTCACAATTGTGCCCTCAGACATCAGGATGCACTCATTAGTGTACCTAAATACCAGTAATCTCTTAATTTATCCCATAAACTCAACATCCACCTAGCAATGGTTTATTCTTCTTAGTCGTATCTTTGAGAAATGTAACACGGCTTAGGGAGTGAGGCCATTGATGTTTTTCCTGTGTATATATTTTAAATAAATGGAATAATTATTTAAAAAATTATCTAAAAATTCATATATGTATGCGCAGTGTTAAAAAAAAAAAAAAAGTTCAATTCAGTTTTGATACAGCCATGGGGCCAAGAGACACAAAGAACCCTCCACCTGCTCTGTAACCATAGTGAGATTCAAAAAATGCCCCAGATGGGAGATTTTGACTGTGCTTCTGAAGTGCCACCACGCCAGCTGAGCTACCTTCACTCTTCCTTTCCCTGCAAAATCCCAGGTGGGAAGATGATTGTGCAGAAGGGCTGATTAATAGGAACATCTTATAAACCTGGATGCTACTGGATGCTTCTGGGGACACCCATAGTTTTTGAAAACTAATATAGGCTGGCTGCTTCTTGATCTCTGATTTTTGAGGGATATTCGGTCATCTGGCCAAGACCCACTTACCCAGTTAGGAGGCAGCTCAGTAGCCTGGTTGACTCTCAACTAGAGCCAAGAACCAGTTCTCAACAGGGTATCAGCTGGTGGATCTTGGTTTGAGTTTTGGAGAAAAAGGAGAAAAACTCCAGAGACTTTGAACAAGATCTTTTAGCTTTTTACAATTATTATTTTTTTTAATAGTCCAAGAGATTTTGGTACCTCTGATAACAAGTCAGTGCAAGCGCCCGTGCATTTGAGACATGCTGCGAATGGTTATGGTTGTAAAGTCATGTCTCTGTGTGTCTGAGCCAAATATAAAACAAGGCAACTGAATAAAAAAAAAAAGGAAAGAATAAAATTAATGGCAGCAGTAAAAGTTCACATTCATGCTCAACAGTCAATCTGATCCCCACCAGCACCTCAGCCTCGTCTGACCACTAATGCAAGAAATGTTAATTTGTTCCACGGTTGTAGGAACCTGGTAGGAACATGCAAGTCTGTTAACAGGATCTCGGCGTGCAATTGCCTGTTTAACCGTCTGTTACTTCTAGGTCAGCTCAAACTTTATTTTACACCTTCTTCTGACGCTGAATCTGGTCGCGTAAACCCTGTCGGTATTATTAAACACACCCAAGTTAGTTCCAAAAGTATCCGCTACATCAAGTTGCATTTGCCTGCGAAGAAGCAATATATTTTTATCCCACTTTACCCCAGCTCGGAAGCAGCTCTTAATCCTGAGCAACAAGCTCGGGATTCACCAGTCCTACGGTCACAGGACTGCATATTTCTCTGCATGTGTATGTGTCTGTGTCCGTGGTTTCCCAATATTCCTGGCTACTGCAGCCAGAGCCATCGAACTGCTCCGTGCTGCATGTAATAAACTGCCGAAGGCATCTGGGTTTTTTTGGACACATGTCTTGGCATGAAGCTGTGCTTGAAGGGTTGGATTCTCCGCGCGCAGTTTGGAGATCAGCACGTTTCCCGTGGAGCTGGAAACCTGTAACCACTCATATCCTCTACTGGGTATTCTGTGAGAGTTCAGTTTGGGTTTGTTCTCAAGTTGAAATTTAAGGGGGGAAACCTACGAAAGAACAGATGCTAATACAGGACTATTAGGTCAGAGGTATTATCGCAGTTTGGGGAGCTCTCAAACAGACCTTTTTAGACAAAATCCGGCTTGGAAGTGGCACGAGAGCAAGTGCATTAAGCATTGTGGAACCAGCTTCCCCCCTCCTCTGACTTGTGCAATTGCTTTTCCCTGATATCGCCGACGGTTCCCACTCAGGCTCCCTGTCTACTCCTCCCAGCGCGCTGCGCTCCAGGACTGCTTGGGCTGCCTTCGGCAGAAGAATATTAGCACTTGGCCACCTGTCCTTTGAGGGGACGTTTTACATTTCAGTCTTTCGAGTGTCTCCATTTATCATGCATTTTCCATTGTTCGGGGAAGCAGAAAAATCCAGGAGACGTTATTTGCTGTCTAAATATAAAATACAGATAGAGATGATGATGACAAGGCTTAGCTTTATTTTGCACCCAAGGCAGGCGAGAACTTTGCAGCATTTGGCAGGTTCCCGCTGACTGTTATTCTGATTTAGTCCCAAAATGTTTTGGAGAAGTTTTGGGGGTTATTCCCATGGAACAATAATATTTCGCTGTTCCTTGGCTCTGTGGGAGATGCTGCTTGAGCTGCAGGCGAGGAATCTCAGCAGGACAGCTGAGATCTCTTCAACGCATACGGTCCCAGCTAAACCTGCTGTGAAGCACTTCTGGATTTCCAGAGCTGGAGCACGTGGGCAAGGAGAAGACTCCCAAGGTGGCCCTCTAGCATGTCAGCATCTGAGCGCAATTTCTGATGGCCCTGATGGCAATATCTTTCTCTTTTTCTACATGATTTTTCATCTATCTGCGTAACCAAAGCCGTGCAGAGCACTAGGAGGAGATGCCAATTCTTTTTTCACTCTTGTTGAAATGACTTTCACCCTTCTGCTATCGTATTCGCTGTTACATTTAATTTGTTTTGGTTTAGCACATTTTAGCTGAGCAAACAATTTGTATGTTATGACTTGAGCCCGTTTTGGAATTGTTAAGGATTTATTTTTATTATTTTTTTTTTTCTTCACAGGTTTTTTTCTAACCTGTCTGCATTCAGCTCACACGCTGGGTTGTATTTAAACAGAAGATCAACTGATAATTGCAACACCACTGCTGGCATTGCTCTAGCGATGAGGCTGCCAGCATTTCCAGGTTGGATTTTGGCATACGACGTTGCAGCCTGGAAGCCAATTTTTATTAAAATGAGTAGAGGGAAAAATCTGTTTGGCCTCTTTTGCTTGATAAGAATACAAAAAGGCAAAATTTTAAAAGAATAAATTAATGTTTAAAATACGGCCCCTGACCTGCAGGTATTTTTGTGATGCCTGCTGCCGAGCTGAGGTGTTCAGGCCGATATCTGGAACTGGGATCGCCCTCAGCCAGAGCCACATTGCCCTACACAAGGGCACAGCTGGGGCATCAAGGATGCACCCGACAAGTATCTGGAGTTGGGTGCCCACTGCCCCAGCTGAGCCCAACCTCCTGGCCCAAGATGCTCCATCCAGGCCCACACTGAGGCCAGCGCAGCTGAAAACCAACCCCTAGTTCACCCCAGAAAATCCGTATTTCTCAGTAAAAACACGGCCATCTCCGGCTGGCATTGTTTGAGGGCCCGTATCCTACTACCTCCTCTTGAAAATGTAAAACGACACACCAGCGGAATACAGATGAATATCCACACTCATATAATTTTATATTTAAGCCTATGGGATAGTGATAATTACAGTTTTAGAATGGGATCAAAAAGCACAGATCTACGGAGACTCTTTGAAGTCAACATCTATTTATTATAATTACACAACATTTTCCATTGGACCTGAAAGCATTACTCGGGCATTAATAAATTAAAGTTTGCAAAAGACAAGCTTCTCCTGCCACTATTTAAACCCATTTTATGGATAAGCAACCTGAGAAACAAAGATTTTAGGTGGGTTGCCTTTGTGTTCAAGCATCACCTGGATTCAGCTGGTCTGTAACGGGTGCAGTGGACCACAAGCTTTCAAATAACAGCACATCTAGCTCATCAGAGTCACCAGATTCTCTTGACATCCCCTCTGGTCTCACACCTGGGACTTTCCTGGTTGGAGATGCCAAAGGGTGGAACATTTTGGGATCTAAAGAAGCTGCTTGGTTCATAAAGCTAATAACACTTCATATTTCATACTGTCTTTATCCAACAATTGCACTCATTTAATGACTGTGAGCGGTACAGAAAATTTTGTTCCACAATTCCATACTCTTCACATATATAAGAGGACAGGAGAAGTGAAAACGGGACTTGTACAAAGTGGTTTAGGGAATTTAAGGTCAAGCTGGAAGAGCTGGGAGCCAAAGTTCCTTATCACTCACTCCTCTCTTTTAATTACTGGATTACACCTTGTGAGGAATTCCTGGGTTACAGTGGGTGAGGAAGACGTGAAGCAGCGCACAACCACCAAACAGGCATCTGGAACAACTGGAGCAATCTCTTTAACATGGCATAAAAGTTGGCTTAGCAGTTCTTGCAAGCACAATTTAGCAATGAAATGTTGCAGTGGTGCCAGGAAATAGAAGCAAACATGGGTCTGAATGGAGTGGTGTTGGTCTATAACCACTGTATCATTCAAAATATCTCCTCTGGCAGGAGGAATAGGTTAAGCCAGTGTTTTCTGGAGAACTTTGCACTCCAGTGGTGGTGGTCCCTGAAAGCAGGTGCTTTGCACCGTGACCGATTAGAGGACAACAGAGCTGTGGTTGATGCATCAAGTGCTTCTTGGCTTTGGCTTCTGGAAGCACTCAGGCAGCCCTTGAGCAGCAGGGATCTGCTCTTGGACACCCCAGATGCAATGTCAGGGTGCAACAGCTGAGGCCAAGCTTGCATGGGGCTTCCTGGTGCTTCAGAAATCCACCTTGACTCTCATGACTGGTCTTTACAGAGGATCACAGAATGTTAGCAGTTGGAAAGGACCTCTGGAGACCATCTCATCCAACCCCCTGCTCCAGCAGGTCACCCAGAGCAGGGGGGCCAGGATCATGTCCAGGTGCCTTTGGAATCTCTCCAGAGAAGGAGACTCCACAGCCTCTCTGGGCAGCCTGGGCCAGGCTCGGACACCCTCACACCAAAGAAGTTTCTCCTCCTGTTCAGGTGGAACCTCCAGGGTTCCAGTTGGTGCCCATTGCCCCTTGTCCTGTTGCTGGGCTTCACTGACAAGAGTCTGGCCCCATCCTCTTGAGTCTCACCCTGCTGCTCTTAAGCCAGAGGAAAGCAAACAATGTTTTCCTTGGGTTGGCAGAGGGCAGTGTCTCTCCTTGCACGCTCAACAGGCACCTCTGCGGCAGGAGAGCCTTGAGGAGCATCAGCAGCAGCAGCACAGGGCAATAGCATCCTGCTTGCCTTGGCTTTGCTCGTGAAACAAAAAAAACCCGTACACCCTCCAAGACACAGACCCTTAGGAAAGGCTACCACCAACTTCCTCTGCTGTGATTTTCCCTTTTTCATTATGTTTGACATTTTTGAGACTGAGCTTTGTTACAGACTATTAGCCTATGGCAGTAGGCTGGGGAGATAAGACTTCATCAAGCCATAAATCACACAAAAGCGTGGAAAAATGTGAAATTCTGAGGTTGCACCAGCAGCTCTGGCTGGGTTCGCCTGAGCGTTGTCGAGCTGATTGCAATATTTCCAGTGAATCGCGGTACAAGCCCATGTTGCAGCTTTGCAGGGAAATGACTCTGGCGCATTGTGCCTGGATAGCAACACTATTAAAGTTTTGCACTTAGCGCAGTTACTGACTTTGTGGGATCACTGTAGCAAGTTGTAAATGATGCATGAAATGAAGAATTCCTGCCCATCCTAAGGAGAGATAATGCAGATAATAGACTGCCTTGCAATCACAGCTGTGCAGTGGGTTTTTGTTCTGCTCACAGAAATGCCCTCCAAACCCCAAAGTAACAGTATATACAAAACATTCACGGGGTGGGTTTTTTTTCCTCCTTGGGTTTATGCTGCCTATTCTGCTTCTCCCCACTCATACGTACATCCAAGGAAGGCAGACTATAGGGACATGGATGCCCAGAGCCCGTCGCTCAGCCCCACACTCCAAAGGATACTTGTGCTCCTCTCCACCACAGAGCTGCTGCAATAATTTTATAGCTGCTGCCCAGCTGTCATTTCATCTTGCACTTCAAACCATCACAGTGGGTGGTTCTGCAAATGCTCCCAAGCAGGGAGCAGCCCCAGCTCGTTCCACCATGTGCTTGTATGGCACAGGACACCAGAGCCAGCAAGAAGCAGGGCCAGGAAGGAGTATTTTGACCAGTGGGCCTCCACGCCCATCTCCAAAGGATTGCGTAACCATTCACAGTTCAATTATTCAAACCTGGACAACAAAATCCACATACAAGACACGAGACCCCACCTTAAGCAAGATTTAGAGCTGAGAACTGGAGTTGGCTAATGTG
>VZZY01005357.1:0-5000 GCA_013400335.1 Eurystomus gularis | reverse complement strand
CAAAGATGATATCATGCTTGACTGTGACACAAAATGCTCTTGCCTCTAGCAAATATACTTTTCACAGTCAAACTGGGTCTGAGTAGCACCAACCCTCTGGCAAAAGCTGGCCAAAGATGTTGCAGCAATGCTGAGACAGTTCCTCTGGTGACCATGGAGGAGGAGGGAAGAGTCACGGCCTCACCAAAAATCTGCTGCTTCTATGAGGTAGGAGCAAGCTGAGAAGGCTCCTGGCAGTGTGTGTAGATCATCATAGAATCATAGAACGGTTTGGGTTGGAAGGGACCTTAAAGATCATCTAGTTCCAACCCCCTGCCATGGGCAGGGACACCTCCCACTAGACCAGGTTGCTCAAAGCCCCATCCAACCTGGCCTTGAACACCTGAATTGAGCAGCCAAAAGCTGGTCAGGGTTCCTGTGAACACTTTGATATCTCCAACACCCTTCACAGCCTCTGTGCATTTCTGCGACATCGTAACAATCAGCTCACAATTTATTTTGCGCAATTTGCATGAAAATTTCTGTAAGGCAGGGAGTAGAAAGGAGTAACCGGTTAGAAACATTCAGAAACACTACAGCTCTGCAGACAAGGGCAGGTAAACGTGCATGTGTTTCCATTCTAAACAAACTGATCATTAGCCACCGTATTAAATAGGAACGTACCAGGCTGGACCTGACTTCAGAGAAGACAAGCAGACATATTTCTACCTGATGTCAGAGTATTACCAGTGTCCTTCCATGACCCTAATGCTCCAGGCACGTACCTGGAGCACCAAAACAAGGAAAGGGATCTTCCACCTGGCTCACCACATTCATCTTGGACCACGCTCCCGTATTACGCGCTGATTGCCATATAACTAACGATATATCCCATATTACAGCATCAACTATGACCTCAATCACGCATTTCAAATCAGCACCCTCATTACACATCAAGCTGGGCTTCGTGAAAACAAGCTCCTGGTTTCAGGAGGCTTTTTCGATGGAAATGAGCTCCGAAGAAGGAAGCTGTGGGAGTCTGTCAAGCACGCAGTAAACTCAGGCTTGAAGCGTGGCATTTCCTGATGCAGATCCTTAATTACAACAACAGAATAGATAGTGTGGAGGAGGGACTTTTACAGCGTATTAAAGAAAGGAGTGATATGTGGTACAGCTGTCTGGATTTCCTTGGAAATACGAAGCAGCATCATTTATTAATTATGCTGAGGTAACTGGGAAGAAATTTAAATATAGAAGAAGTACCTGAAACTAATAATTGGCTGGAACGCTATCACAGCCCCCTTACTCTGCTGCTGTAGAAATTATCAACAAAATATATTCTGCTTCATTTCCCATGACACTAAACACTTGGAATATGGTTCCACATCTTAATATTATTGAAAGATGAAGTGACATTATGAAAAAGACCTTATGCAGATCTCCTCTCTTTGCGGGTAGGCAACGCTAGCTATGTCTCCTTCAATATGAAGCCTCCTTTCTTCAGCACCTGAGCAACAGGGAGGACCTGCTGCACATAGCTGGCCTTAAAATCATCCTTCTCCTCACACTTTTATCCCATGATTGTCTTGTCAAAATAAGACATCAGTAGCTATCACTGGTTTTCAGCCTGTGAGATGAGTTGCTGGACTTCAGAGTTGTCGGCAAACATTTATGAAAGTAAAACAAACAGTGTAAATCTGCTCTGGCAACACACAATATTGAACAACGGTGGGATAACACTCGATTAAATATGATGGTCACCTGCAAAGGGTGAGCGTGTACGTGACACCAAATGTTCCAGAGTAGCTGTCCTTGGCTATAGGGAATGGGACAACTCCTCTCCCAAAATCTCACCTGGAGATACCCTGCTTGGTGCTACACGGTGAGGTGTCTCCAGCAGCTTCACTCCTACAGAGAGCTGGATGGGCTCCCAGGCTTTGAACTGATGGTGTAAAGGGCAGTTCTTCATTCATCACGTATTGACTACTAAACCCACACGGAAATTCCCACTGAGGAAGCAGTATAGCGATCACAGAATCCCAGCATGGTGGAAGGGACCTCTGGAGATCATCTCGTCCAACCCCCCTGCTCCACAGCTCACCCAGAGCAGGGGGCCCAGGATCATGTCCAGGTGGGTTTGGAACCTCTCCAGAGAAGGAGACTCCACAACCTCTCTGGGCAGCCTGGGCCAGGCTCCGACACCCTCACACCAAACAAGTTTCTCCTCCTGTTCAGATGGAACCTCCTGGGTTCCAGTTTGTGCCCGTTGCCCCTTGTCCTGTCACTGGGCACCACTGAAAACAGTCTGGCCCCATCCTCTTGCCCCTCACGCTTTATATAAGCACTGATAAGATCACATAATGAGACAAATCATTTTGTTCTCCAGCAAAAACGGGTTTGATGGCTCAACGCTGGAAAGCAACTACTACTGCTAAGTTATCATTTTCATTTTTAGTAGAAAATTTCAGTTATTGGTGCCACGCATTTATCTAGCTGTATCTGTAACGCCTACATTAAATAAAATAGAACGTTGTAGGTCTTGAACATCTTGAATTTAATTGCCAAAACAAAATAAATTCCAGGTTAAATCTGTTACTCCAGCCTTATAATCCTGTGGGATGTAGATAGTTGACAGATGTCGAAACATCCTGGATTATATCTGTAATATATCATAGGGCTGGATATATATAAAATATCTAGGGCTGGATATATATATAATATATAGGGCTGGATATATATAACACATACAATATATATAGATAATGTGTATATATATCCACACAGTATATTTAGATATAAAATATATCCAAAAGGGACAGTAGGGCTTGCCAACACGTACGTGTACAAGAGGAAAAATTTCTCCAAAGACTCATGAAAGAGATCTATAAATTTCTATTTCATAAGACGTAACGACCAAGTGTCTTTTGGTGGCTCCCTTTTTTGATTACCTGACCCGCTAATTTTTCTGGAAAACATGCAAAATGATTCTTCAAGAAGAGCCATGCCAGGCAGCGTAGGAAACGTGCCGCAGAGTGGTTGTTAAAGATAAGTTCCTTAGAAGTTTGACTTGGCATTCTTCAATTACTAGTCTAATTATTCTTCTATTATTTAGGCAGTGAGCCAAAGGTTTCCTGGGTGCAGAGGAAGTTAATAGGGGAGATGAAGCAAGATTGTGAGGCCATGTCAGCATATGTTCATTAAAGCCTGATTTCTTCAGCATTAAACTTACTCACTGCTCCGACAATGTGCTACTCTATGTATTTAACGATAAAAAATATCCAGGAATAATTCTTTACTATATTTCCTGACTCCGTTTTTTCAGTCATTTGTTCTATTAAAAAAAACGGACGAATTCATGGGGAAATTTAGAGAAAAGAGAGCGATGTCTCATGTTCGCTGCTAGAAGGAAATTAAGGAGTTTCCTGGCCCCTGCCAGTAATCCCCCCTGCTTTCTAGCATTCAGCACTGGAGATATATAATTACATATGAAAAAATTACATTTGAAGAAAGTTATTTAAGCTGCAAAGCCAAGTACTTGAAAGCTAAGAAATGCCATTTTTACAATTGCCCACGCAATCCTGATACTTCCTGCTTATGTATCCAACTTCTAATATTAAAAGAGAGGCAATGGGAAAATATTACGTTATTATGTAGTTAAAGATTGTATCGTAATGCGTGCGCTCATGGGAACAGAAATAGGGTTGCAGACACATGTAGCCATAAATCTGGCATTCCTTACCATACAGATCTTGCCTATGCAAACTAAATAACTTCCTTTTAACATAATTTTTATGTCATTTCCTGTTTTGTTTAGTTTCTAAGGAAATATATAAAACAAACCATCTTGCACACAGCTATTTAAAAAGAATTAGTTTCTCGAGCCCAGATCCTATTCTTTGTTTTCCTCTGTCTTTCACACTTGCTCACCTTATTTTCCTGGCAGGAAATGGAAATCTTCCCCCCGTGGAGGAATCGAGGGGTGTTAGGGGCAAGATCATAGAATCATAGAATGGTTTGGGTTGGAAGGGACCTCAAAGATCATCTAGTTCTACCCCCCTGCCATGGCAGGGACACCTCCCACTAGACCAGGCTGCTCAGAGACCCACTGAGCCCGGCCTTGAACACCTCCAAGGACGGGGCCTCCCATCCACCACCTTTCTGGGCAACCTGTTCCAGTGATACTGGCCTGGTGGGGCCACACTGACTCACCAACATCCTGCCCCGGGGTCAGGGTCAGCCTCTTTGGCATCTAACCAAAACCCACCAGCGACCTTGGAGCCAGAGGGGGGAAACAGAGGCTTCTTAAAAAACAGTTTATACAGAATCACAGAATGTTGGGGTTGGAAGGGACCTCGAAAGATCATCTAGTCCAATCCCCCTACCAGAGCAGGATCTCCTAGATCAGGTCACAGAGGAACACCTCCAGGCGGGTTTTGAATATCTCCAGAGAAGTAGGCTTCACAACATCTCTGGGCAGCCTGTTCCAGTGCTCTGTAACCCTCATTGTGAAGAAGTTTTTTTCTCATATTTATGTGGAACCTCCTATGTTCCAGCTTGCACCCACTGCCCCGTTTCCCATCATTAGATGTCACTGAGAAGAACCTGGCTCCATCCTCCTGACACTCAGCCTTTACATATTTATAAACATTAATGAGGTCACCCCTCAGTCTCCTCTTCTCCAAGCTAAAGAGACCCAGCTCCCTCAGCCTTTCCTCACAAGGGAGATGTTCCGCTCCCTTAACCATCTCTGTGGCTCTGCACTGGACTCTCTCAAGCAGTTCTCTGTCCTTCTTGAACTGAGAGACCCAGAACTGGACACAATATTCCAGATGTGGTCTCACTAGGGCAGAGTGGAGGGTGAGGAGAACCTCTCTCAACCTACTAACCACACCCCTTCTAATACACCCCAGGATGCCCTTGGCCTTCTTGGCCACAAGGGCACANCCCTTGGCCTTCTTGGCCACAAGGGCACATTGCTGGCTCATGGTCATCCCGATGTCCACCAGGACCCCTGGGTCCCT
>VZZY01005355.1:82402-107308 GCA_013400335.1 Eurystomus gularis | reverse complement strand
TCCCTTCCAGCCTGAAACATTTTGATTCTATGAAAAGGGCCAGATGCAGAACTCAGCCCTGCTGACAGTTATTACATGACACACTCTCCTCCTTTCCCAGCTGACACAAGAGATACATAGCTTGATGGAAGAGAATTAATGTCATATAAAAAAATATAGGACTGCATTTTGTTTTTCCCCAAAGTTTCCAAACCTTACGTCTTCCACCATGACATACTACGTAGGTTAGCACAGGAAATTAGGCCACTCTTCAACCTCCTTTTGGAAGGCACTTAAAGAGATTCTCCTTGCAACAAGGGCTGCAGATGCTAAGCCCCTTCCATGGCCAGGGTACAGGTTTAATCTACTTCCTATTAAAAAGCCTCTATGCATGAGGCACACATGAAGAGAATTAGTATTAGCCATCAGAGAGCAACTAATAGGTTTAAAGTATAAAGCACCTGTCTAAACACACAGCTCCCAGACTGAAGAGAAGGTGAGTTGTCTTCCAGCCTTCTGGTACTGTAGATACATCTCCCGCAGCAAACAAATTATGTTTGGCTGAAAGGACTTTAGTCACTGCAGCATCCACTTCTGCGGGCTTCAGTCTCAGGATTAACTGGCCCAGAAGCCCCAGTGTTAAATGATAAGTTTCATTTAGGTGGCCAGCATTTGAGATTACAACTTGAAACATCAGTGGAAGTATTTGTTCCAGGTTAATCAAAGACATTGTGGAGCCCTATAGACGAAGAAAAATCTCAGTAAGGCAGGGAAAGAAAACAAGGTTTTTAGTCAAAGTCATAGCACATACCAAAGCTTCTGTTCTAATGCTCTTTCAAACGGGACAAAAGGAAATGAGAAACTAGGTTCCTACTTTGGTTGCTGACCTGACACATTATTTTGACACATTATTTCAATTTTGCAGGTGTTGAACGGTTAAGACAGGCTGCTTTACAGATGAATTAAAACGCCCTTCCCTTTCCCCCCCACCAGGAACAAGCCCTTACGTTCCTTAGTAATGTGAAATGTCTTAAGACATTCTGCTTCACATTTCATAACGTGGAAGCAACAAGAGCCCATCTCCCACATTTAATTTGCTATGAATTTTATTCATGTTATTTGAGACACCAAGAAAACCACACAGATTGAAAGTGAAAAGAACTAACTGATTTGAAAGGTGGTAACATCGCCGCCAGCAAGCCCAGAATCCTCTTCTGCGAGCATTCAGCAAAAACTTGTTCCTGGCTAGGTATTAAAACCTTCTCTGCTTGCTTCTGGGCTGAATCCTCCGAGAGATAGTCATCTACTTTTAAATGAAAACAAAAGAAGAAAATCCCTAAGATGACATTAAAAATAAAACAAGTAAGTGGTAGCTTCATTTTTATAATTACAATCTAAGGATAAATAAAACTTCTTAAAAATATTAAAATCTGAAAAGCAAATCTTTATCGAAGTGTATAAATTAGGTGAAGAGATTTACAACATCTGTTAAAAACAAAGGACAGATCCATTTAACTATAATAATTCTTGCAATACCAGGCTTTAATAGAACAAGACAATTTCTGTTCCACGTAGGTAAGAATACACAAGTATTGTGTTAGATCAACAGGAGCTATAATCTCTATCGTGGATATATATACTGGTGGAATTCTGCTCCGATTTCTAGAATCCTTTAAGCCAAAAGCACGGTAACAGTTGTTCAAAGCAGTACGTGTGGCAGGTTTTTACAAAGCAGACAGCTCACACACATTAAAGACATTTGCAAATGGGCAAAAATGGGTTAGGAATAAAAAAATACAGCTGCTTGCTTTGCATATCAATGGGTATTTCTGTGACAGGGGAAATGAGAAATAGTTTTTTACCTGTTGGAGGAGCATTATCATCCCCAGACAAGTCTGATTCTTGTCTCAGAACAGCTTTCTTTGCAAAGACAGCTTTGCTTTCACTTCCTTGTTTCCCTACTTTATCTCCCGCAGGAGACTCAATTTCATTGCGAGTATCTCCTTTCCCCTAAAAATGAAACAAAGACACTAAAAGATTAAAACAAAATTTAATACTTGCAGAAACAATCACGGAAAGAAGCAGCGAGTCATCTGCATTTGACAAACATTCTTCCTCGAATATCAAAACCTTTTATTAGTTAAGAATTTCTTGATGCAGACACGTCTTAAGCTTCCATACAGTGAAAATACATTTTGCCATTTTGCTCATATCTCTGTGCAAAAAATTATTACACTGTATAAAACTGTAAGAAACTCATTCTTCTACCCAAGCAGTGCTGACGACTAGGGGAAATGACAGCGCTTCAGAAAGGACGATCTTTGCCCCTTCCCTCCAACGCTTTTGTGAATCAGCTGCCTGCAAGAACACAAGGTGATGCCTTTGGCTTTGATCAGCTGGATCTAATACAAAAACCACACCAAGCAACGACTCTTCCTTTGCCCTCTGACTTTTACCTACAGCTGAAATTATTACTATCCGTTATTCCAGTTACATATCCAGAATGGGATGTTTAAGCTTCTGAAGATCACCCATCTAACGGATACAAGGAGTTCTGGCAATAAGGGGTACTTACGTTACAATGCATAAAAGAGCCTGCGCTTGGTTTCTCCTCTCTTCCCTTCACCGCTTTATCGCCAGCAGGACTTTTTGGAGCACCATCCGTGGGAGGACTGACTGAAACAGCGTCATTCTCCGAGAGGGATTCACCTTCTGGTAACATGCAGAGGAGAGCTAAATTTTTCAGCCCTGAAAGCAAGAAAGTTATAAAAGCTATTTAGCCGTTGAGCGGCAAAAAAGCAGAACTGAAACATTCTGAAAGAGAACTGCAAAATTCTGCTCACACACTTCTTCTGAATATCAACACCATCAAAGATGTTCCTCATTGTGTTCACTTAATGATTTAGTACCATTAAATAATAGTGATGAACAGGTGGTGACATTTTCCACCTCATACAGATACCATGAGGGTAGAACCCTCAATTAATTTAAGAAAGTATTAGAGATAGCTCCTGACAGTGTAAATTAGGAAGGGTAAATGAAATTTGTTTTAGATTTTAATCTTCCGACAGCTTAAAAATATTTACACAATAAAACTGTACATTAAAAACAGATTAAATAATGAGTATGCATAGGTATTTGGTGGTGATTTCAGCTGTGTTAGAGCTGTTAAAAAAAAACCCCAGTAATTATGTGAAATTGAGTCTACAATTTTTGATACATTCAACACAGGTTTCTATTGTACCACCCTATTTTCTGTGGGATTTTCACAGAAATTCTGCTTTCCAGACAGGCATCATCCCCAGAAACTTATCCCATACCACAAATAAGGTTAAAAAAACTGTCAAGAGATGCAGGACAAAAAACCAAAACCAAACCAAAATATTTTCCATCAAGTTATTTACTTTCCTTCAAGTCCTTCAGCTGTCAGTAACGTTAGTAAGAGAACATGAAGCTATATTGACTGATCCCTTTACAACATCCAAGACGGAAAAAATAACAACCAAAGAGCTGCCAAGTTGTCTTCATTATTTATGTAAGCATAAAATTAATCTCTCAAGCACCCGATTTTCCATGTTCCAGTGACCCTGAACAACACTTGGTCTACATTTGCTTTCTCCATAAACAGTTGTTCTCAGTGAAGTACACAGTAGCTTCCCCTTTCCTTTGCAAACTTCAAAGTGAGTAGTCACAGCCTTTTCTGACGCTTGCTAGAAGCCACTGTTTCAGCGAAGGAGGAGCTGACTCACCTTTTCCGTGCTGTGCTTTCATCAAGCAGTCTCCGATGAGCTGGATGCACTGATGTTGCAGCACTCTGGCATGACTGAGGACCTGTGAATCTAGCTTCTCTCCTTCGACTTCCTCCCCGTTTGCCAGATCTGCGCTGTAGAGAGTCAAAGCCGCAAACAACAGCCAGGAATAATTGTGGACATAGGGCTGGATGAGCCTCTGCCGGTCACTGATGCGAATGGTCACCATCGGATACACCGTGATGCTGTGAGTGGGCAAGTGGCTGCAAGAAGAAGGTACAGCATTGAAAATGCAGCCACTGGCTCACTAACCAAAGTAGTTAGGAACGCACGAGACCTTTACAGGAAGCTATGAAAAACCCAACACATTCCAGACTTTCAAACGGGAGAAGGGGAGATTTAGATTAGATGTAAGGAAGAAGTTCTTCACTATGAGAGTGCTGACACCAGCACAGGTTGCCCAGAGGGGTTGTGGATGCTCCATCCCTGGAGGTGTTCAAGGCCAGGTTGGATGGGGCTTTGAGCAACCTGGTCTAGTGGGAGGTGTCCCTGTCATGGCAGGGGGGTTGGAACTAGATGATCTTTGAGGTCCTTTCCAACCCAAACCATTCTGTGATTCTATGAAACTTCAAGTGCTGTGAAGTGTCAGAGCCTCACGGACTTCACTAGTGCTCATTTAACAGAGCCTGAACCGTCACAAGAGCTCCTGCTCTAGAAATGAATTATTTCAAGATCTTTGGTGTTAAGCACAAATTGCTGTTGTCTAACCACAGCACTGTCCATTTCTCCTCTCCTGTCATTCAGGGGTGATAACTCTCCTCTACAACTTTCACAGCCATGGGTACAAGACAAGTGCTACCCAGTTACATCAGAGATTGGGGCAGGTTTCCAAAGTACCGAAATTTTTGCTGAACTGATCCTACGTTTGCTATGTTTCCTTGAAGGACACCAACTAGATGTTCTAATGTCAGATGCAACCTTGTAGAATGACTGATTGTACTTAGCTGCTGATTATTGCATTTCTGCCAAGTGAAGGAACAGAATCACACGTTTAATACCTGTCGGAGTATTTCTTTGCAGAATAGCATCCATAGCAAAGGTCAAAGTCATCACACACGTTGCAGTTCATCCTCCGACCTATGATAACTCCCTGACAGTGATCACAGGCATACTCCATGTTAACCATTTCATGGTCATCCTCATGTCCTTCAGGTTTAACTCCACCTGTAAAGAAGTATTTTAAGCTTTCCCTGTAAACCCTTTTTGATAAAGGGTCTTTCTTAATTTCAAATTCACATTCAGATTAGGAAATGGAAAGCTTAACATCTCTAAAATATCCAGAAGGAAAAAAGACTTTTACTTTATTTTATGTATAATTAAGAAGACAATATTTTGCCTTCAACCACAGGGTTTTGAGGATTTCTTTTTTCCCCCTGATGATTCTTACCAAGAAAACAAGTTTTACACAGATCCATGTCATTGCACTGCAGACAGCGGTAGCGATGCCATGGGGCAATTTCATCGCAGCCATCGCAGGATATGTCCACATTTAACAGGTCGCAGTAACGAGCAACAAACATGTGCATCTAGGACAATAAATAGACACAATTTACTTGAGTATCTTTTCCAACTTCGAGAAAGCTCTTTTTAGACAGAAAGCAGAATGTTTCCCTTGAAAAAACCGAACAGGGATGAGGGAATCTTTCCACTATTTTAGACTTCAAGGCCTGCGGGGAGCCGGGGATCCAACTCATGAAAAATCATCTTAAGCCAGATTCCTTTCCCTCCTTTAAGGTTTTCCAAGTCTCTTATTCACCCCCTCTGCAGACAAATAAGCAAATCGTGAGGTCACCTTTCTCTGCTTCTCTGGGTCAGCTTGAGCGATCTTTTCATACCAGGACTCAAACATGACATCCTGACACTCATCCATCCACTCACAGTTCTGCTTGTAGTCTGCAATTTCATCTTCTTCACTCCACTGACTAAAAGAAAAAAGCAAGCTTAACCTTAAATTTGAATGCAATCAGGCTTCCCTCTAACAATTTATTTTTTTCTTTGAAGAACAAAGTGCTATATAACATGTCAATAAAAACAGAACTGTGGAAACCCCAGTTCATAAATGACCACACACGCACTTGCTTCTTGCCTCCATGACAAATTTTATAATACTTATGGGGACCATAATGCAAAACTCAGAAAAACCTACCAAAAATCACTTTTGTAAGCGTAATGTTAGCAGATCAGATGAGACATTTCAAAAGCTCTTTGGCCTTCACGCTTGCTCATGTGTAGGAAGTACAACTACTACAACACTGAAACATGGAGGTGTTCAAAACACTTGGTATTTATCAAGACAAGAAACAGCATCATCGACCTCCTGCTACCCTGGAGCAAGTGAAGCGTTTTGGCATTAATCGGGTTAAAGGGGAAATCTTTAATATCTTGTGCACTCGTAATGCTGCAAAAAAATTCCAAATATTTCACTTCAGCCCCTGGATACTGGCCAAAATGATGCCATACTTGTCAATAGTACTTCTACTGCTTGTTCCAGCACAAAGTTCAGGAGAGTTTCAGGGTAAAAATAGCATCAATCGTTAGTGCCATTCTTCCTGACTCACCAGATGACGCTGTCGTGAATACTTATGTTCTCTTGTGACGTAGTCATAAGAAGATGTGGTAACTGAATCTCAACAAAGAAGGAAAGATCGCTCGGTTCCCAACTCATATCCAACAGGTGAAGGAGAGTCGTCTGCACACACGATAAGGCTGGAAGCAGTGATCTAAAGAAAACCACCAGAGAATAACCTGGAGCTGAAATAGCACATCTGGGGAGCAAGGATGGACAATCCCCGTACCCTGATTCCTGGGCTTTGCCCTGCATTAAATAAACTCTGTGGCAGAAAGTCAGATTTACTAATGCATAAACTTATAAATTTAGCAAGAAGCAGAGCCAATACAATTTGAGATAAAGACTCTATCCTCTACGGATCCAGCTCAAACAGAGCTTATGCTGTAGGCCGAGTACTGGCCAGAGGGTCTGTCTCTTCTCTGCAGTGCCTTGTCTTGATATTCACAGGAACTTATTCTCTTTGAAACCTTTGCCATGTTCAGCTGGAACTGGGCAAAGGATTTGGAAGTTAGCAGGGAAACGGGCATTATAGTCACAAAACAGTCATTTCTTTAAGACACTTGGCTATAAAGCCCAACAATTCTAACCAGAATGTTGCCAAAACACGAGCTTTAACATTAAACCATGGTTGCAGCATCGTGGTATTTATTGCGGCATTGCTCTTGCCAAAGTATTCTACAACTTTGCTATTTCTAGTGTTTTACTGCTAAGCTTCAGAAACACATTGTAGAATTTGGACCACAAAATGCAGTAAGTCAAAGTTTTAACATTGATAAACTTATTGTGATTTCCTGCATAGTACTAGTAAAAAAGTAATTTTTGATCATGAGATCAAGGGTCCTTATGTAGCTCTGCAAATAATGCAAAGTATAGTCAAACTTAATTACGGAATTAAACAAGTACCAGGTGACATGGGAAGAGGTGAGGAAGAACGGAAAAAACCCACAAACCAACCCTCACCTAAGTAAAGCAAGCAAGGTACCGTACCTGTCATTTATAGCACTAAATCCCTTCACAGAATTTACCAGGAACAAAACGAGCTGATAGTAGGACTCTCGAATCTCTTTGTGTAGCTGAGCACCACAGCCTTCCAAGTTTCCGAAGTAGCTAGAAATTAAAGACTCAGTTGAGTGGTCTAGAATTCACTGCTACGTTTTTGGTAGCATGGTTTGTGCAAATTTTACAAACAGACAATCTTTCAAACGCTCCCCACAAGTGGGAAGGATGTGAGTTTTGTTACCAATGCAGCCTGCCACCGTAAAGGAAAAAGAAAGGCATTTTCTACCAGAAAAAGAAGAAACAGAAGGGAAAGAGGAACAGAAGAGGCAAAGAGAATATTCTCAAGGCACTAATGAAAGGACATTCCTTCAAATTACAAAAAACTAAATCAAGATCTTCAAGGAAATCCGCAAGATGACCATGAAAAGCTTTTGACAAGAACTCAGCCACCAGAGCTCAGACGGCACTGTCCGGACACACGACGGAGAGCAGACCTGAATTCCTGAATACCACCCCACAGTAACACTTCTCTTGTACAGTATAACACCCAAAGTCATGAAAATTCATGAACAAGCAAACGCTTGACTGACCAGATAGAACATGCGCCATTCTTGGAAGTTAGTTCTTCTGCCAAATAGGAATTCTCTTGACTTAAAGTAAGTTCACAAAAAATTGTAAAGGTGCAATGATACATAAGTAATTACAAGTTCAATGGGTTAAATCACTGCAGCTTTACTGGATGAGAAAACCAATCTAGAATTAGACAGGAACTTAAACTAGAGCAATAGATAACTGAAGACTCCAAAATGTTTAATTAGTTGAGTTCTGATTGGAACTGTAAAGACATTTTCAGGTATCCACGCTGTGATTCAACTGCATGATACCCACTGGCACAAACGGCTGTACAGCTGAGACCTACTTCAAAATAATTATTAATTTCTTCTTAAATGAAGCACACAAGATATGCAAGTAGCCTAAAAACTAATCCTTGGGTCATATTTTTATTGTCCACGTGGATTAAAACTTTCTACTGTTTTCAGCGTCCGTAACTGGGAGAACACAACGCCTAAGACACATTAAATCACACGGCTGAGACTTGTCCAAATAATTACTTACTTTGTAAAATCTTTCTGGCAGGCTAGAAGTTCTAAGAGAAAAAGTACACACGATGGGTGAAAGCAGTGTGGCTGCCCAAGTGAGTCTAGGCACTGGCGGATTGTCTTCAGCACTTCCATAATATTCTGCCCTTGGGATTTTCTCAAGGCAAGAACCTTTAAAACACTAAGAGGAGCAAAAAAAAAATGAAAAAAAAATCTATGAGGACTTCAAAACACTGTGCTTAAAATAACCCCAAGAAATCACAAATCAAGAAGAACGTGACTAGTTAAACAAGAGCTTGGAATCTACAATTTAATTGATTTCAGCAGTGGTAAATTGCAGTTGGAGGGAGCAATAAAGCTTCAACCAGAACCCAACACTTGCTCCACGAGGCCAAGTTTTATAGCCTAAAATAGACAAGCTGAGAATTAGAAATCTCTCTTTTGCTTTACGTTTTCAGAATACCAGGTAATTTAATATGAGATATAACTACTCCACGTTTGGTGTCAAGGACTTCTAGTACTGCTCTATCATGCCTTCGCTGTTCCTAGATAAGAAGCAAAACGCCACTGCAAACAGATCTCAGGAAGCAAGACAAGAAACAGCCAAGTAATTATTTTTCACATTCTGAAGCTCTACGTGAAAGAAGCGAATCAAAGGAAATAATACACTCTGAGTCCCCACATGCTTGTGAATAACTGACATTTGAGATGTCAATCTGACGGCTCTTTACGTACAAGATGGTTTTCAATGTTATCTTGCAGCTTAAAGACGTTTTATTCCACCTGAAGAGGTCTAGAAGACAAGTTTCTGTATTTTAAAACTGGCAACACTTTCAATTTGCTTACCTTTCATGGGAAAGGGATTGATCCTTAATAAAGTCTAGTATGTTTTTCAGTATAGGATATTTCTCCTTCACAGTAGGCACGGCTCTCGGCTCTTCCATGGATCTGAAGGACAGCAGCCTTAGTCTTCCACGGCTGAACTGAGATTTCCGGGTAGGAGTGGAAGGTGGTGACGATACGTCTTCTTGCTGCGAAACTGTATTCTCAACAGGCTTACTATGAAATGCAGATGCTTCTTCTGTTTGGAGGGGGTCTGGACCTTGTTTAATCTTTGTATCAGAGTGCGGCATTTGGCCCCCCTCTTTTGAAACAGGATGAGTTCCTCCACTGGAAGACAATGAGGGTGCTGCCTGGAAGTCTGTGTCCACAACAGAACCTTTTCTTTGGCATTTATCACTGACATGCTGATGGAGATCATCAGTATCTTGGGCTTCCAAACTGTCCGAAGCAGAATCTTTCGTCTTTGCTCTTACAGGCAAAAAATGCAGTAACAAAAGGCTCTTCTGCATACAAAGCTTTGCTGCAATACAAAAATGGGGGGAGTTAAAAATCATGACAATAGAACACCAACCTTGCTATCTTCTGCTTAGGAAGGAAGGGATTTATCTTGTTTCTTTGAGCCAAGACAGCTAGAAAATACAGGTTTCGTTATACTGATCATTATGCTATCGGTTACTTAATTCTAATTTCCAAATGTAAAATTTTAATAATCAGACTGAACCACACGAAGCACACAGTAGTCATTGAGAACACATTTTATTCTAATAGCATCAGCTCTTACTCTAACATCAGTTAATTGTGGTAACAATATAAGGAAAAATAGATGAACGTAAGTTCAGAACCAGGTGACCCAAGTGAGAGGTCACTCCCTGGAGAACTTTCTCATGCACTGTTTTCTGCAAGGAATAGCAGAACACGACCACAGATAGTTCTTGTGTTGCCCACTATTTTATCTCTTAAGGTATTAAAAATAACCTCAGTTGCTAACGTAGTCATTATTTTTGCCGTAAATCTAAGATTTACAAGGCAATGCTTTACTGCACCTAGAGCACATACACGTTTGGACAGGCAGCACTTACCAAGAGTTTCTGGGTTCACTTCACTTGCTTCTGCGTTCTGCTTCTCCTCAGTATCACTGCCCCTACCCATCAGCGATCTCTGCTTCATTTCCAACTGTAGACAGGATGTTAAGACAGTTAAAATATGACTCCCCCTGTAAATTTCTACAGCAAGGCACTATGAAGACCGCATCACATTAAAAGGGATTTAATCTCAGGAACAGCTGACAGTATTTACTATTCCCTACTGCAGAACAAAATGCCAGCAGTCTAAAAGAGCAGGACCTAGCCTAGGTAACAGAACAGCCTCACAGCAAGACGCTCAGGGTTTGTAGGCTGAGGCTCTTCCCTGTCTTGTGACTTGGAGGGTTGATGCACACCCAGAAAAAGGAGGCTTCCCCTTTATCCTACCACTCAGGAAAATATAAATGTCTAGTCAGGAGAGAAGGTTCTCCAGAAGCATCATGTCATCTAGCTAGTGAGTCCCGTCAGGTGCAAACATCACCCGTCATGAACGGCGACAACACAATCGCTCATCCGAACGTGCATCTGCACTCGCTGCATCTCTAGTGTACCAAGCTGCCAGGACTTCCAGGCAGGAAAGAGGTGGGAGGTCACAAGGTACTAGACCAGTTAACTTGGCCAGCCCACATCTGGGGCTCACAAGAGTAGCAGAAAGCGGCCCACAGAGTGAATCAGCTGTTCTCGAAGGCCACGTAGTTGTTAACATTCCACACCTCCTGCAGACCAGTGAAATCTAAATGAATTTTGGCTCCCTGCAGCTGCAGGTGGTGACACAGACACCTCTCACCAGGCCGTGAGCTGAGGACACCAGCTCGTGACATAGGGCCTATGTTTCAAGGAGAATTACATGCAAAAACCACGCTCTGAACTGAAGCCAGTTACTTGCTTGTCAAAGAAGCAATTCTTTCCTTTTCTGTAGCACTGCATTAGCGTGCAAATGATGTTTAAGACAGATTTCCTTCTAAGCTATCTCTCAAAAAGAACTCCAACTCCTACATAAGAATCTTCCCAACTAAAACCAGATATCCTTGCTGAAAAACAACACAAATTTAACTGAGTTTGAGTCAAATCCAGTCCTAAACACTCATGACGGCACATCTGGGGCAAAGGGAAGGAGGGGAGCATAAGAATGCCTTTAGAAGTTTAAGTTCAAAGTTTAGAAGTGAATATATGTTGTTCCTAAGTGAAAACAGTTGACCTAGAACCACTGAAGGAAACCATGGCTCCACCCTACTCCTTACCATTGTAAAATATTAAGGTAAATGACAGTAAGAGACAACCTCCTGAGTGATCTTACCATCCATATTCTAATTGAATCAGCCAGGGAATACACTTGGGCAAACTCATCACTCAAAGGCACCTTGCCTCCACTGTTGACTGGAAATGAGAAAGAAAGAGTCCTGTTTATTTACAGCTCCAGTTTTACACAACTTGACTACTTAACTAGAATTATGCTAGAGCCTTCCCTTCATCCCTTAGTCAATACTTGGAATTATGACTCTAAGTAAAATAGTGAATAACGCCTGCCAATTTTCATACACCTTACATATGTGAGCTGCACCTGGACAGTTATTTGCAAAGTTAAATTATTAATATCTTTCCTGTCTCTTCTCAAAATTGATGCCTGCAGTCATGAAAAACAAAAACCTCTTCCTATACACGCAAGTATCACTAATGCAAACTGATATTGGAGTAATCAGGAAATGCTTATTATTAACTTAGAGCTCTATAGATGCGCTGAGTTCTCTTTTTTCCCCCTTTTGTTTTATGCTATGAATTTCTAATATGGACTTCCAAGATCAATTTACAAAAAGTTAAACACTTGACAAGACAGTTTCCATCAAAACTGGCCTGACAATGAATATGGAGAAAAAGACATTCCCATTCAGGGTCTTCCTTCTCCCATTCCCACATTTCTTTATTTTTTTCTCCTTTTCAGCACCACTGGTTCATACTTCACATGGTAGAGGTGCTCATGGGTCCTAAATTAGCCTGCCCCAGTGAGATGGACAAAGCTATTAGGATAGTAGGATGGATATCTTACCCACTCATTAACGTTTTTCTGAGTTTTCAAGCTTACTAGAAAATAAGATCAATTGTCAGGCCTAGACAAAATGACTAAAGGCAATAATGACTTGAGTCATCAAGCCAGTCTTCGTGTCAAGCATTTCTACTTTATAGCTCAAAACGTAGAATGCTTGGCTTCAACATTGTGACAGAAAGTCAAGCCTAAAATGAAACCCTTCCAAACCAAGTAACACCTTATTATCCGATACTTCAAACACATCGACAAGCTTAATGAAAGGATGGTGTAAGTTTCAAAGTCATACATTTTACCTACTTTTAGAAAAGATACAATGAGAGGGGAAAATGATACAAGAACTTCTAATCCCTGGGAGCCACTTTGCTCTGAATTAAAACCCCAGAGGACATCATGACTCTCCTTACAAGGCTTAGTAGTGTATGAGGGTTATTACTATTCGGACAGAGCTCTGAAGGTAAAAGCATGTACTAATAAAAAATAAGCGCTCTAGAGATAAGGCTTACCTAGTCTACCTAAGCCACGACTTCTTGATACAGAATATCTTTTAAAAAAATGCCACATTAAACTGTTTTTTCCAAGTTTATAAAGCGAACTATAAGATAACCTTTACAAACTTTAAGTCTTCATTATTAAGATAGTCTAATATTAGAGTTACCATATTTTTGAAGCTTCTCATATAACTCTGGAGTGAGATACACCAAAGCAGCAAATGTTGAGTTCACAGCTTGATCAACAGTAGAACCAGCAACTATATCTGTCTTTGGGGTCTGTTTTTTACATGCCTGTGTAAATCCTTTGAAAAGTTCAGATTTTTGCCCACTGAAGTCCTGGGCAGGATCTGATTTGGCAAAGTCGATAAGAAAGTTACGGCAGTCATCTTGGTGAGAGCTCCTAGCCTGGAAGGGACGTTAGAAAACATTTACTTTCACGTTATCTGAAATATTGTTGCAGCTCATTTCTACAGTTTAGTCAACTCGCAGTAGATCTACTGCAGTCGAGCGACACGATCTAATGAAAGATGTCCCTGCCCGAGGCAGGGGGGTGCATTAGGTGATTTTTGAAGGTCCCTCCCAACCATTCTATGATTCTAGGAAAACAAACTAATAAAGGGCCACAGAGCAACGGTTTCTTCTGTCCTCCGTATTTGAATTACACAGCACAAGTGACAACAACTTCAGCACAACAGCTTAAGGACACGTCAACTAATTAATTCTGAACGAAACCGTGTGATACACAGACTTCACGGCCATGAATCGCAAGCTGTGGTGTAAGTACCTCTTTTTTATCTTGGTGCAGTTTACTGCTTGGCCTGGCTCCCGGGAGTGCCTCAGGACACATCTGATGCCTGAAGACAGGTTTCCACAGAGGAGAATTAAGAACTGATGTTACTTTCAAAGGAGGTAAGTCTGCTTCACTACCTAGTTCTGCAAAAAAAAAAATTAAATAAAAAATCAGAACAGACACTTCAGTTACTAAATATTTTGGTTCATTTTTACAGATCAGTGAAAATAATAAGCGTTACACATCCAGTGGGGGAAAAAGAAAAGGTAACATAAAAATTGGCAGAATAAGTAATTTAACAACATTCTCTAATCTCTGTTTCTCTAACACGGTGCAGAGAACTGATGTACCTTTTAACGACAGCATCACTATGTCACATTACAGAAGGACTTTAAATTAAGCATTTTTGCTGTATTTATAGCCATAGAAATTCCCCAATTTGCAAGAGTTTAAAAGCCTTTTCTCCTACTAAAAACACAATAATTTGCTCTATGTAAGTGTGCTCATATTACGAAAGGAAGAAAATATTCTATGATAAAAACATTTCAGTTAGTTCCCTAAATTCACAGGGAAGTACCTGCCTAACTTTGCAAGGTAAGTACTGATCGTCTGCTGGTAGCAGGAACTCTTTAACCTTGTTTAACTTCTCCAAAATAGTGAATGAATTCAGATTATTCAGATTTAGGAAGCTAGATAGAAATGGCCTAGTTTTGAAATTAAAGAAGAAACAACTCTCTCGTTTCTTGTTCTTGTTCTTATGGCATCTATTTCATATTTTATACTTGACTTATCTTCAGTGGCCCAAACCATAAGTATACTTAATTTCTGGGATTAGCCAGACTTCATTTGTGAATTCAAATTTAAATCAATACCAAATGCTCATGTGAAACTTAAAATCATTTGTGTTCTAAGCCCTTTTTTTCAGTTTGCTAGCTCCAAAGTCACCCCACCAATACGGGCTGGATCACAGCACTAAGGAACAGTTTGAAAAGAAAAAAAAAAAGAAAACAGAAAGAACAAAAGATTGAGCAAACTCTGTTATTATTTCATAAATGTAATTCAGCTTGGTATGACTATTTCCAAGCGTCCATGTCTTCCTAACATTGGCTTCTAAGTATCAAGAGAAATCACAGTGATCCCTGGGACGTTCTCAGGGTAGAGCTCAGTGACCACACTTTGTCCAACAGCAGATCTTCCACCGCCAGTCAAGGAAGAAACACAAAAGAACTTCATTTTCACAGCGGATCTGAAACAAGGTCCTCGTATCTCCTCTTTACAAAGCATCACAACTTCTAGAGCTACTAAATACACTCACCTCGTAGAGATCTCAGTGCCATACTTCGGGAAGCCAAGCGCCCCATCAAGCGGGATACAAGAAGCTGTAAATCCAAGCCCCAAGAAACGGCAACATCTGGTAGGCCATAAGCAGTGACGGAAAACTTGTAGCCCCACTCATTATTACTGCTGTCAGAGTGAAAGAGAAACTGCAGCCGTGGGCCAGCCTTAAAGGTCACTTTCTACAGAGCAACAAAACAGTCATTTTGCCAAATGTAGACGACAGGAAGACGTTTCAGGGTAATGAATTTCCTTCAGCAACTGTGGTTTTGCAGTACTATGTTCTGTCCATAACAGATCTAATCTCCCCCACCATCTGAATGAGAAACCCACCACACTAAGCAGGTAAAATTTCTATTCAAGAGCTTAATGAGAAATCTTATAGATGATTGAGCTCTAGAAGCTGGAGCCTTAAAGCAGCAGAGAAGCCTCCCATTTGAGCAGGTGTCACTGAAGACACAGCGTAGCCATGGGAAGCGTTACGCTTGTCTCATGACGTAAAAAAATTGTGAGGCCAGAGCATCAGAGTAAGTTTTATCCATTTAGTTAAACACAATTATTACTTTTCATTTTGATTGACTGCTCCTTTGGTAACAGCAACAAAGAGGCATTCCTTACTCATTCACTCCTTTTATTTGCATGATGGCAGACTTTCTTCCCCCCCCTCCTGCCCCCCACCCTTGAGACAGAATAAACACACACACACGGAAGCACACGTCTGTTAGACAACAGGTCTCCCACGGGAATCACAAGGATTTCCTAGGATTGGATAGATCACTTGGTTCAGAATGTTAAAGGTGCTCACCTTAGGCCACTTCTCAGTGCCAACCTTTGTATCATAACGAGTTTTTGCACCTCTGGCATCAGTAAACTCCAGGTAATCATACCTGTGAAAATTGCAATTCATTACTTCCAAATCCACTTCTAAAGTTTTGGGGGAAAATGCTTGTTTTGTGACAGCCCTTGTCACATCCTTCTGAACCACACTTGCAAGGCTTCACGGGACTGCTCAGGAATTTACTTCATGTTTCAAGGCAACAGCCCCAGCAAACACAGACCTGCTTTCCTGCAGAACTTTTCCAGTTCTGAAGAACTGGTAATGGCTGCTAGTTCTAACATCTGGCACGGGCCTTAACTAAGTTACCGAGAGAAACCAAGCCAGTAGTTTTTCTTGAAGAGGACAAAATAAATACCACAGGCACAGACTGTGGTGGTCACAGCAATATTACAGAACAGGTCAAGGCCCAGAGAAGCAAAAATTCCTGTGAACCGTATGTCTGTACATTTGACAGTGGCTTCCAGAGCGAGAAGTCATGCAAAATACACACGGTATTTTACACAGGACAGTGAAGAAATTGAACTGGCACGACTGGAGTGCAAGAAGCATTCCTTGCACGCTGAAACATGAACTGCCCCTCCGCAGATAGATACCGGAATCTACGACAGCACGAGATTCAATTACCTCCTTTCAGTTTCACATTTTTCATCAAATTCCACCTCAAAGTAAGTTGCCCCATGACATAGGAAGACTGAGACCTCATGGCAATTATTTTCGTAGTTATGAGGTGACTCCATTGTCCATGTTCGCAACACCACAGGCTGTTCTTGCTGCCAGCTTTCCATCTCCATCTGTAGAACAAACAAACAAACTCTACTTTTAAGATACAAATGTAAAGCATTTTTAAAAAGTTACCACGCTAGATTTTTGTGTTTCTACTCTCAAGTTGCCAGATGTACATATACAGCAGCATTTTAAAAGGCTACAGCACTGATTTACACCCGAACTAGTTATAAAGATACCCTTGATAACCACGGTAAGGAAGCACTTCTAAAGCAAAACCCAGCTAGTCTACGGGGGGAGGAGACAGTCTCACCCCAGAAGTGCCTACAAGTCTCCAACGATAACAAAAAGTCTGGATGACTAATGCAGATTTAAACATCTACATTACAGATACACAGTACCACCATAAGCAATGAAACTAAAAAAATATTAAGCACATACTATGTTTAATTTATTTTCCTCGTCATCCTCAGAATCCCTCCTTCCTATCCACCTTCTCGGCTTCTCATTCCAGTTGCACTTTCTGGTCACTTTGCTCATCTTCCATATCAGTACAGATCTATTTCTAGCTCTTCACTCAACATTTCATTACACATCCCATGCTTTTAGAAGCTTCTCAGCTCCTTTCTAACGCTCACCACTAGAAGAAAGCACTCTATGCCTTTCTTGCAGCGCTGCTTTTGTTTCACTATCTTTAGTTACCTTATGAGGCTCGCTGCAAAGCCTTTTCAGTGGTTCTATCAAAGTGCTGAATCCCTGTAGCAGAGTACAGTACGGAATGTCTAAAGTGCAAAAATCCAACAAGAAGATGACCTAGGAGAAAGCACAGGTCTCATGAACACGCACGTAGCCACAGCGGTGCTGCCCGGGAATAGTACAAAACCCCAGAGTTCACTTACCAGCTGACGAGTGGCCATAGCAAAGACAGAGTTACTTATTTTTTCTACTATTGTTTTGCCACTATATTGAGATAAAAGTGACTGCAAAATCGTTCTGATATTTGACAGGAACTGGCCCACATCTAAAGAGAAAAAAAACCCTTAATAGCCACCTTAAGGATTTGCTACCACAACCTGCTTTATCAAACACTTAAGTGCATGGTGATGTGCAGAAGGAGGACAGCAGGGAAGGCATCTGCTGCCCCAAGGCAGTGACACTCAAGAGAGAAAACAGTTCAGAGGAGTTTTCTGTGATATTTCTATTGGGGAAACAAGTCACGTTTATCAACGATACTACAAAAAGATGAGGGATTTCACCAAACACTCCAAGGTTGTTTCAGCAACCCCAGCGCATCCAGCAGCCTCCCTACACAACTAAAATGCAGCTGAAGTCACAAGCCAGGCTGGGAATTTTTAGCTATAGCCTTGCTCCATTTTTAAATGGAGGACAGGAACGCAACAAACTTATTTATACACAAATAACATGAAGTTGTTTTATATAAAATGACACCCTCAATAAGTACTTGGCCCTATTAATTACTCAATACAGAGCTGTTGCATAAAAAAGACAAAAAACTAAAACCCCCCCCAAAACTCAAGCCAACCCCCAAACAAAACATCCCTTAGAAGTGCTCAGCTTCTTAAGGAAGTTCCTTTCTTCTTGCTCTCACAAACATCTAAGAAAATACCCATCGCCACCCAGGAGCTTATCCAAGTAAGGGGCATTTAAAGAAACCAAAGTCTTTAAATGGAAGTCTGTAACTGTTTGTTGTTTGGGGTTTTTTTCCCAGTATTTGGTCCCCAAAAACTTACTGAAATCTTTCCTGACGGCTCTCCCAACATAGAATTAGCAGTACGGCTAAAACTCTAAGTTGCTCAATATGCCTACAAATTCCTTCCTAGAGAGATGAGAAATGCTCTGACAGTTCCGAGCGTGCCTCAGGCAACCACTGGCGAAGGCTTATTATAATGCAATTTGCAAAATCACATTTTCAAGTCCTGTATTTCACTCTTAATTCCGTATTCAAACCCCAGCACTTACAGTTTTTAAGTATTTCTACTGCAAGATCCTTGGCTGAATCATCGCTACCCTTAAGCTGCAGGTAGCACCAGGAAAGGAGGCTACCTTGAACAGACCAGAATAAGGAAGACAGGACGGTGCCACTCTCTTGCTGTGCAACATCCAGCATCATCATTTCACACTGAAAAATAAAGAATGTGACGAGAGGAGATCCTTTAGCGCTGCAGAATGACACGCAGTATGTACTAGGTAAAACTGTGATGGACATGATCATCCCACTCACCCCACAGAAAAAATTAAATGCCACTGACAAGCAGCATGTAACGCCACGAAACAACTGATGTGTTTTGTTTTGATAAATGGCAGTTTAAAAAGGAATAGCTACCTATGACTCACTCAATGTTCTCAGCACATTTTTTTTGCCTGCATATGTAAATGACCCTCCTCCACGTCCACCTCGCTCAGTGGCACGACCAATTCTAACCTCTCAATCTGGGATGATGTCTTCTCTTTCCTAGTGTGGACAGGGTGCCAGAGAGGCTTTCCAACGCAACGGAAAAACAACTCCTCTTGTACATTACTGACTATTGTGAAATGTTAATGCTTAAAGGAAAATTCAACTGGTTGGAAAATCTAATCCTACAGGCTGGAATAGCCAGTTTTATCCAGAAGGACAGGAAGGCTAGCTCTGGAGCGTACATCTCAGGCTTGTGTTTCAAAGCATACAAAAAAAAAAATCACTAGGAAGAAGTAGAAGAGGAACAGTGCAAAGCCAGTTACCTCTCTTGCCGCCACTAGCAGAAGGGTATCCATGACTGACAGCACTTCGCTTATGTCAAAATCCACAGAAATTCCTTTCTCTGGTAATAACAGCAGTCCACCTGGGTCCTGATCACTACAACACAAAGATCTTCTTACTAACCAACAACACAGAGTATGGTTCCAAAACACAAATTCAGTTGTCCTTGTGATAAATCTGTAGAGATCATGCTGTTTAATTAGTATGAAAGTCAAAAGTTTGGGTTCTGACAACCAATACCAACTATAACCATGGACAAACAACGACTGAAAAAATTAGAAGACAGTGTAGGAGAAGCTTAATGGCAACATACTGTGACTTCGGCACCAGCCTTGGGCAATGTTTTAATAAATATTAACTGAATAGCTATCTAAGTAGCAGTTTGCTTTCTAAAGCTAAGTCAGTTGATTGTTTTAGAGAATTCTTTTCCAGGGGAACAACACTTCTGAACATGGTTAAATGGGAGCTCATTAACAGATGTGGGGTATCAGACAACACTTTTCAACTTCAGGACCCCTTACCTGAAGTGGGTACACAAGGATCTGAAGGCAAGATGTACAGATTGCTTATGCTCCTGCTCTGTGATGTTTTTCTAGAAAAGGAAAAAGATTTATTTTTATGATTTTTTCTGCTTCCCTCCTCTGTGAGAAAGAATTATAATTTCTGGGTTCTATTTATTTTTGGTAAGAAAGGCAGGGTTAGCTCCTCTTTCCTTGAATAAGCTGCAGAGAGAAAGAAAGGGGAGGGTAAAAAGAAGCAAAGGAAAAAAAGGTTTTTACTTTAATGGGACAAAAGATACATTATTTGGCAACAAGAACCCAGATTTGTCCTCTTTTCTGCATAAAGAAAGCACGTACTAAACAATTAATTTCTCATGTAATGGTTTACCATCATGGTGAAGAGCTGCTGTCGCCTGGTCTGTCTATCTGGGAAAAAGATTGCTGCTCCGCTGAGTAAGGTGTTCTTAACTTCCTCTTTGAGCATTTTCATTGGCATGAAGTTACTGTCCCCCATATCCACTACTGCTCATACAAAACGGAAACAAAATGACAAGTTTAAATTAACGCTCCACCTAATGTGTTAGAGGCACAACTGAATTAAACGTGTTCTTTTATACAACTTCAAGCCCTCGCAACCCCATTATAGACAGAAAGTGAGAGGAAACTTTCTGGCTTCTGGCAAGAAAGATTTTTCTAAAGATAATTATTCATTGAGTAAATTTAATTCTAGGAACATTAATACCTGACAACTATCAGGGTTACTTAAGTTTTCAAGGTGTGACAGATTCTGTATAAACTGGCTGATCTCTAGCTTGCTTTTCAGACTGTCAGGTAATTAAAACAAAATTCCACCTGAATAAATAGGATTGCCATCGTACTTCCAGTGAAATCTAACATGTAATTCCCATTCTCTCCCCTGGCTCCAGAATCTTCCCTGTGTTTCTGTAAACCTTACAGGCTCCTTGTAAAATTATTTATATGAAATATCAGAAATAAACGATCCCCTGTTAACATTATAGTTAAAGGATCCCATTCCCTGCTTGTTCAAGCGAGTGTCATGTTCAAAAGAAGTTTTCTATTGCACCCGTTTCCTGACCACATGTCGTCAGAAAGTCTATAAAACCATTTCACTGGGCCAAGGAAAGTTTCACTCCGAAAGACTGATTAGCACCCACTGACCTGAAGAAGAAACAAAGGACCAGCAGCTGACGTGGCTTCCAGGAATAAATCTCTTTTCCCAAATTGTAGCTATTTTAACACACTTGTAAGCCAGAACAGACACAACAGTTAATATATCCAAGATCAATTACCTTCACACAAATGTCTATAAAGCTCTTCTGCAGCTTCTGTGTGACCAGATGTTTTGCTCTGAGAAGTTTCTTGAGGTTTAGCAGGTTTATTGTCGCCAGTGAGAACAGAGAAGCAGCTCTGGAGAAGCTGCAATAGCAGTGTTTGAGCAAAGATACATTCTTCCCTTGGGCTGCAAGGAAATAAAACAAATAGAAGCAAAAACTAGAAAAGAAGCTCTTTTACACCAAATAATGTTATGAGAGTCACTATCTCAGATGGATAAAACACAGTGAGCAGAGAGGACATAGCCAAAAAAAGTGTAGCTACCAGCTAAATTAATCTACAGCTCAAGCTTCTACATAGCACTATAGATAAAAACCCATATGGCAGCAGCAGGAAAATGTTATTTATGCAAATGATGTGGTTTAGGAAGACGGAACTGATGTAATTAAACGAAGCATACTTTATTTATACATACACGCACAGATTAGTGCTTCACCACACAGTAAAGAAGAGACTTACTTTTGATGAAGTTTACTGTAAAAATTCCAGAACAGCTGCAAATCAAGGCCTGTGAAATCTAAAAATGACTTGTATTTCAATCCACACTCCTTCTGTTGAACCTTAAAAAGGCAAAAGAAAATGCAGGATTGGAAAATTAACTCTATACAGCACACGATCTATAAAAAGTAAGCCCTGAGCTAGGCTTAAAGCAGCCTCGGTTCCTATAAACTTGCTCACACAAATTCCCACTGGTGGGGCAGTATGAGGAGCAGAAAGGGCCTTGGCTCTGTGTGAGCACCGCTCAGCGATAACTAAAACACCCCTGAATTATCAATATTGTTTCAGCACAACTCCAAAACATAGTCCCACACTAGCTGCTACGAAGAAAATTGACTCTAGCCCAGCCCAAACTCAGGCTGTAGCCAAAGTGAGAGCGCCTGTGGTTCAGGACGGAAGCTGACAAGGCCCAGGGCCACGCACTGCGTCAACCACACACGGCTTTGACATGCTCAAAATGAGGGTGCGTTATGCTGACATACATCAGCACATACCAGCCACATCTCTTAACTGTCTGCTTCTCACCCTAGATGCTTACAGGATTATTTTATATAAAGAGGACATGTTTTGATCTAGGCAACTTTCCTAGCTGCCTCTCCATGCGTTTTTCCAGATGCTGGCTTCAGAAATAGCTGCACTATCTAACAGGATCATAGAGTGCATTGGGTTGGAAAGGACCTTCCAAGGCCATCTAGTCCAACTCCCCTGCAGTCAGCAGGGACATCTCTAACTAGATCAGGTTCCTCAGAGCCCCATCAAGCCTGGCCTTGAACATCTCCAGGGATGGAGCCTCCACCACCTCTCTGGGCAACCTGTTCCAGTGATCAACCACCCTCAGAATAAGAACCTTCTTCCTAATGTCTAATCTAAATTTACCCCTCTCTAGTTTAAAAACTACTGCTCCTCATCCTCCTGTTGCATCTACTTCACTCAGCATTGTAACCTGGTGCTGAAAAACGGTTCTTAACTCTCTTCTGGACCCAAAGTGAGCATATTCCTACTCATCTTCAATAAACATACACAGAATGCTATTTTTCAGAAACTGTTTTTTGCTTCTGGTTTTAACGGTTGCTAGTATCTAGTAGCAAGTCTTGTCTTTATCCCATCACAATTACTGTTAGAAGAGCCTTATTACTTTCAGCATGGTCAATACATGCTTAAAAGAACTAAGTAGTAGAAATACCAAGTCCTGTGCCAGCTGCTGGATGAAATGAAGCGTCTTCAGGAGAAGAGTTGTGCCACACACTGTCTCGTCATCAGTCTTCTGGCACTGCAAGCATTTCATGCTCCTGTTGGGCTCGTATCTCATAGGCCGGAGATACCCAAGAACACTGAGGCCTTGAACGCCGAGCCGTTCTGCCGTGTCTTGTCTCGTGCACAAGAACTTTATCATCAAGTACTAGAAGGAGATAAAAACAGCACAAGATTTGGTTTAAAAAGCTAGTACAAATTTGGCTTTTCAAAGACGTGAGCGCATATATTCAAGGAGACTGCAGGTGGGGCTGGGGGGACAAGCCTTACTCCCTGTTAATCACCTCCAGAAGTTTAAAATACTGAGCCTGAGATTCAGGCTGAACCTGAACTCTCCTCACATCCAAAAAAGCCACAGTTCTGGTTCTGTGACCTCTAGAAGCACCCACAAAGGTAGTTAATCCCTCATCAGTTCCATTCTGCGCACTGTTCCTTGGCTCTACGCTTCTGCAAGCTACAAAATCATTAGCTGCATTTAAAAGCAAGTAGAGCATCAATACGTAATATTTAAAACATACTTTTATGCAATCTGTCCACAGCGAGGCACAGAACGCAAAGCTGAAGGGAACAGCAAGTTCTGCCATCCAAACGTACTGAGTAACTCTGCACAGCCAGAAGTCTCAGGGACTGAGGGTTACGCAGACAAGAGCAGAATGTCTTAGCAACCAGCGATGGCTTCAGAAAAATTCCCCACTGGCTTTTAACTGTGCCACCACTTCTGCTAATTTTTGTGGTACAAAAAAGGACCAGGGAACTACGCAACAGCTGACTCCAGAAACAAGATAAAGGCAGGCTCTGAAAAGCAGAATTTCCTACTTCAGCACTACTAATCAAAATCCATCTTCTGCCACTCCTGAAAAAGAAAAGTCCCACGTTCCTCAAGCAAGTCAACCAACCTGATGGAACTGCACTTGTTAGTTCCTTACAACAAGGGCTGAGGAACCTGACTCTGAAAGAATAAAAGCTCTAAGTATGCAGTAGTTAATTCTTCTAGGTATTAAAATACAGCAGCAATCATGTCATTCTTTTTAGAAAAACTTTCTCATGATAAAACCAGTCATCTGAACATCATCACCTAATGGAGCACTAAATTCGATCCTGAAGCACCATTTAACCACAGCTACATCTGTGTTTAGACAGAGAAAAAAGCGTAAAACTCAGAGCACAGAAGTCAAATCACCCATGTAACCAGAAGCCCACTGATCTTTTTACCTCTACCCAGAGGAGTTCTCCTGGCAGAAAAGAGTTACGATTATTTCAACTGGCATTACAACCAAGCACAGAGATGAGCCTCTGCTCACTGTGACTGGGCCAGTGGATTTTCACGGTTTCTTACTTGGGAAACTCTGCATTCCTGCATTTTGACATCAACTTCATCCCATTCTTCTTCCACTTCAAACCAGCCAATGGGATCATCGTCTCCCAAATCATCACACGAGCGACTGCTTCTGTGTATGAAAAGAATGCAACAAGCTTTGTAATGAAAAACTTTAAAGAAACTGCAAAGCTGCTGATATGCTACCAAATGTTTTTTGCTCGTTACAGCTACAAGAGAGAGACAACAGAAATTTTCATATACCTAAACTCTAGCAGATGAAAGGTAGGAAAATTAAGAAAATATTTTTGTGATGGTCCCTAACCTCCTGTCTGTCCTAAGCAACGGTTTTGAGAAAGTAATTTAATAAATGCTAATTAGCATACAATCTTTCTATACATTGTTTCTACTATCAGTGATCTGCACCTCAAGTAGAGTTCGTTATATCCCCTTTTTAAGCAGGTCTTTAAATCAAGAGGCCGAAGACAACAGCTATATACATACTTCCTCAAACACATCAAATTGAGGCTTATTAAAAGCAAACAAGTAATAATTACATGATGCATACTTTAATACATTTGGAACAATGTCCCAGCATGGTGGGGGTTGGAAGGGACCTCCGGAGATCA
>VZZY01005355.1:66954-82207 GCA_013400335.1 Eurystomus gularis | reverse complement strand
GGGGAGCCCAGCACTGGACACAACACTCCAGAGGAGGCCCCCCCAGGGCAGAGTAAAGGGAGAGGAGAACCTCTCTCAACCTGCTGGCCACACTCTTTTAATGCAGCCCAGGACCCCACTGGCCTGCTTGGCCGCAAAGGCCTATTGCTGGCTCATGGTGAACTTACTGCCCACCAGGACTCCAAAGTCCTTCTCCACAGAGCTGCTTTCCAGCAGGCCAACCCCCAACCTGTACTGGTGCACGGGATTATTCCTTCCCAGGTGCAGGACTCTACACTTGCCCTTCTCAGTAGTTCAAGTGCCATTGCAAGATCTAATATAACATTTATTTTCCATGCATTCATTACACAAAGTTCTCCTATACCTGTTTTTTAAAAACTCTCTGAATTCCCGCAGCTTCCATTTGTCATAGCTTTCAAATCTTTTGAAGTGTTCCTCTGCGTGGAACTTTTCCGAAGCACTATTATAAGCAAACACCAGCCCACACTGGGCCCCGATGGCTCCTCTCCGGACCTAAAAGAGCAAACCCAGAGCAATGTCAACACTGACAACAAAAGAAGGTGTTGCTTTCACAGAAAAAAAGTTATGGAGAGCAACTAAATACTGACACTACTGAGCTCTGGAATTGTATCTTTTACTGAAGGAAAAATGAAATGAGAAATGTTATGAAAACTTTGGTAACTCACTGAGCAGGATCATGGACGTGGTTAATTAAACTTCTGCTTGGCCTTAAATAAATGCAACTGCAGAAATCTCACTGAAGTTTTGTCCTGATCACAAGATTTTGCTTTCAAACCAGATAAAATTGTGCGAAGTGTTTGATTTGTAAAAGTAGCACTTGAGGCTATGCTCTAGTGGGTAGAGAGATGTTAGGATGAAGGTTGGACTTGATGATCCTGGTGGTCCTTTCCCACCATAATGATTCTATGATTTATACTGACCTCTCCAAAAAGAATTTGAAACACCTATGTTTAATCTGCACTCACATGTTATGTATCTTGAAACCTGCTACTCACAGAGCTGCAAATTAAGTATAAGGTATATAAACCTACAAATAAATCCATATTCTTTAGAGAGAAACCATATGCCTAAGGCTCACTGGCTTGAGTATATCACAACCTACAGACAAAAGCAATAGAAAATAAATGTCTTTACTGTAGGCTTGTGGCACCCTGAAACAATTTAAGATCTCCATTTCCTTCAGCTCCCCCAAATAATACTTTAAAATTTCAGTTCATACAAAAAAAATCTAATTCAACTCTACCATTAGGGAGAAAAACAAACCTTCTACCTGAGGAGCCCAGAGGAACTACATACCTTTATTCTAATCTGTGTCACTTGAAATGAAGATTCGGTTCCAGTAGAAAGAATGATACTTGCTCTGGTCTTCCCAGTTTCAGTGAGGAAGCCTAAAGCAGCAGTGGGAATGGGGTGAGGTTGGAAGGACTGGTAGCGCCTGGTGTTTGAAAGAGAATACGACGATTGTGGACTGAAGGGGGAAACAAAACCACTATGCTTTTCTAGGCAGATGCTCATTACGATATTTTCCAAATAAAAGAGTAAGAGACAAATAAAAAGAGATTGTATCCCGTTATGACAGGCTCCTACAGGGCGCACACGGGTGTCCACAGTCCCTGTCTCTCCAGGGAACACCGTACCTAGAGCTGCTTCAGGAGGGTTTCCACACTGAAGTTCATCAGTAACTCCCAAATACTGCTTTGGCTTGTGGCTCTGTGCACTGATACAACTCCCTGTTCCTCAGGCTGCAATCCAGGAAACATCAGAAGACAACCCCCAAACTAACTAACTAAACCCAAATAATAAACATGAGCAAAAAATGAGCATTTAGAACGTGCCTCATTTTCTATCACAACACCTTTCATTTGCCAGTAGCACTGCACAAGACAAAACATGATTTTTTTTTAAAGAAAGATCAGGTGGCATTTCACTTAAAGGAGGTCAAGAAACACAGACCTCCTTCTTTAGGTTGTAACCAGTACAGAAAAACATTGCATTAACAAAGACAGGCTTTAAAGAAATAATAGTTTCAGTCAGGGAAAATTTCAATGATTTCTATCATCTCTCTCCATCAATATTTGGGAAACGAGCATGAATGATTCATGACTTCAACCCACAAAATGTACTCTACTGTAATCTTCTTTATGACAGCTCATTGCTCACTTCTGCACAGAGTATCAATAATTCTCCCCCAAATCCAATCTTCTGTTTGCTTTGTTTTGACAATAAACTGGCTCCTGAGAAATTCATCTTGTTGCAAAAGAGAATTTACATGTTTTGGTTTGTTTTTTTTTCATTATAGATCTTCCATATCGTAAAACTGTTGAGTAGCACCAACTGCACATGCTACAGCACGACAGCCGTGTTAACAGTCTGTGTCTGCTTGAATATTCCAGATTTTAAGCCCAGGTTCTTACCATCCCCAGTCCATGGCTCTGCAAGGAGGTTTTCAGGCCCTGATTTATCTTCTTTTCCCTTTACATCACACGCTTGCAACGTTAGCCGTAAGGGCTTTCCTAAGTAAGAAAATCAACAGGTTTATCAAATCCATCCAACAGAAAGTCAGCTTTTCAGGAAGTTCTCCACACAGAAAACAAGTGAAAAGAATAACAACACTGAGACGTTACAGAATCACAGGACGGTTTGGGTTTTCAAGACAAAAAAAAGGGTGAAGAAACTGCAGTATAAGAGATACATTAACCTAAAATAGCTCAAGTTTTGGATACAGACAATGAAAATAACGAACACTGAGGTTCCTTCAAGCGTGTGCACACTTTGGAATTCACAATACATGAAATACTACTCGTCTTGCAAAAAGCAGCAGCTACTGTGGGGGAAAAAATGAAGCCATTTTCAAAACTTTTGAAACCAAATCCTGATATTATAATTATAAAAATGATTAATGTGTTCTTTGGCAAAAGCAAAAAAGTCCTGACAAAAATGGGGCTTGTGGTGGCAGGATGAGGGGTAATGGCTTTAAACTGCAAGAGCGGAGATTTAGATTAGATGTAAGGAAGAAGTTCTTTACTCTGAGGGTGGTCAGACACTGGCACAGGTTGCCCAGTGAAGCTGTGGATGCTCCAGCCCTGGAGGTGTTCAAGGCCAGGTTGGACAGGGCCTTGAGCAACCTGGTCTAGTGGGAGGTGTCCCTGCCATGGCAGGGGGTTGGAACTAGATGATCTTGGAGGTCCCTTCCAACCCAAACCATTCTGTGATTCTATGAAAAATACTAAAAGGCAAACAAGGCAAAAAATTCTTCATGAGACACTAATGATAATTTCAGAATTTGACACCTGAGAAAATAAGAGATTTATCAAACAAGTACAGTAGATACAGCACAATCTGACTGCCTTCTGTCAGACCATGCACAGCTCCACACTTAGAACATACTTAGATTAATTTATAAGTGAAAAATAAAAGAACTGGAAATACATGCTAATGACATTATATTCAAAACATTAAATTTTAAGTTTTCTGCATGTCTCCAAGAGAGACCGTTTGCTGAGGCTAAACATACAAAACCGTGTGTTCTTGGAAGAATAAAAATACTCCATGTCATTCGCCTTTTATACAGCATAAAAATTGTCACCATCTTGAGAAAGAGGCCACTACGTACAACGTGGTTTCTCCCTCAAGGTGATGCCACCTGGTTCAGTTCTTCAATCACAGAAAGCTGGTCTAGCCACCATGCAGGGCAAGCTACCTTCTTGGTAACTCTTGTTCCTTTAGAAGCCTTGTACAATTTTCAACCCCAGCAGAACAACAAGTAGAACAACTCACAGCTGCAGATTGTCTTACGTGTGTAAAGGACCCAACAATTATTCATTTACCGTATTTATAGAGCAGGTTCTGTCTAACCGTTGCCATGGAAGAGATAAGGGATGAAGCCTTGTATGGAGTGTCCAGATGATCAGTGATTGTACAAAGGGAACTTATCACTTTAGCGACACTCCCTCTGGCTAAGGCAAAGGCCAAGAGTGTAAGTTCAACCTCTGGAGTAGTACAACAACTGAGGAGGGAAAAAAAAAACAACACAGTATGAAAAGAAAAAAAGTCAGGACGCTTCTTAAATAAAGACAAATAATGCTCACATGAAAGAAAAAATAAAATCTAAGGTGCCTGTTTCTTAATGTCTTCAAATTTTTGAGGACACTAAAAAAAGGCAGGTGAGTACAAAGAGATGTTTGCCATACAAATTCCTCTAAACCATTTTCCACTACACCAAAATACACCAACACAATCTCACCTTGTTATTCTTATAAGGAAGCTATCGACTTCTTCCAAAACATTTGGAGATAAGAAGCTTGAAAAATCTGTAGAGCCTGGCGTGAGGGACAGAGGTGGCATGTGCTGCAGCGCTTTCCTAGGAAAAGGGACAGGATATGTCATCAGAAAGCCGGACTGAAGTGGAGAAAACAGCCTTCTAGCATGAATTAGACATTCGAATCTTCATGTTTATCGTGAGCAGCTCTCTACAAATAGATCCTGGAGGCAGCAGATCTATTTACACAGAGCATCTGTTCAAAAGGTAAGAGGGCTGCATGGCAGGTGGGGAAAGTTCACCGACTGCCGGGTGATCTTGAACCTCAGACACAAAGAAATCAAGGAGTTTTGAATTAAATCCACGACAGCATTAGAAACAGCTTCGTGCCCCAGTACGGCTTCATTCTGAATAGCTCCAGCATTGCGCAAGAGTCCGTTAATAAAGGGGAAATTGCTTTTAAATTCTTTCGGGACAATTACAGAAACAGAAAGAAATCTGTTAGCTCAGACAAGAATTTTTGTTTGATTTCTTAAGACATTATAACCCCTGAAAACAGGAATTTGTTAGTGGCTGCAAAGTCATGCCATCCAATACTAAAGTTTGGGGCTTCGTTTTATAATTCCAAACTCTGAATTTTTAACTCTTGGATGCACATTTTTAGTCAAGACTTCTTCACAGCTTTTGTAGATTTTATTAGCTCAGGAGCCACGTTATAATTCTAATAAATATCTCCAATGTAGCAAGACTGAAGGCTGTCAGCTTTAGCAAAGCCTGGAACGATGAACCTTCCTCAGCAGCAGGCACATATAGTTATCTAAACTTTAAAGAGGGTTCAGAGATGACACAAATTAAGGATAGGCTTAATGGACTTTAGCCTGCGGCGTTCATTAACCTAATGACAGCAGGGCTCTTAAGTGGTGGCATCATGCTAACTGTGCTCTATAAAAGTTGATGTGGGCGTGTAGCGATTTTATGAGGATTCCAATCCTTCAAGTCATGGAGCAGAAGAGCTTGGCAGTCAAACAAGGAAACGGTGCACAGAAAACGGCCCAGCACCACTAGCCGACCTCTGCAGAGATACTGCATAAATCCAACCGTATCCTCATCGAATGCATGACACAAGCAAAAATTTGCTGAAAATTAAGCGGAATTAAGCTCCATTTGTAAGTGGAGGGTGTTCAATATTTATAGTCAATGAAATTTACAAAGAAAAATAATTAATTTTAGCCTTCTCAAGATTACTACAAGTCAAAGGATAGGTAAAAAAATATATTTTTACTGTCTGTTCAGTCATGGCTGAACAACTAGATGAGATACAGCAGCTAGGAGAATTACACTTGTTCTAGTACGTGCAAATGCATAAAAAAGAAATACCAAAATTTACACAGTGTGATATCTGAAAAGATGTTTGAACGCCTTAATGGAGGGAGGAGAAACCAGTTAGACAAGAGAGGTTAGTTTACTAAAGCTATTCAAAAAAAAAGAAATGTAAAATAAAAAGCACACATGGGAGTTTGCTACTTACTGAGTATTTTGTAAAATAGTGTGAACGAATGCTGGATTTGTTTCCATGGAAGCTGTTACCAGAGAGGTGAGCAGAGACCAGTACCAGATAGCGGAGGCATCGCACACAGAGACGCCCACCTTCTTAACCCTTTGATAACCGACGGCCCTGAGCCCGTGGATTCTCGTGTCACATCCATCACTAAGGCAACGCTTGATGTTTATCTGTACGTCTGTCAAAACACAAAGTAGACATTTTTTTTTCCCCATTTCTCCTGCTGGATTAGATCCAGAACAAGCCAGATATTCAAAATAATAATTACTGCAAAACCTCTTTGAAAAATAGAAGCAGGTATGTAACAGCACTCCCCCAGACAGCGACATAGATGTTTCTCCTGTGAGTTGGAAAATTCAGCCTTTGAATGGCCTGTGTGAGCCATTATATAGAAACGAGGGAAAAAAGCAGTAAAAGATCCTCAATTGGGAAAAGAGATTATAGATTATTTCACCAGTACCTTTTTACCTACATACATCAGAAGTGTCTTGGGAGTGGTAGCGGAGAACATGAGGATAAAGCCTAAAAGCAAAGCTTTAAGTTACATGAAAATTTTCCCCCGGGATCGTGGCCATTTTGCACGGCTAACACAGTCCTAGCTGGTTTTGAGGAACCACAACCTTGTGCCTGCTTCTGAGGCAGTGAGAGGCCAGCTTAGTGAGAAGCACCTCTTTGAACCGCAGGGACAACATTCCTGAAGCTGCAGAAACCATCTTAGGAAGGAGCAGCTTTCCTCTGATTGCTTCCAATATAGCACCAGCAGATCTACCAGGCTTAAAAATAACAGCGCTGCAAAACCCTCGGCATAAAACCTGCTTTCCAAAAATCATCTGACCAACTTCAGTTTTGCTACCAAGGAAAAAAAAGTGTTTAGAAGCAGATTTTTTGCTAGATACTATCATCCAACATATGCCTTCACTCTGCCAGCAAAGATATTCTAAAAATTGCCCAGTGCCTTCAAATCGAGAGGCTAAAACTGCATCTTTAGTCATTCCAGCTCTTCAACCCTTAGCCCAAGTTACAGACAGATTCCATGAAAGACTCTGAAGACTGTCTTACAGGTTAGAAATTAAACTCAATTGAAACCATTTCTCTGACCCAAGGGCGAGGTCAGAAGTTCCTGCTCTAACGGCTGAAATTTCAACACATCATTCCACGATCTGCCCAACCTTTCACCTTCAAAAAAAGCAGCAAAACGATATACCAAGGGTATCTGTATTGACTCACACATCTGACTAATGTTAGCGTTTTCCAAGAGTGTTACGTAGCCAGTGATATTGCTGGGAATGTGAACGTCTCGGACCTCCTGGAGACTGCTGGCATTCCTTCCCACCGCCACCGTAACTTGCTGTGGCATGTAACTCTGGTCGTTCGCCGCCACCGCGATGGACAGATGTCTCAAAACGACATCTGGTTTCATCTTTAAACTGCAAAGCAAAGAAGATAAAATGGTTCTTGCAAAGAGAAGGTAAGTCAAGTACTTCACTTAGAGCTGAGCTTCACTCAGTTCCCCCTTCTACAAACACAAATAAATCCACTGAGAATTTTCCCTAATGTCTCGAAGGCATTACCAACCCCGTATCATGGTGGACATTTCTAACTGACTTAAAAAGAGAGTCACCTCTGATAGTGAGACGGGAGAATTTTCTGTTGTTCAGCTTTTCAACTGAGAATTCATCCCTCCGGAATAAAAATGCAGCGTCAATAATGACCAAAATGATTTATTGCTTTTGAAATGATACATTCTTAGATCTACTACTGAAATAACACGAAGCATCTCTGTTTCTTGGAGCATTTCTGTTTCATGGAGCTTTCTAGACAGTGGCAAAGCACTTCCACTCAAGTATTAACCACTACATCTGTAACACAGTTTGGAAAGCTTCGCTACGGGTCAGGGTGTCAGCACGGAGGATGCACCCATTTTACAGGGGAACGCTTCTACTTGCTGGCTAGGGCTTTAAGCTTCATGCAGAGGTTAACAGCTTCTGCTTTCAGCTACATTCACCTGTCACTCATTAATTCTGCCATTATTTTTTTCAGTTACGCCTGTACTGAGGTCGTGTGACCAGGTTTTGGTAGTGGGAGGACTACAGGGGTGGCTTCTGTGAGAAGCTGCCAGAGGCCTTCTCAAGTCCGATAGAGGCAATGCCAGATGGCTCCAAGATGGAGCCACCACTAGCCGAGGCCGAGCCCATGATGGTGGTAGTGCCTCTGTGACAACGTATTTTAAAAGGGGAAAGAGGTACTGTGGGAGAGCAACTGCAGCCAGAGAGAAGAGTGAGAATGTGTGAGAGAAACAACTCTGAGGACATCAAGGTCAGCGAAGAGGTCCCCTGTAGCACGTAGTAAAAACCATGGTGAGGAAGGATGTCCCCTGCAGCCCATGGGGGTCCATGGTAGAGCAGAATCCACCTGCAGCCCATGGAGAACCCCACACTGGAGCAGGTGGATGCCTGAAGGAGGCTGTGATCCCATGTGAAGCCTGCACTGGAGCAGGTTCCTGGCAGGACCTGCAGACCCATGGAGAGAGGAGCCCACGCTGGAGCAGGTTTGCTGGCAGCTCTTGTGACCCCAGAGTGGACCTGCACTGGAGCAGTCTGTTCCTAAAGGACTCCATCCCATGGAAGGGACCCAGGCTGGAGCAGTTCATGAAGAACTGTGGGAAGGACTCATGTTGGAGAAGTTCATGGAGGACTGTCTCACACGGGAGGGACCCCATGCTGGAGCAAGGGAAGAATGTGAGGAGTTCTCCTTCTGAGGAAGGAACAACAGAGACAATGTGGGACGAACTGACCACAACCCCCATGCCCTGTCCCCCTGCACTACTGCAGAAGGAGAGAAAATCTGGAGAGACATTGAGCCTGGGAAGAAGGGAGGGGTGGGGGAAAGGCGTTTGAAGATTTGTTTTTATTTCTCATCGTCCTTCTCTGATTTGATTGGCAAGAAATTAAACTGATTTCCCCAAGTTGAGTCTGTTTTGCCTGTGACGGTCACTGGTGAGTGATCTCTCCCTGGCCTTATCTTGACCCATGAATCTTTTGTTACATTTTCTCTCCCCTGCCCAGCTGAGGAGGAGAGAGACAGAGCGGCTTTGGTGGGCACCTGGTGCCCAGCCAGGGTCAACCCACCACAAGGCCCCCCTGGCTGCAGACCTAAGGACTAACAACCCCCGACCTCGGCTGCGTATTGCCGTGTCGCTCACCGTATCCAGTGGGAGCGAGCGCTCCCGTCCGACTGCCAGAAGGACGTCGTTTCTCCGTTCGTCATCTTGTCGATATCCGCAGAATTGGATGAGGTTTCTATGTGGGTGTAGCACTTGGTGACAGACTTCAGTTTGTCCGACTCCTGATTACCATTCAGGTCACTGGGGTATTCTGCAAGGAGAAGAAATCACTCGTAGCATTCTTCTTTTGCTGGTTTCGAGAATGGTTACACCTTGATAATAACTGGCTCTTATCAATTAACTTGTTGGCACAGAACACAGCTCCTGAAGAACGCTTTCTGACAGAAACCAGAAGACAGCAAAGTTTCATTTCAGATTAAATGCAATAATCTCAGTCTACCACTTGCAGGATGGAAACACCTACTTTGCCTGGAGTTCAATAGCCTTTATCTCCTCCTCTCATTACTGGCCTCATCAGTGCTTTATTATTATTATGCCAAAATACAAACAGATGACAGGAGAAATTAAAATATGACAGAGACAACCTCAATTCAGCTGCTCTAGGAAAGGGACAAAGCTGATTGTTGCTCCAAGTAACTTGATCTATTTCAAAAGAAGTGCAGAAATCTGAACATATCAAGTCAAGCTGTGAAGAAAAGGAGTCATCCCTCTAGGGAGGCCACCAGGACAGTCCCATCTGAAACACAGTCAAAGATTCACGACCTCCACTGCAAAACAATGAATTCTTTTTTAATACTGAGCAGTCAACTTCAGAAAAATTCACCTTCACATGGAAGGCAAGTTTAACCAGCAGAGGTACTTGACTAAATAGAGAGTATCAGAAATTAGTAATCATCATTCTGAAACAGGTCAGGAGAAAGATGAAAAAAATCCCAGCGTGTTACTCAGATCACCACGTAGTTAGGAAATCAGTTTATGTGCCTCAAAAAACCAACAAGCGTGGAGATCAACTTCATTAAAAGCCAGACCTCTTAAACAGTAAAGAAAGCACATTTTTAATCTGTAATCTCTTCTTCAAGCTATGGTTACACTACCATTCTGAAAAAAAAACCAAAAAAGAGATATTACACACCTCTCTCTTTTAGGAGGAGTCGATCTAAAGAATCCTTCAAGACCGACGAGCGCATAGTGCAGATGTTGTTGAAGTACTCCAGCACTGGGTAAGGGATGGCAGTACTCGAGATGCGATTCCGGTGCAAGAACCTCAGTATCATTGAAGCATGAAGACCAAGACGCTCTTTCGATTCAGAGAATATATCAATAAAACCTAGAAAGAGGTATTATTTTTATCTTTCTTGCCACATCTGACCAAGTCATCATTTTCCCATCTCTGCATCTTACTACGAGGTAAACCCAAACCCAGCACGGAAGCCAATATTGGAACCACATTCCACCACATGAAGTAGCTCAAGTTTGCAACCTTTACAGCAGGACTGTGAAAGGTGCAAGAAAATCTTTTTGCCAATTAACTGAAATGCCTGAAGGGGTTCAGAACAATTACCAAAAATCTTCGTTCTTATGCTTATTTTGCTGTCCTAAAAGTTCCAGACCCTTACCTTCAATGGCTAAGCGGAACAGTTGCCGCTTGCCTAACGAGCTGATGTTCTCACGTCACTCAATTTGAGCTACACCAAGCAGCTCACTGGGGCATTGTGGACCATTCCCAAGGAGGTGCCTAATGCCTTCCACCAACCGCGTAGGAGATTTCAGGCCCTGAACAGCGGTACTCTGAATCACAGGGCATTTGGATGCACAGAACACTACCTCGTAAGTCCTGTCCTCTGACTTATCTATTGGCCAATTCTAACACGTCTTGTCTGATCCCTTAAGGCAAATCCCCTTTAGCCACTTATCAAAAGCTCGGAAGGAAAGCCAGTAAATGATACTTATCCCAGAAACCAAATTCGGGAAACTCGACACTTTCCAAACTATACGCTATAAAAAGTGAATCATCTTTTAGCAGGATTTCAAATGCTAAATAACAATATAATAATTGTAAAGTCTCTGACTCATCACCTGCAACAGACTCGATGGAGGATTTATTCCTCCAGTTACCAAGCGCAAGCCTGCGTTAGCCAGACACTCGCCAAAATCCTGCAAGGAACTGTTTTCTGTCTCTGAGATAAACCACACAAGGATCACAAGCTCCTCGGTCACCCAGAGAAGAAAACGTTGGTTATTTATGAAAGTCAGTTAGCTGGAGGTACTTATGGGAAAATTTTAATTTACAGCAACTTCAGTGGTTTGATAATAGAGAAGTGGGAATGACCCGGGGCATAGTTTTGATAAGATTAGGACAACCAACACTATTAAAGCAATTTACTGAAACAGCACCCTGGGGCAGGACTTGGGAAACCACTTGTTTTGTCACTCTGTTCTCATACCTGGAACTAGGGAACAAGCTTGCAGTTGCCTGATGACATGGCTAAGCTCCCCTTGAAGATTAGCTCCGCTAGAATTCTTGAGAGCCTCCAGCATGTTCTCCACATCCACGGTGCCATCTCCTTCAGCATCAAACTGTGCAAAGGCCTGAAGAGAAAAATTAACAAGGAAATTCAGTTCAGCATATTTACTTCAGGCAGAAATTCAAGGTGCTTCATTGAAACGGTCACAGTAAACATTATAACACTGTTAAATAAACCATCAAAACAGCCTGTTCTCCATGGTAGTGAACTGGTGACAAGAAGAAACATCCTGCTTGGAAGCTTGCAGCCTTTAGCAAGTTTTAAGGCATCGCACTGATTATAAAAGTCAACTCTGGTTATGCTTAGGTGAAGCCAGCACATCATCTCCAGCAGTGAATCAGCAGCACCCACCCCTTGACATCTGGGTCTGTGAAGAGAGTGCTCACAAAAGAACACTACAAAGCTCTTCTTGAAAGGGTGAGTGAGTTCTCTGAGCCGTCCCACCCTTTACTCCTTACTGCTCCATCCAGCTCATGCTGCATCCATTCAAATTCTTCCAGATTTTAAATATTTTCTTTATTTAAGGAAGTGTCCTTCAAACTAGAATACTTTTTAAATGTGTGTTTCCTCCCATACACTGTCCTCTTACACAAAACACCAGTTTAACATAGTTTCTCAAAGTATTTGTGAAAGCAACGAAGAGAGTTAGAAAAGTTTGGGGTTTTTTTGCTTATCGAAGGGAACCGTTGCTAGCTTTATTAACTTTGACCTTACCATACAGTTCTAATAGAAAGAGTTGTGTTGAGCATGTATAAAACAACTCACATAGCTATGCCTTTCACATCATTGTACTAACAAAAGCACAGGAAGTTTTTATTCAGCTAATCTTATAAACCAGAACCAAGCTCATAAACATAATTTTTTTAACTAGCCACCTCAGCTCCTGACCCGCAACACACTGCTATTAAAAAAAACCACAACACTATATTTTCACAATCATATTTAATTTTGAAACAAACTTCTGCTTAATTGCTAAAAAACAATTGAGCGTACCCCAAAAATAAATGTCATATTTCAGGAGCCTCCACTTTCTCCATACAAATTGGGTATGCCCTTACAAAAGACATTTCTTTACAAGCAAGACTTCAGTCTCCCAGCCCTGAACTTGGGATGTCAAGTTCAGCTCCAGAGTCCAGTAAATTTGGCCTCCAAGAACATCTCACAAGTGTGTGACAGAGCCAAGAAGTCACTGCTTGCTCTTGGGGAAGCTTGAATTTGCTTGGGTTGGCTACCCAGTTATCAAACCTGAGGTACCATTAAAGGCACCATCCTGGAGAGAAGGAATGCAAAAGGCTTCGATCAAAATAACCTGCCAATTAACCGTGCTGTAATTACACCACTTAAAGAGAGCAAAGTCCTCAGAAGAGGACAGACTCGAAATAACTCGGTTTCCAGAACAATTCCACGGCCAGTTTGGCACCACGCCATTCTGGCCATTGTGACTTTTTCTTCTCCCCTTTCAAAACCGGAGCAATTCCTCACAGATGAAGCGAAGGAGCGAGCAAGTTTTGGGATGGTACTAGTGCAACCACCCAAGAGGACGTGGCTGGATGTGCTGGTGCCTACTTTAAACTGATTTCTTATACTTTTATTTAAGGAGACGTGAAAATAAACACGCTTTTCTTTGCATCTTAATGCAGCGTCTTGTTATTTTATTTTTAGATTCTTCCTATGAGCTCAGGAAATTGCACTGACCGTAGAACTCGAAAGTAATTTTTTGACTCTTCAGTGCGATTTTAACTCTGTATTTGACAAAAAATACACACAATTTCCACTGCTCAGCCAAGCTGCCCTGTGCAATGGGGGCCTAAGCCAAAAACGGGAAAAAAAAAAAGAAAAAAATCAGTATGCAAACCTCAATTCAGAGCTTGTGAGTTGTGTTCACGAGACGTGAGACAAACGCAGCAGCAGCTTTACGACAACCCAGCTGCGCTCTGCTCCTAAATAAAAGCATCAAGTCCCCGCACTTCCAGCCCATTTCAACCCTGAACATGAAGAAACATAAAAGAAACATCTTTCCTGGGAAATGATGGCCAAGGTGATTGCTAGGAAATAGGGCACGTGGAAGAGAACATGCCCTCATCTCACAGACGGCTCGGAGCTGGACAGCACGACAGAGTATCTGCAGCGTGCCTTGGGAAAACTCCGTATTTCATCCCTCGCTCTCAGCAGAGCCACAGCATTAGTGGCTCAAGCCATTACATGATAGCTGCTGAAGTACTAATGACTTAAAAAAAAAAAAGATGCAGAGGTTCAGTTTATCTAGACGAGAGATTTTGCATTTAAAGAGAGGTTATTCTGCCCATTCAGAGTGCGTGTTCACACGCCCCACGCTGAGAACAGAAAAACTCACTGGGCAGATCAAACCTTCGCCTGTGCCAGACAGGATCCTCTATGCGTTCAAAAGTGAAACCTACTGACCTGCCACCCACAAGCTAACTTCTCACCAGTGTAAAATTCATCCTGGAAATCTAAAAGGCAACAGCCCATGGGCTAGTGCCAGCTACAGCAGCAATGACACACAGCTCCCAACATCTCCGCTTCGCAGCGTCACTGGCTGTGACCACACATCTGTACCACGAGAAATCCTTTGACGAGTTTTTTCCCCCCGCTCCCAAGAGCGGAGAAAAACCAAAAAAGCCACAAACCAACTATACTCTTCATGCAGCAGAGGATGCGCAATACAGCCAATCCTCAAAATAGTTCTGCAGCCCACAGAGCTGGGTTGTTAGTGTGAACAGAAAGAACCCCGATGCGCTAATTTCCCTCTTGCTGCGGTACAAATGAAGAAGTGTTCCTTAGCCACCCTTGTAAAGGCACTGGAAGTGGAGGCGGCGTTTTAGCAAGCTCCTTAAGACGCTCTGGTACAAACACACCTATCCGTACGACAGAATGAACCTCTGCCCGGTTTCCAGCACTCGTTAACACGTCTGCACTGATTTCAAGGAGCGTCGTGTGTGATTTAACACTTGACCAAGTTATTCTACTCAGAAGGAAGTCGCTGGTGAGACTCGGGAACTGCAGGCAGTAAGAAACTCGGGCACAACCACTTTTTCAGCTGGGTGTGAAATTCCCAACAGGGTGTTCCACTGCTTTTTACATGCTCGAGAGTTAAGCTAAAGCTTCCGTGTTCTAGATACTGTTCTCTGTATCCTCTCGAGCAGCAGGACAGCAGCTGCACTCTCTTCTGCCACTAAAACCTTACCAGCTCTTCTGTCCGTGGAGGGGCATCTCCAGCACACGACTTTCTTACAAGTTTTCCAACTTTACAGCAAGCAATGCAACACCAATGAGACACCCGACAATTTCACTGCTGATGTGGAAAAGCAACAGTAAAATCAGCTCTGCTGAGCTTTGACTCGCTGCTACCATTAAGAAGTTATCTCAGAGGAGTAACTTGCACCGAGTTTCCTACCTGCCCTACCACTAGTGGCAGCAACAGCAGAAACATTGCTGTAAATAACTGTTTATTCACAAGCAGCTGCTGAGCACGATCACTGCAAACAGGCACGAAGTGAAAAACGAGTTATCTACAAGTTGGCGGCCTCCTATCAGTAGCAGCAGGCACTCCGCAACCCCGCCGCACAACCCTCCGCTCGGGCCCTGCCCCAGGCACCAGGAAGGGCTGTCCGGGCTCTCCACGGCCGTGTCCCCGGCCGCGCCGCCCGGATCCCGCGCCACGGATCCACAGCGAGGGCCCGGGAAGACCCGAGGGCTCGGGGGGACCTGCCCAGCAGCACCCCAGGGCCTCCCCCGCGCCGGTC
>VZZY01005355.1:27640-65779 GCA_013400335.1 Eurystomus gularis | reverse complement strand
GAGGGTCTCATCCATCACCTGCCTGCCCCACAGGGAGAGATGCCACCAGAGCGTTTGCCACCGGCGACTTCACCCAGGCGGGGCTGGTGGACGACGTCTCGGCGCTGTCGCCGGCCGAGATGCTCGCCATCCAGAGCTGGCTCTCCTTCTACAGCGACAACTACGATCCCGTGGGTAGGTGGTTCTGGCTGGGGCGGCCACACTCAAGGGAAAGGCGTGTGGAGGAGAGCGGGTGGGCGAGGGTAGGCCTGCAGCTCGGCCACGGAAGGTTGTGGGACGCAGCATCGCGTAGCACCGGGTTTCATCGACAGCTTGTCCACCTTGGCGAGGGTGTTCCACCAATGCTGCGGGAGACCGGCGTACTGAAACCTGTGAGTGATCAGCTGGAGCTGCTGCTAAATCACACCTAGTTTGAGGTCTGCTTTCCTCTAAGGCAAAGCTTAACAGTTTGCCTGCCCTGGGCTGTCAGCTGCAGCTCCCTGCCCTGCATTTATTCGTCTCTGCTGAGCAAAAGGCGAGTACTGAAGTGAGCAGGACTCGGGAGACTGTAGGAGCAGCAGTGCAGGGAAAGTATTTTGGGGAATGAGGTGCATGGGTGGGAAGGACTTCTGGGCTCTGCAGCTGAAAGTGGCATTGACTTTCTCCTCTTTTAATGAGCCTGTGCCTAAACTTCTCCTGAGTGGATTTATTAATGTGGGTAAATTTCTGTGTGATCCAAGAATGGTAAGGATGTAAGTCCAGTTAGGTTTTAAAATTGGGCCATGGTGAGATCCTCCTTTTTTTTTGTATTTAAATTAAACAATTTTTTTAAAAAACCCAAGCAAACAGAACTATTCCTTTTCCTTGCCTGGAATCACTGCAGTCTTAACTGATCTCCTCTCCCAGGGAAGCTGGTGGGCAGATTCTACGATGAAAACGGGGCACCGACAGAAGCCTTAAGGCAGGCGGAGGCTGCGATTGAGGAAGCTCTGAAGTTCCAAGCAGAAAGTGAGCAGAGGAAGCAGCAGTTTCCACCCTGCAACTCTGAATGGAGCTCTGCGAAGGGCAGCCGATTCTGGTGCTCCACACAGAGGTAAACGCTGCCTTCTTGCCGTCGCACTTGGACACTTTGGAGCGGAGCATTTCTGCCCTATTTTTGGATGCCCTGAGCTTTGTCGTTGCCTCTCCCGGCAGGAGTGGCATAGGAGGATGTCCCAGTTCCTGCAGCTACCGCGCTCTGACTTCTGTAGGTGAGCTCTGCTGACCTCCCCGCAGAACGTGCCGAGAGCTGGCCTGCCTGGAATACCCCGGGCATGGTCCCTTCCCCAGCTGCGTTCCTCAGGCAGAGCCAACCTGCAGGGAACAGCGGTGCCGTTCTCCCTGCGCAAGGCTGAGCCGCTGCTGCTGTGTTGGTCGGAGTCAGTAGATTTTTCTCTGCCAGTCCAGCAACCGTTGATGGCCTCCACCCGGTCTGGAGCCGCGCAGAGGTGTACGCTGGGCTAGCGGGAACGTTCTGCAGCGTGAGGTGGTGGAGGGGAGCTCTGCCCACTGAGCTGGTGAGCGGGTAAAAGGAAGACAAAGTTTTGTCCCAGTCAGTAATACTTTCAGGAGTTTTGTTTCTGAGGCAAAACCTCTTCTGTCACGCTGGAATCCAGGTTTCCCCACCTGTCAGGAACGCCAAGGATGAGCTGGTGTTTTTCAGGCAGCTTCACAGCCTGTCCCCCAGGCTACTGCCACAACAGTTTTCCCTTAAAACCACATAAAAATGAGGTCAAGCTTTGAAAGCCCATTTCCTGCTTAGCCTATATAGTTGTATTCCTCAGTTTAGGGACTGTTTGGTTTGAAGATTAAATATTTTCACAGACCACACAGCACAATGTTTCGCCTTCGTTTCGGTGCACCAGTAGCACCGTGTACCTTTCGGGATCCACTTCTACACGTGAACGAGCTTGGGTGCAGCCTTGGGATGGTGTGTTGTGTGTCAGTCTCTTGTGTAAGATTTTACAGGCTTAAAAGATGCCGTAGTTGGGCAAACAGGGAGGATTTGGCCCATAAAGAGACACTGTGAAGTAATTGTGGAACTAATTGAGACTTTTCTTTCCTTTTGCCCTAGTTCTCAAAATCCCTGTGTTCAGGCACAGCACAGATGACGTGGTTATCTGTGAGCAATGAGCTACGCCCAAAAAAGGCATTTTGCCATTAGAGACACTGTGCTACATAAAGCTGTGATTCCTTTCCCAGCAATGGAAACCTGGGAAGCAGAAGCTGGTTGTTCCCAGAAGGGTGAGAGATGTAGCAGTGCTGATGAAACCAGGTTCAGGACACAGGTTTCTGAAGCACAGCCTGTAAAAACGTACCAGAAAGCAGTGGGACGGTGCTGTTGGAGCAAAGGCCACCTCAGTGGGGGTATTGTTGGTTCTAACTCTCCCAGATTGTCTCGGATTTTATCTGGTGAAGCTCAGTTCGCTGGAAGCGTTTTCATGAGTTTGAATTGTACTTTGATTTTCCATTCTTAGTGGGGGAGTGAACAGAGACTGGAGCGGAGTCCCTCGGAAGCTGTACCGACCTGGCTCAAAGCAGAGTCACTGCGTGTGCGTGAGGAGCACCGGTCCCCCGTGGGGCCAGCCAGACTCCGCCGGACACGGCAACCGCGGCGACCTGGATGACCCTCACCTGCAGGAGTACGAGGGCTGCCATCCCCTGGCCCAGCAGTGTGTCCTGAACGTCTGACTCCCAGCGGGTCAGAGCCCTGCAGCGAGACGTGGAGCTTTGGGTGAGCAGCTCCAGCTTCATTCCGCCTGTGCAAAGGGAGCAACGACAATTTCACGTTATTTGTGACTTTTTTAATGTGTGGAGATGGAGATGAGAGGAGGAGGAAGCACTTTAGCCAAGTCGGTGGCTGAAAAGTCAAGTAACTACAAGCCAACTGCTTTCTTAGCGCTTTATTCCTGTGGTATTTTTACATCTGGCAACCAGCTGTAAGATGCGCGGCCTAAATGATACTTAAAAACTGATTTCTTGTGTGCAGGGCGGCGGGTGCAGCGGGTTGTGTTCTAAGCAGCGAGGCGGTGAGCACAAGAGCACCGACCTCGGCTCATGCGCAGCCCTCCAGACACTTGAACTTGCTGCACTCTGGGGCTAGTGCCCCGTCCCACTCTCCTGATTTACTCCAAAGAGTTCAAAGGTAGTAGGGAGAAGCCTGGATTTCTCCTACAATTAAAGTATCTAGGAACTGTGCGGTTTAGTTCTGCGCACGCTTTATCAGATTCTTGGAGTACAGAAGGCAAAGGTCACACCTGTGTTTCCTCAGGTCCTGTTTGTGTTAGATACCCAGCAGAGAAGATATTGGAAGCCACCTACGAGGGTTGTTGTTTTATATTAACCTCACAGTCCTACTCTTCTGATTAAACTGCTCCGATCAGGAATTGGTGGTTTTAAATAGGCAATAACAAAAGCGATGTGGCAACACGACCATCCTGCTGTAATCTGCCTCTTCTTTCTGTTCTCTGTGACCTCCTCCCATGTGGTCTGTGCCCATCAGACCATAATGCGAGGCTGGAGGTTTCCTCACAGGGCCCAGGTCTCTTCAAGTCCATACGTATTTTATCAAAACTGATAAAATTCAGTCCTAGGAGCGACTGAGAAGAGCAGGGCGAGTTATTACTGTTTGCATGTAGGGTCAGGGTGCTTTAAACCCCAGCAATTGCTGGTTTTCATCTCAGGTACTGCTAGAACCGGTTCCTGGTGAAGCTGCAGGTGACCCAGAGTCCAGCAGCAGCACCGATCCCTGCTGAGCTTCTTCAGGTCTTTTCCTTAAGGCAGCTGCCACTTAATATTTTTGAGCTACTACCATCTCTAAAGTCCCACAAAGCTAATAATTAGTGAATTACCAAGATTTCAGGAGGCCTGGAAGCACGGCTTCAGTGCAAGAGTAATTGTGTGGCTGCAGTGACAGCAGGAGATGTTGCAGCACCTTTCACCTCCAATGATCCCATGAGGCTACAGCTGCCAGGGGTAGGAGCCATAGAGCAGTTTAAACCAGTACATGCTTATTGTGATACATGCTGGGGTTTTAACCTGTTTCTGTTGTGTTTCTTTTCTACCAACATCTCAGAGGAGTCCTCCTGCCCAGGCAGGCAGAAGCTCCAGCTCTCGGGTGGCAGCAGAAGGTGGAGGTGTGGCTGAGTGGCAGCAGAGCCATCACAGCACTCAAGGCCCTGGTCATGCTCTGAGACCTGAGACTGAGCCCCGGGCTTGTGCCACCTTTGGGAAGGGTTAAAGGTGCATTCCACCTAACAATCCTGAAGATACCGCTGTGTGAAATTGCAGAGAAGAACAGCAAAGAGGTCTCCAGACCTCAGTGGGCATTACAAGCATCAGCCTGGCATTTGCTTTTGGACACATCTGACAGGAACTTGCACTTAGAGGTCAAACCATCCCCAGAAACGATTGGCAAGTAGCTTTAAAAAGCTATTTTAAAGACATCTTAAAGTCGCAGCAAATTCCAGACTATTAAATACTGTAAAAAGCAGTTTGACTTGTCCTTACCCTGTCGCAAGCTGGAGCCCTAGCGAAGGTGTAACCACCGTGTAACGTGTCAGCGAGTTTCATCTTGTAGTACTTGAGCACTAGGCCAGTGGTGCCGGAATGCTGAGGGACGGGGCTGGTGTTAGCAGCCACAGAAATCAGATCGGCTGCTGCAGTTGCAGAGAAGGGGCTGGTGTTGCTCTAAGCTAGAATGGGTTGGAAACCAATTCCCAGCGTATTCCTCAGTTTAGTGTTTGGAAAGACTAAAGGGGGGGGTTGGAATAAGTCATCCATTAAAGCAAACAAGGAGACTCGCTGACCTGCAGTGCTCCAGGAGTATCGTGTTGCTACTCTCATCCAAAAGCTCAGCGCGATTCTCCCAGTGGAAAACAGCGCGAGGAAAAGAGTGATAGTTACACAGGGGTCAAGTCACCCCAGCCAGTGCTTGAATGAAGCTCAACTACCTGTACTGGAGGAAGTTCTACTGATCAAAGGCAAATGCAGGAGGGGGTGGTTGATTCTGCTTCTGCACTGAAGCTTTCCTCCTTCTGAAGTGAAGCTCCAGCAGTTCTGTGTTCTCCCAGGAGGCCAAGCTGCCCACCAGGACACCACTGAATGCACCAGGTCTGTGACTTCGAGGCAGCTCCTCTGTTCAGACGCATCTGAGCTGAGAAGTGAAGCAGCTCTGGCCTGCAGGAAGTCAGGATTGCTTCACAAGAATCATTATACGCGAGTCTTGTACAAAGCATCCAAGATGACTACACGGTATGAGCTAGAACACCAGACCCCGTCAGCCAGAGAACCACATGAAAATGAGGGCCTGGACTGGTTTCAGAACAAAGAATGAAGTAGTTGTTACATCCTTGTGGCTTGTAAAAGGGCGTGCAGGGGCGGCTGCCTCTGCAGAAGACATTTCCTTGGCAAGGCTCCCACCTCACGCAGCATTATCTAGTTACGTATTTTATTACAAGTAGAATCATTACACAACAAAGTAATGCATATTGGAAAAATACATTTTTACAATGACTCCGGACAAACATTGCAGATAAAATGCCATTGTTCTAAGACTTCCTTTTCTGTTTCACAGCGGGTAGTAGAAGGTTCAGAATTATTTTTTTTACTCATACAAGCTTTCATTTTCCTAGAGCAGGGTTTGCTGCAGTACCCATCTCTGCTGGTTACAGGAAAAAGGGGCCTTGCCTATTAACATTTGGTCTTTAAAAAAGAAATAATAATCCAGCCTTGGCCTCCCAGATTGTTACGTGTTAACGAAGCACTAGGTGAGAAGTTGTACAAGCCGTTGATCTCCAGCACAGAGTCATTAAGGCATCTGTCAGCTTTCAGCCAGCACCTCACCGCGCTCCCTTAGCGCCTTCCCCGCTAACAGGCTCACTCCACTTTGTGGTGTGAAACAGCGACTAGACCTTCTTCAGATCCACCAGTTAAAGCTTCAGCCAGACACTTTGTGCTTGCCTAAGAGCGAGCGCTGGGTGACTGCAGCCAAAAGAAATCTGGTCCCAGAACAAAGAGCTACCGCACGAACGGCCACAGGCTCCCCACGCGGCCCTGACGTGCCCGACGCCTGGTTTGACTGCATCACCTCCCAGGGACAGGGCTTTGTGTTCCACGGACCCTTCTGTTCAAGGCTTGGCAGGCTTTGAGGCTCAAGTTCTTAGATACCACTAAAGCCAGCAGGGCTAAGAGGGGTGGGGGGGTTGGTCACAATTAGTATGCTGCAAAAAGGAAGAGCAGTTGTTTCCAGAGTCAGAAATGTGTTGACCGTGCCATTACCCCAAGTGCCTTCACTCACATTTGTACCTGCAGTGGAGCACTGCCAGCAGAACTCCCCCTCAGAGCTCTGAGGGTTCAGACCACTCTTAGGCAGAGAGCATCGAGGACTGAGCCCACCAGCTGTCTGGTGGAGCCAACCTCTTGAGCTGAGCTAAAAGAACTAACGGGTTTTGGTTCAAGTTGTGAGCTTTTCCCCTTTCTTTACTCTGGCAAAAAGCTGTTTAGAGTTGGCTGGGAGGAAACTATCTTAAAGGCACTTTAAAATGATCAAGATTTGCTGAAGGTAGTTGCTTTCAATTGAATGAATGCTTCAGGCTGTACATTAGTTGACCAGTAACCCTCACTTCCCTTTCAGACTGGTACAGTACTGCCTGTACAGGAGCATTACACGTGGCTCCCCCGATCTTTCCCAGCATTTCAGGCCGTTATAATTTAATTTTCTACTTTTTAAAAGAGCAAGTAGCCAGCCTTAAACTTGCCGTTCAGTTCAGCTGAACTTCCACAAGATCTACTTTTTTCAGTATTTGCTTATTCTGTTCGAACTGAGCTCCCCATTCATTCTCCTGCCCCTTCCTGCAGAGAAGTCACTAAAAAGCGCTATTTAAATGCTTCAGCAATTACAGGTTGTGCAGTTTTCCGATTCAGCTGAAGTCCCCAGGCTGCAGCCTTGCAAGAACACTCCTCGGTGGCTATCTGTGAGTGTTCTGAGCACACACTTACCCTCCACAGCTCTGCAGCTCCAAACCAAGAAGGAAGTCAACACGTTATCATGGGACACACCATAGTCAAGACTTCTTTCCCCAAATGCACTCTCTCTCCATCATTATCTTTCACCACTAAAGACTTGTACCCAGCGACATTCTGAAACATCAGAAAGCAATGGACTAGAAGTACAATGTTCTCCATCATCCATTTCACTCAAAACCCCAAAGTGTAGCTTGCAGTTAAATGCTTCAGACCCCCATGATTCTTCCACCTTGTTCACCTAGAATATTACACCAGAGATGCACCACTTGTATTACTAACTGTGTTACAGCAACCTGTTGTGTTACGCAGGGCATTCTGGCAGAACATGGCAGCAGCAGACGTTAAAATGCGAGGCAGATCTGTATTATCATCCGTTATTCTTCTCTAGTGTTAAGGGTGAGATTCCAGTTATATGCATATCAGAAGATCAAAGTGCAGATCAAGTGAGACTTGATGTGAAATTCATTGTGCAAATGTCAGCAATGACACCCTCCCCCATCCTTTTCTTCTACAGAGTTGAGAAAATTCTCAAGCAAGTCCCCCACAACAGCAGCAGCCTCGTTTATCATCTCATCTTACCCCTTAAGACTGACCAGTCATGATTCCGAGCAGGGCAACCTGTCAGCAACTTGTCCGTCCTGTACACTGGAGATAACAGTCATTAAATAAACACACACCAGTTCATGGAGATGAGGAATGCTGAGCTGAGTCTAATCTTGGGATGAAAACAGCCTTAGCATGGCACGTAGTTCTGCTAAAGTACGTATGCATTTTCTGACTGAAGCCTTTGCCCACCAAATCGTAAGCTTGTCTATCAGCAACGTAGTTTCCTATTTACCTCAACAACACGGTGTTGGATTTTTACAGATTCAGCACATTTAAGAAAGCACAACCAGCCTAGATAAAATACTGCAGCTTAATCCAAATGCCCGGCACCGCATTGCCAGTTCAGAATCCTTCCTTCCAGGCTTAACGTTAATAGGAAGCTCCAAACGCTCCCACTCACCAGCAATCCTGCTGACAACAGACCCATCTTGCACGTCTAGAGGTGCAGCACGTTCCACACTGGTGGGGCTCGACTCTCGTGCAGCAGTTAACCAGGGTCTCTAAACCAGAGGAAAGGCTACGCTCCCTCACGGGATTCAGAATGCACTTCAGCAGTTATTGCTGTATTGCGAGCTGAACGACTTCACCACTTAGTGTTTCTCCATGCGGGCCCTTCAGCGCACGTGTCTTCGTGTCTGCAAGTTCCGTGAATCGGAAGGGCTAGCAACGTAAAAATGAAAGAGCAACAAAGTAGACCTTGACAGCTCTAGAAAGTATGAGCAGGAATGTTCCCTGGCCAAAACAATCCTGCGCTTCTCTTGAACATGCTAAAGCTAATGAGACACGTACTGAGGAGGTATCAAGACGTGGATCTGCAATTCTGACTGCTTTGCATCAGATGTTGTAAAGCTTTCTGTTGTAAGGCCACAATACTCGAGCTATGCTTAGGACTACCCCATTTTTGAAGAGTTTCTTGATGTGAACAGTGCTCAGTCTAGCTTCACAAGAAGTCTTCTCTAAAGAAAGGGAACGTTTATCTTTAAGACAAAGCATAGGTAGATACCTGGTTACCCTGGAACTTAATGCCATCTCTACTCAGCAGCCTGAAAGCCACAGGACTCAGAGTTGCTCAGTGCAAATCACCATGTCAAGGACACACCTGTTTTATGTCGATAACATCGGCCGAAGAATTTTAGCTTCCATACCCCACTGCAACTAGAAGAGGGTCTAAGTTCTTTTGTCACTTAGTTTTCAACGATCCACTTGGATTCCTAGCAAAGTCTATCACAGCCCAATACATTTACAGTCATACAAAGTCATTTATACCGGAATATATCGTAACAGGGTCTTTAGTCTTTAGTTCAGTCTATTGCAGATGACATGTGTAGGCCTCCTCTTCCCGATCCAGAGGGCTTGTAAGCAGAGCTGCTGTCAGGAGCACTGACTGGGGATCCCTTTGCTTCCACAGCATACTAGGAGACTCCTCCCAGAGTCAGGACATCAAAGCAGATGTTGCAAACTCGAACTGGCTTGTTCAGATCAAATTTTATGATAGGAATCTCCTTTGTTGAGCACTTATGGCAGAGCAGGCGTCCACAGTGTCGGCTGTTGATAGAAGAGGGGTGGGAGAAAAGGGAACTCGCTCAGTGAGCATTAATATCAAACAGGTGAACCCTTATCACTGACAGTATCACTCAAAAGGTCCACTAGCAACTGGAATGCTACATTTTTCCTGTACCTTCTGATATCGCTCATGTAAGAATTGAATGCTAATGCCAAAGCCACATGCTGCTTCTATACTAGTCAGTCACCCAGTGCTACCACTGTAGTTACTCTGGAGCACTGGGCTAAGAAAAATCTGAGCTTAACATTCATCTAACCCAGCATATTGTGTAGAAGTTCAGACTAGTTAAGAAAAGGCAACTCACAGCAGCATCTCTGACATTTCCACAGCACCTCTAACCTAAGCTAACCCAAGTCTGTCGCCTGCTTCAGAGCAAGTGAGCCCCACTGCTGAAAGCAGCCTCTGCTTCACGGCTGGAACTTCGACATGATTTCTCATTGCCAACAAATTAGAATATTAAAGTGCTCAACCTGCTTAAGATACAATTTTAGTCAGACCCCGAGTTACTGATCTCAGACGGGGTGGAATCTCAGCTGGATTCCTGGTTATACACCTACGTTAACACCCAGAAGGAACAAGCCCAGCTACATGTGCAAGAGGGATCCGTTTCCTTGGAAGCACAACAAGGTGTGTTCTATTACCAGTGATGCTTTCTCGTCGTGACTCCAAATTTGGCAGTGCATTCATAGCAGTTGGAGCCATCACACCAGGGAGGTTCTTTTGTCAGCATATCTGTTAGAGGCAAAGAAGGCAAAAAACGGGCTCAGCCACCTCTTGAGGACACGAACACTGAGGAGGCTTTTGCCAGTTGCAGGCTGCATCCAGTAGAGTTGATTTAACTACCCATTTGTAGACAACGTGCAGTTGCTTTCACCAACATCATGTTATCCACAGCAACTATACAGCACAAATTGAAATGCACCATCAAGGTTTTAAGCTACGTTAGACTACAGCACCAGCCAGGAGTCTCCGTGTCTTTCCTTCCAGCAGAAGTAATATTTAAGGTTGACAGGTCTGCGTTGTGCAACTTCAGTTGATCATGAGAAAAATTCATATTCCTACCCCCCCATTTAAATTAGTAGAATATTCAGAAGTTCAGCCCCTCCAGAATTACTGTCATCTAAGTCAGATGTCCAGAGTTCTTTCCCCCACCAAAATATCTCAGAAGTATAAGACAAAATAAAACACTTTCCAAGTGTAGCAAGTAGTACTCACCCAGCAGTCTAAAGAGAAGCTGTTTTGTGGCAACTTGGTAGTTGAAGATATTGACTCCTTGATTATTGTTAACTCCAAGCCGAGCCCCAGCTCTCACTATTGCACGACACAGGTTAGCATTTCCCTTCATGTAAGCCAGCAGGAGCACTGAAAAAGAAAAGCCAGACACTTCCCTGCTGAGCGGTAGGTCTGGTGTTAAAAGATGCTGCTCTGCACTGAGTAAGTTCTTGGATCTCACGGTATTTACCATACTACTGCCAACTATTCCAGCTTTAAAAGTAGCATGAATAGGACTTGAGTGACTTTCAAGTTCAATAGCTGCTGAATCTCACCTACCTGTGTTTCCTTCAGCATCAGGTTTGTCCAGAGGGTATTCTGGCATGCACTCCAAGAACAGGTCACAGATGGCCGCTGCGTTATCTTTCCCGTATTGCCCCAAAATATGCATTGGTGACTGGCCTCTGGGGAAAAGAGTTTGTTATTACAGTCTGCTTGCTACTGCAGTTCTCATCCAGCTCTCCTAGTTGTCAAGTTTGGCTCAGACTTAAGCAATGCTACACCTCAGTAACTCAGTACCTCACACACAACCGCCTACTTTAATTCCCTTTTCTTGGAATACATGATTTCCACAGTCTAGACGCAGCATATTCTGCACACATCACTATAAAGTTAGGGTAGAAATGCTGTAATTCAAGAAAAATCTTAAGAGGTTTTTCTAATCTAGTGATACCAGCACATTTTCAAATAATTGTGGTTCTTTCAGTCTGTTAAGACTAATTACCTAATATTAAAGGCTTCTGCATCCACATTGCACTCTGTGAGGAGGACCCGGATGTTGTTCAGACGGCCGTGCATCACTGCCAGATGAAGAGCTGAAAAGTAAAAGAGAAGCTTAAAGGATCTCATATAGTTAATGTCAGCAGTAACTACAGCCTGATAAAATGAAGCGTTCCTCTTCCACTTCCCCCACCTTCCCCTTCCAAAACTCCTTCCACCAGCTCTGATTTCTCGGACTTAGACTCTTCCACCTCTGAAGAGCAAGTCCATTCAGCAGGCTATCGCTACCAGTAGGAGATATCACTAACAGACCTACTGAAGCATTCACATCTACTTGTAGAACTTGAGAAGTTTACCATTATTGCCATTTTCATCTACAGCTGCAAAGTCTACTCCATTCTCCAGAAGGACTGAACAAATTGTGGGTAAATCTTGCTGGGCTGCTAAGTGAAGAGCCGTCTGACGATGCTTCGTCAGTTCATTGACCTGGGCACCTGCAAGCAGCTGTCAAGATGCAAGAAGGAACATGTTCAAAGGTGTTTTCAGGGCTATTAGCCAACAGTTTAATTCTGTGAATGAAGCACACAAGACTCCACTGTACAAAGATACTTCTAGGCCTTCAGTGCATATAAAAAAACCTGTCATTACTGAGCTGCTGCAACTTGTGTTCATGCTCAAACCTATAGACAGGGAGCAGGCTGCCCAGAGAGGTTGTGCAGTCTCCTTCTCTGGCAGGATTCAACACCCAGCTGGACATGATTCTGAGCAATCTGCTCTGGGATACCCTGCTTTGGCAGGTGGGTTGGACAAGATGATCTCCAGAGGTCCCTTCCAACCCCCACCACACTGAGATTCTGTAAGGTTCTTCCTTTAAAGTGAACCACACTACCCAGTGCTGGCTGCAGATCAAACACACTCAAAGGCTGCTGATGCATCTCAGCCAACAGTACAAGCCAGGGGACCTTTATCCAAGTCTGAGTTCAGTTTCAGAATTGATGGCACCTTCAGCTGACTTCCCCAGCCTACAGGCAACGTGCATGAAGGTAAAACGTGCCTTTTTAACGTAGAAGAATGAGGACTCTCCAGTACGTACCAGATTACGCACAATGATCTCTGAGCCAGCTTGTACAGCCAGGTGCAGAGGTGTTAGTTTGGAGGCGTCCTGGACCCGGGAGTTTACGTTAGCCTGGACGCTGATCAGGAACAGCACGCTCTCAATGTCTGAGTTCTGAACAGCTACATGAAGGAAATTCCGGCCTTTATTATCAACCTGTGGGCACACAAAATGAAATCCTTTATTTCTGTAGAACAGCAAATTGTTTCGTAGCAGGACAAACTTTCACTACAAGATATTTGCTCTCCTGATGTCAGTTGTAGGCTTATTCCTTTCACCGCTTGACATTAGAGACTTCTTTGATCAATGTGACTATCAAAGGACTGAACTGAGGAATTAGCAGCGATAACTGCTCACCAGTCTGCTTCAGACTATTTCTACTTCACAATCTTGTCACTTCTTGACCATACTGGAGAATATTACGACAGACAAAAGGTTAACAGCTGCTGTAGTAAGTACTAAGCAGCAGTTAATCAGAAAGTTGAAACCAACTTGAGTGAATCCGGCAGTTTTTGCTAGAGGAGGAAGCAACGGGCAATCCTGTCACATCCATGTGAAGTGTACTCATTTTTGGCAAGTGCTTACTGTTTTTCATCTTTGCTGTAAAGCTGATGTTAAAACATATTTCGAACTGGCTGTATTTGTAACCACATTTTAGATATATCAATTACAAAAGTTCACTAAGCACTCAAAATACTTTACTACTAATTAAACTTATATAGGGTAGGAAGAAACTCCTGAACACCAGAAGCCTGAAGGTGTAGTTGGAGGTTTTAAGTTCATCAGTGCAGCAAAACATCTAATATTCAGTTACTTTAGGTCATGGTTTCTGGTTTGGAGTGGTTTTAAGAGAGCTACATAATAGAGAATTTATTTACTAGTCCAGCACAAGACATGAGTAGAGTTAAAACCTTCTCCTTATATACATATATTCCTGTTCCTCAATTTAGCACTGACCAGATTAGATAAGGTTTGACAAGACAAACCCTCAATGTTCTTACTCAAACACAGCACATACACACCCACAGTTTCCCAATAAATCCTGCTACAGAAGCTGGCACCTGGCAAACGTCACTGCACGTAAAGCCACAAGAGGATAAAGCAGAATTTGCCTGTGGAACACCTGTTACCACAAAGTAGTGCAGTAAGACTAGCAAGCTTTGAATCCTCCTGGCTTACCTGTTCAGCAGCTCCTGGTTCCCTCTTCAAAATTGCTTCAGCTGCTTTGTTATTTTTGTACGTCATAGCACATGCGAAGGGAGTCATTCCTTGCCTGTCACGTACGTTCAGCTTAATGTCTGGATGTGAAATCATCAGCTGTATGATAACATTATGTTGGTTGCTAATGGCAACATGGATTGGAGTTCTTCCTTCTGCATCCTAGAAGGAAACCAGGGAGTTTGCAATATGAAGATGCAGTAATACACAAACCCTCCCCTAATTCCGAAGGAAACTTCATTTAGTTGACACCCCCAGCTGCCTTTGGCCAGGACACCCAACAGTTGCAGCAGGAGCTCAAACCCACAGTGTAAGGGAAGCAAATTGGTATTTGTTTCTCCAAATAGGCTGGCCTCAATCCTGTGCTATACAGCCATTTAAGTAGCTCAGAGTAACATTTCCCGTGTAGTCAGACATTTTGGGGGCAGAGACGAGCGTTCAAACTGAAGTCTAACAGATTCAAACAAGGTGTTTAATCACTTGTCAGAATCAAGCAGCAGTTTACAGCTGTGGCTGCTTTGTGGCTCCACATTCTGTCACTCATTTTGATGCCATTTTCCACAGCATAAGAACCTAGGAACATTATGCATTCAGTTCTTTTGTTGCTATTTGTCAAGCTGCTGTTTAAGTATTACCGTGTCATCAAAAAATTAAGTGTAACTCATCCTTACACCACATCCATTTAGTCAGGAACAGAAGATACTTCCCAGACATACTAACCTGGAGTACAGCTTTACACTAGAGCTGATCTAGTGATGACCTGCAGCAGAGCACAGCCCTGCTCCTGCCTTTAACTCACACTACCGACAGAACGGTTGAATTCCAACCATTACATCAGAAAACTGTATCGTTATTTTCCTTCAATACAGCTTCCTGAATTAACCCACTAGAATTAACTGAATTAGCACTAGGTCTGCTAACAAAGGACAGGAAAGAAATTGGCTCAGCCGTAACAGAAGGATGTTCTTTTTCCTGGCACACAAAACACACAGATGAGAAGAAAGTTTGTTGTTGTTGTTACATTAGAGGCAAAGAGTCAACTTCACAAAAACCACTTTGCACAATGTCTCTACATACCTGAGCATTGACATTGGCACCAAACTCCAGAAGGCACTGGATCACCTCTTCCAGCCCCCAGCAGGCTGCCAAGTGCAGTGGTGTCTGTCCATCATGAGCTTCCTCTTCCCCTTCTCCATTCGGGCCTGGCTTTCTGGGACTATTCACATCACAACCACTAAAACACAACACAGTTCCTTTATTACACTTGATCCAGATCTCAACTGTTCCAAACAAGGGTCAGAAAAAAAAAATTTACAAGAGTTAATCCAGAAACTGCTGACACATTCTACAAAACCATGAGTTCCTGGTTTTAGTTTGACTTGTGTCATCAAGAACATGATGCTAATATAGATAACAGAATGTGTCTTTAAAATTAGTCAGACTTTTCTAGTGCCATCCACCCACCCAAAGTCTAACAAAGCATATACCTGTTACTGGCTCAAAATAGCATTCGATTCATTTATGCCAGGAAAATATGCACGTGCACATTAAAGTCTCTATTTGAGAAGGGGGTCTGACCTGCGAATAAGAAAGCATGCTATTTGTTCACTGTTTTCATCAATAGCCCGATGAAGAAGGGTTTGTAAGCAGCCACTCGGTCCTGACCCCCAACAGGTTGAATCACAGCCATGCCTAACCTGGAAGGAGAAACACAACGAGGAAGGGAAGGTTTTTTAATGTTTCCAGCAGGCTCCTACTACTTTATACAGTCCTTGACTAGTGCTACCCCTTCAAAGTCAAATTTGAGATGCCTTATGTGACAGTCAGTGTATTTCAGAAAGCGACTTTAATGTCACCTGGACCAATATTTCATTCAGCTGTTATGCAGTAATTAATTAGGCAGTGCTTACTAGCAATTCAGACATTCCCCAGCATACTCTGAACAGACAGATCTTAAGCCAGTACCTCTCCTTCAGCAACAACAGGCACCTACAGCACGTCAAGCAGCACCAGCAGGCCCTGCCTCGGAAGGTCTGGCCTACTGACTTGCTTCCCTGTACATTTGCGTAAGCAAAGACAGTCTTTTCAGGAACTGTACTTCTAATATTTGTGTTCTTCTACTACAGAACTACTTACTCGAGCAATGTGGCACTTAAGTAAGACTTGTTCCGCTTCACTTTACAAACTGTTCACAAGGTTTATACATGAGCATCGACTCCACAAAGCTTCTGATCCAATACCAGCACAAATGGTCAAGTACAGTCACAAGATGCATTTCTCAGGTCATCGGCACAGCCTTTAAAATGTTGTCTCTAGCAGACAACTATTAGAGACAAAGCTTTCAAGTAACTTTCTCATGAGGGAGGCATAAGGAGGTGTATTGTGCCTCTTAAGAAGTCTCCTGCTGGATCACCTACACCTGAAAGTAAATAGTCTTAAAAGTAAACATAAGCCTTTAAAGGCCTTCTTGATGGAACTTTAAGATGCAATAAAACCCAGCACGCTCTGAAGCGTACATGAGTGTTCAGTTCTATCCCGGAAGCTGATCATTACACAAGTCTGGTATGCTACAGACTGATGTTCTTAGTAAATCCTCACTCTTTCCAGGATCAGGAATCCAAATAGCATATTCTATATTTGTTACAGTGACTGCAAGATATTTAGCTATGTTGACTCCAGTGTTTATAGAAGATTTCCCCAAGAAAAGCAAACTTCCAGAGAAGAAAAACCAGTAGAAGTTTGATAGTGGTGCAGGACTACTCCGTTCTTTTCATGTGTTGGACTTGTTCTTGCTGGTAAGCACTTTGTTTCCAGCAAGAAGCACAAAAGTCAGAGTAAATCCAGTCAACTGACAGTCTTACCAGGGTTGATGCAATATCTTCCAGGTTGCTTTCCAAGGCAAGCCACAAAGGAGGATTTCCTCTCTCATCTGGCACAGACATGTCTGCTCCCCTGGTACAAATGGCATCAACCACAAGAGGGAGCTGGTTTTTTATGGCCAGCTGTAAGGCAGTCTCTCCATCCTGTGTTCTGTAGTAAGCACAGTTTGAAGCGTGTTACTACCACGGTATAAAGCTAAGCTTCGTGTTACAGTAGTTTCTTGGCAAAGCCAAGAATTATCTCCTTGTGTGTATTTTTGCTGCGGTAAGACATACCTGTAGAGCCAAACGCACAACGGTAGTTTTTCAGCACAGCTATGTAGTTTACCTTTCTCCCCCCCTCCCTCCAGCAGCAAGTGATGGATTTCTAAAGTTTGAAAAGCACGTTAGTGTTCTCAGCTCACAGACACTCATTTCCTTAAGTGCAGCCACTGCTCCTTCAGAGCACGCCTGTTGCCACCGAAGCCAACGGCTTCATCTGCACTGTGGTAACACTTAAGCAACGGTCAGAAATACCAAGTGTTAAAAACCTGAAGTTAGAACAGCAGTATTAGGCAGCTGTACCTGTGACACTCATTACAGCTCACCACATTTCAAGGAACCCGTCAGTCATGTAAGCACATAAATGGTCTTGAGTCTACTCAGGAAGCAAGTTCTATCAGAATCTTGCTGCTGGAGCTACATCTAATTAGTTTAGGTAGTAGAAAACATGCAGCCCCAACAAGCTGGCAAATAGACGGGACTACAGAAGTTCAGTACCATGTCTCTAGGACTTGAGTCTGGTACAGAGGAGTCTGTTCCACCTAGAACTAAGTGGCACTTCCTTCTGCAGCCTCAAGAGGAGGTACTGACCAATGGAGCTATATATAGTCCACATACATAATCCCTCAGCCATAACCAGTGCCATAAAAGAGCACCAAACACAACCATGTGCAACCCATAGTTTGCACATAGTTATTCAAACCAACCACATTTGAAACCAACTTCGAGCTGTTACCTAAAGGCAGCCATCTCTATCTGCTCCTAAATATGGATCCAGTTGAGTGTTGGACCAGTTAAGACCTTACCTGACGTTGATATCTGCCTGGTGTTCCAGCAAGAAGAGCGCGCTCTTGCTGTCTTGTCTCTGTATCGCCATGTGTAGCAGAGTCTGGCCGTCCGACATGGTGTCGTTGATGGACGCCCCAGATCCAAGCAGCTGAGCTGCTATTGTGTGCATGCCTACGGAGTGGAAGCTCGTTAGTATTTTACCTTCAGTTCTATGAAATAGAGACACTGAAGATTAAGAAATAAAGCCTCAAGCTTTCAGTTTCCAGTGATTACAGTAAGAGGTGCAGTGAATCAATGCTTGAGCCTACTAAAATTGACATACATGACCTAAGCCAACTCATGACTCTATCCAGTTTGAATATTCATTTACAGGCTTATTGAATATTAATTACTGAGTCCTTTTGCTCTTGCTTGAAGACACAAGCTACAGTCTGGTCTACAGCAGAGCTTTCCCATTAGTTTTGCCAACCTGAACGAAGTAGAGTCCTCCTTAACCATACCAGCCTGATCCTTCGTATTGCTTCAGACTTTTGTCCAACAAACGTTAACTTTGGTATTACATTCATAAGCTACTCCCTTGAATATTACTGTATTAGAGGTTAGCTTAGTTCCTCCTCTAGCTCAGAAGCAGATAAGGGCATGGTAGAGAGAAAGCTACATTTGAGTTTCCTTTCATTGGAAAGGAAAGTGAAAAGCCTGGACAGTAAAGACACACATGCCTCTGGATGATATCTAGCACTCATCACTAAGCATTCTGCCTCGTCCCTTAAGTCTAGAGCACGAGCAGCCATCCCCTGTACAATTGCCATCTCCAGCCCAGTAGGACCACACTGAAGTTGATTCAGTAGTAACCTCACACCACCTCTTTCTTTTGACCATGGCCTGATGCTGTTGAAATGTCACTTGGCTGCAAGCAGAAGTATCTAGTTTCTCCAAACCATTCCCCTCCACATTTCAGACAAGAAAGCATCTTCTGAATCAGTATTTCAAGTTCCATTCCCCTTAATAGCTACTTAAAGCAGCTCATTTTCCCTTTGTAAAGGTCAGCATTACTGTATTAACCAGCATCTAGAACAGAGTTAACCACGAACAGACACAGTGATCTGACAGAAGTACCAGGAGTTCAGTGGAACAATTCCACGGAACTGCAAGTACAGTTGCAGGCAAGAGGCTCCACGCTACTTGCAAGTCATCAAGGGAAGCTGCAGGGCTAGAAACCTATCAGCATATCAGATGTCAACATTCCATTTTAGAAGGTGAAGAATCATCTAAAGCTCTCCTTGACAGCTTCTCACTAGCAGCACAAGCCAGGACATGAACACACACCTGCTGCTGCATCTTAAAAAAGATCTCATCCACATCATAGCTTCTGTATCTTTGTAAACTCTCACCTTGTTTTGAAGGCACCTACCTGTCCAGAGAGCCAATCCCAGCACAGTCTGGTCTCTCGAGTCCTTCAGGCTGAAGTCAGGAATAATTTGCAAGTTGTTGGTAGCATGAAGAGCATTAGCTACAAGAAAGAGCATAAGGAATTGGAGCATTCTTGAACCTGACTTCAGTTGCATACTGAAAGCTGCAGGAGCAGCACTGTCACATTTTGGAGTGGGCTGTTCTTGTAGCAGTGGGTTTGAAAGATCTAAGCAAGCTATGTTCAGTTTCCCAGATGTGATACTGCTTAGGATTCAGGTAGTATTGCCATCGCTGCCTAATATGAATTCTTACACTAAAAAGCACTCAGCTTTCTAGCCAAGAGGCTTAGCGTGCCCCCTTTCTACCTCCATTTCCAAACAGAGTGGCATATTCAAAGCTCTGAGAAGAAAGAGCGCAGGCAGGCTGTTCTGCAGGATGGTGGCAGCATCCCTCCTTCCCAGCTCCCTGGGACAGAAGATATTCCCCCCAACTCACTCACTCCCTCCGAACAGTTTAGATGCCATGTTGACAGAACAATCCAACAGAGCACCAAGCAGTCTGACCCAGGAGAAACCCACCTTTCTGCTCCAGGATGACGGACACCACATCTGGGTGATTGTAAGCAATAGCCATGTGAAGGGGAGTTTGCAGATAAACGTTCTCTGCTGTTGGAGAAGACGCGTCCTTCTGCCCCACCACTGCTTCTGCTGTCTGGATGTTGGGATTGGCTCCTTGTTGCAGAAGTTCTGCTGTCAGGTTTGCCAGGCCGTGCCTGCAGGCTGTGTGCAGGGGTGTTTCTCCCTTTAATAAACAGGGTACTAGGTTAACAGCTTGAGACATGAAGAGAAGTAGCTTTTAAACTACTATGCTCACAAGAATTGGTGTGAAGAGCTTAACTCCTAATAGCTGAAGCTCCTTAGGACTTTCAGACTACATGAGTTAGCCTGTATTAAGGACTTCTATTACAACAGCGCCGAGGGAAGTGTTAAAACATTTTAACAAATGGTGACGCTGCAAGAACATCACCACAAGAATGCAACAGTTGTCTGCTCACTAGTAAATAACTGAAAACATGGAACGGCTCGGCAGGTGTTCCAACTTGCTTTAAGCTATGGTTAGCAATGAGAGACCTCTGCTATCTTATTTCTGAAGAGAAATAAGGAAACTTTCAGACTACAGTCTAAGTTTCTGCTTTTACCCATTTGTTTTGGTGGTTGACTTTTGCTCCGTGAGTTGCTAGGAAGAGAGAAGCTGCCTCATTTCCTGCACCAGCTGCCCTCTGAAGCAAGCAGTTTCCTAAGAAAAACCATGAACACTATTAGAATGCTATTCCAACCGTACTGATATGATCAAGTGTGCTAGCACCTTCCCCTCTACCTTACGACATTAAAATTTGAAGCCAACAAGGAAAACCCTGCCTCGTGGTATTCCCCTCGCAACACTGGGCTGTCACGTGCACCACCACTTAGCAATTACACATTTTGAAACTGTAAAGAGGATATCAGGACCTGGCAAGGAGTCTAGATTTCCTGCCACTTCCTGTAAGTCAGGCTCAGCTTGGGACTGTCAGTGTTCCAGCTCTGGGTAAAGCTGCCACCACCTACCATTTACTACACAGCAAATGCTGTTGAAACTGCATTCAGCATCAAGCAATTAACTTAGAAGCCTTCCCACCTACACAGAAACAAACCTCTGTTTTACCTGTTACTGTATCTGGAGCATCTGTGTTGCTGCCTCGTTGGATCAGCCTTGCTGCAAAACTGTTCTCATCAAATGAGGTTCCATTTACAACAGGGACATCCTCAAAAGGGTTTACCGACTGGTCAGACGACACAGTGATGTACTGAACTGCAAGCCACAGAGCCGTGCTTCCTTCATGATCCTTCAGCTCCAAGTCTAGTCTAAAAATAAGAGTTAACATCCCTCAGTTATACTTTAGAAAGTGGTTCCCCAATGCAGCTGAAGTTTCAAGTGTCTGAACAGCTGTACCAGTTATCTAAAGCCTCACTGACACCTCCTGCTTGCCAAGAAGCCTACTGCGGCTCTGGTTACTTCAGAGAATTTGTGAATACCCTGAAACAAGCAAGACACCATTTAGTGACTACTAGATTTCAGCTCATTGCCCCTAGGAGAAGCATGGCCCTGGCAGATTTGGGCTCCTACAAAGTATCAGAGAGGCAAATCCTCTTGTATTTGCCGTTTTTACAGTTTACTCAAATTCAACTACAAAGAAACTGAGTCAAATAAAGTATTCTACTTCATTACCCTAAGAAGTCACCTGTATTAGCTTTAAGCAGAATCTAAGTTCAACTCAAGAATGTATTAAGATATTATAAAAGTCTTATTACTCCTTTTACCTCCACTAGAAACGAAGTTAATGCTGCATTCTTAGCCCTCTTTAAAGCACACAGACAGTTTGCTTCCTCTTTACAGTAGGGCAAAAACCTACTTGGCTTCTAGCATTGTTCTGGCATCTTCAGTAATCCAAAGCTTTTACACTTTTGCATCCCAAGCCTATTGCTAGCCTCATCCTAAGGCCAAAAGGAGTTGTTAAACCAGTTTTCCTATCTTCATAGTGCAAGATAACCTCAGTGTATTTTGCATTTAAGGGAGACTTACTGTTTGCACTGGAGAAGCTGACTGAAGACAGGCTCATTCCTGACCACAATTGACACGTGCAATGGGGTCCTGAAATTGGAGCAAAGCACAGTTGCATCACTAATAAGCAAGACACTTAAGGTTCTGTCCATGGTCACCAACATGCCCCTAGAGATTTATGGGGTTACCTTTTGTCTCTGCTTTCAGGAGAAGGGCACAAGCACATCTTGAAAGAAAGAGCAACCTCCCCTTTTAGTGGACATGATTCCAATTAATTTAGCAGTAAGCAACTGTTTACACTAATGTAAGAGCTGACTTTCAAGGAAAAAGGACAAGAGCTTGACCTATCAGAGCTGGGAAGCTCTCTCTAAGTCTTCTGTTCATTTTATGTACTTGTTCGTCAGCCTAACCTGTAAAGAAGTTTACAGGCCTTACACTTCAGATAAGGACACTGCAGATACTGGTTCTTTGAGAGAATTTCAGTTTCACAGCTTCAAAGAGAAGTATCTTTCAGGAATACTATTTGCCATCTATCTTAGCTTGCTTTACTGTTCAGTGATTCAATAAAGGCAATTAGTGGTGTGCCATGTGTTCTAACACAATCAACTCACCCCAGCTTTCCCTAGCTGTTTAACTGGCCACGACAGGGCACCATTCAGCCTGCACAGAGAGAACCACCCGCAGCTCCCAAACTGGATTAATGAATTCACCTTTCCTGCTCCCACTATCACCTGGGCTTTGCTGACAGAGCCGAGCAGGTTTGTAGCAAGCTGCATCTGATCACTGCAGTATTATCTGTTAAACCAGCAGCAGATTTCTACCAGTATTTACCTTCCTTTGCTGTCCTGCATATTTGGATTGGCTCCTGCCTGCAGGAGGGACTCTGCTATCTGTGCCATCTCCACCATGACATCTGGCAAATGCTTCTTGGGGCTGTACGACGCCACAAGGTGCAGAGGAGTCTCCTGCTCTCCCAGCGTAGCAGCGTTCACACGGGCACCGTTTTTAATGAGAAAGTTTGCAGCAAATTTATCTCCTTTTGTGAAACAAAACAAGGTTATTTATGCATCTATACCTTATGCACTCTATATACGCTGTACAAGTCCGGAAAATGGGTACACATGATTTCCCTTCATCCCACAAAATCATTCCAATACAAGTGTGTGCTCTTCAAATGCCTGAGCAATAGGTAACTTCAAGAACACCTCACTGCAAAGTCAGGATTAAAATATTTCATACCAACCCCTTGGAAAAAGCGTTTTGCCCAGAGGTTACGTGTGACTCGTGTTCACTGTTAAGGTGATACTGAGTTTGCCAGTTCCTCTGTCAGGATAAATCCATCACTGCTTTAATGCACAATTGGACAAATTGTGAGACTAAGCAGACAAGGCGCTTTTGAACAAACGGTACTATTCCAGAGCATTTGTCAGAAGTGTGTAGTTTAAGTTAGTCATTATCTGTTCAGTTTTGCTACATAAACAAGCAATAACACAGCCTTTGCTCTTGGCAGTTTAGGTCTCATCACATATAGTATAAGGGATTCAGCAGTTAGGAATCCCATGTGTGGGGGTGTCCTAAGAACTCCCTCTTGAGAGCTTCTCAAAGGTCAGAACTTAGGCCCACTTCAGTACATGAAACCTTGAACTTAAAACACTGAGATGCAGAGAAAGAATTCAGGATAACACTGATTCCCCTCACTCCAGGGCCTACTTTGAACAGGCTTATTCACAGGTTGCTCGTCCTGAATGCAAGACTGGAGAACAAAGACTGTTGAAGCAATACAGACTGCTGCATTGTCTCTGCCAGCAAACCCCCAAGCCCCATTTTCTGATTTCCCTATCTGATATTCCCCCACTCTCCAGTGATCAGAAGAAATAAGAATCATGTGGCAAGTTCAGACAATTTGCTTTAGCTCTGTTTCCAGAACATGTGACTGTTAACAGTGATTAATTCACTGAAGCTTTGGTTACTGAAAAGCAAGCATTCATTCTCAGAGCTCCAGCTTAGACTGAAAGCAGACATTACAACTAGAGGACAAGTGCTAGTATTAAGTATGAAGAGCAGCCTGCTGCAATCTCTCCAGTGCTTCACAGGGCTGCAGCCATCACAACACTGACCTATGCCTAGAAGGTCTCCTACTCCTGCTGCTGAAGTTTCATTCACAGGATCAGACACCAGCATTACCCTGTTTAGATATACGGGAGATTAAAGGAAGAAATCAGGAGCTCTATTGAGCTCACAAATTTAAACTCCTTCTAAGAGTCCAGAAGAGCTTGCTGTTAAAAATAAACTTATGCCTTTAATTTGTAGCACTACAATACCCATGAGGTCTGGTCACAGGTAAGGTTCTTGTTGTGCTTGGCCTTCTAGAACAGACAGAGCTGCCAAAGATATCATTGCAGGCAACTAGTAGCACAAGGCATTCACTACAGATTTTTACCAGACTTTGGCCACAGGCCAAGATGCTGCTGCTCCAAAGCCTTCGGAGTACTGTGGCCATGGCAACCAGGTCCTACTGTGTTCCAGTTCTCATCAGATGTGTTTCCCATTCTAAGATGGGGAACAGCTCAAGATAACCATGCAGTACTACTCTGACTGCTCTAACTATGCTGCTCTTCACCGGAGCTTTGAAGATATTCAGACTGGCATAGAAGCATCTCCACCTGCTCCTCTTCTTCCAGTTTTTGCTCCCCTAGAACTGCTGTCCAACAGCCCTTGCTGTTAAGACAGTCACAAAGGAGCATGTGCTGCATTCAACTGAGGTCTAGAAAAAGGCTTTATCTTTATTTGTGACTAGCCTGCCATGCTTGACTCACCCATTTGTCAGAAAGACCTTGTGTGGTCAAATTAGAAGAATATTCTCAGTTTCCTCCTACATTTCTTCCTTTAGCAGACAATACTCTACTAGATTGCTTTGGGATGTCTCGTAGCAGAAGTTCCATTCAGCAGCCAGCAGGCTAGCTTTCACATCTCAAACAGGAGTTTGGTTTTAATTTAAAAAAAGCAACAAGATAAAGTTCATCCTTGACTACAATTTTCCAACTGAAGTGTCAACTACAAAGTGACACAGGAATAGACTGGAATACACACTCCACACTGGGAACAACTGCAAGCGAACAAGGCTTCATACCCTATTTACTTACCCCTCTGGATGGCTTTATGTAACAGACTCCAGCCTCTCTTGTCTGCTCTATCTACATCAGCCTTGTGGTTGACCAGCGTAGTCGCAATGCTCTCCAGTCTTTGGGCGAGGGCTAGATCCAAAGCAAGATCTCCATTGTGATCCAATTCATTGAGCTTCCCAGGGAGCTACAACACAGATTCAGTCAGCTGACACCAGAGGCACGCTCAGGCCCCCAGCGTAATGTTTTAACAGCACCTTCCAACGACCATGATGTTAGACCTTAAGCTCTAACGCAAAATGCTAGTGTTGTATTTAGGTAAGCACATCTTACCCAGGAAAGCAACCCGACCTGCATCAGCACAGGGAGAGAACAGGAGCTCTGTTCACAAAGCTTGTTTAACTCAGAGGAAGCAAGACTAGCACACTCACCACAGTACTAGGATGAATTATTCAATTATTCCGTTAAGGTATCTCAACTGGCCATTGGGATTGGCACCCAAGGATGCCAAGTACTGCTACAGTCCCAGCTCCCAATTAGGATTTGAGCTATCTTAAAGGACTAACTGAATAATTCTTAATAACACTTGAATAAGTCTTCCTTCCTCCTTGTCGGGTGACAATTTCTTTGCTTGTTGTTTAAAGTGTTCATCCAAACAGCACAAACAACTGTTACTTCAGATGCCCAAGAGAAAAGGAAAAGCATTTGTTCAAAGAAGTGGTGCTCGCTGGACTGCCATGAAGCAGCACAGTTGATGGCTACACCATCCAGCTTCCAATGTGCACAGCAATATCAGGTATTGGATGTTATTAGACGTAATCTGTTACGTGCAAGATGTTTTTAAAATGTTATGAATGACTTCTGAATTATGTCTTATCGAGCCTTTACTGCTAGACTTCCATCGCACCCATAGAAGTAGCTATGGCAATGATAAACATGCAAATAATTGGTGACAAAAAAAATCACTAACAAGGCTCAGGCTGGCAGTTAGAAAGCAGTTGTTTGAAACACCAGATTCTAGAAGATAGATGAAGTCAGTCTCACCGTACCTGTGAATCCATTTCAATAAGATACAAAAAGACTACATCTTCTCTCTCGACTTTAATAGCTTTATGCAAAGGATATTCTGTCTTTGACTTGAACATTTTGTACAACAACTGAGCACTCATGCTGCTGAAGTCTTCTTTACGCAAGTCATCCTAGAAGCAGTAAAAAAGAAAAAGGGTAGGTAAGACGCCCTTTTTGTTCATAAACAAGGCATTGCACCGTGTAATTATGGCATTCCCAAAACAAGTTCAGTTAAAAGCTCCATGTTGGTAGCACCACAACAAGCAGCAACAATCCCAGACAACCTTTTAGGACTAGGAGCACTCGGGAGGCTTTACACCTTACACTTAGTTTCAGGATCAGTTAGGGAAATTTGTCTTCCCTTTTGTCCACAGACACAGAAAACCAGCATTTTATCAGACATTACAGTAGATTAACATCTAGTCTCTAAACTAATTCGCTATCTGAACTTAAATCAGAGTTTTCTGAGAAAAATGCCTACAGCTATTGAAGACTGAACTCTGCAGAGCTTTGAAAACCTCTGAATAGAAGTAAACAAACTGAGAAGCATACAGGCCTTCAGTTTAGTTAGTGCTCACTTGACTACACAGAAACAACCTCATTTCCAGGTAGAACAGTGTGTCAAAGTTGGGATCTAGAAGCAATACAGTTAAAGTGGCTGAGCTGCAAGTTCAGATACAAGAATTTTTATATATTCATAGATCAAAGCACTCCCCTCTGCTTTGGCAGCAGCCAAAGGAACACCCACATCTGGATGATGCATTTTAGATTTCAAATAACCTAAATCCTCATGCACTAGTCTGCTCTTGACTAGTCTTTTAAAGGTTAATCCGTTACTCAAACTTTCCTCAAAGTAACAGATCAGAGCAAGTGAAACTTCCACATTTGTTGCAAGATTCTTTGCCACTTCCTCCACTACAGAAGACTGAACTCTTCCCTGGCTTACATGGATTATTTTTAGAAGGGAAAGCAGGCCTGGGAGTTGTGATCTGTATAGACAGAGACCAACTATGGATGAACTGCTAAATAGTTCAGAGTCCAGATTTGATAAACAATCCTCTTATTAGAATACAGACTGTTTGGTCTGGCTCATGTTTAAGGAAGGAAGAGGCTTGTTACAGTGAAGTATTTCCAACAAACAGAAAACTCTTCAGGCTGCAGGCTACTTGCCCCCAGTGAAGACATTCCCACCAAGGCAGACAATGGAAATAACCTCTGAAGACAACCACATAAAAATTAGTGGAGAACGAGCCATTTAACGTGCTTTGTTTCAAACGTAATTATGAATTAGTATTGTAGCAGGCTGCCCAGAAAGGTTGTGGCATCTGTCTCTAGGGGCATTAAAAACCTGTCTGGACATGCTCCTGCATCATCTACTCTAGGATCCTGCTCTAGTAGGGGGCCTGGACTAGACGACCTTCAGAGGTCCCTTCCAGCTGCTGCCACTCTGATTCTGTGAACTGAGACAGATGGGAATGGAGAAGTCCCTTCTGCCTCAGAAGCAGCCCCTTCACTCACACCAGAGGACAGGGTAGACAGATTTGACACCGTTTTATCAACACTCTTGCTCCTTGGAAACATAAGGGTCAGCATGATAGGTCACCTCAGTCCCTGAAAGCGATCAGGAATCCATGTAATCCCCACCCCACTTGGAATGGTTCAATGCTAGGAGTATCGCTGTGTGCTGAGGTGACACACTACAGAAAGTTAAAGAAAATTCTACTGATTAAGTTCCTATCCTCTGCCAACGTTTTTCTCTTGCTGCCTTCTGACATACTTACCCAGTGACTAGCGATGATCTCAGCACAGTAGTTGAGGAGCGTGCTGGCATTCAGCTCCTCGGCAGTCTGATAGAAACGAATGCAGTTCCTGACGTTAACCAGTGACATGACTCCTTTTTCACACCTGTCAAAATAGGAAAGCCAGTGTTCAGCACCTGGCAACCAGCTTTACTGCAATCACCCTCCTGTGCTGTAACGGGGTCCTGTATACTCCTTTTTCTAGATACCGGTAGGTACTAGATACTACAATGCTAAGCAGCATAAACATCCTTTAATCAGAAGCCCTGTAAGACAGTTCCTGGAAGAGCAGACTCCTGTCAGAGCCCATCTGAGCTGGGGTCCCACAACACCACCACACGCTGCAGGAGCCTGCAAGTGGAGACAGACATCTAGTTCTCCCAGGTGAACCAAGTGCAGTTTATTCACTGTTCCGAAGCAGGGGAGATGTCCATCTTCACAAGTACTGCAGTGATCACACGTAGCTGTTGTGCCAGAGCTAGCAAAGGCATGCCAAATACAGCTGTTTAATAAAGAGAAGGGATAAGCTTTAACAGCAGATCCACCTAATCTTTATAGGTGTGAAGCTATTAGTTTGAGTTTATGGGAAGAAAATCCAAGTACCTCAACATGAAGATGAAGTTAAACATGCCAGTGCTCTCCAAGCAGGTATTAAGACCAAGAAAACGCAAATACTTGTCTCCAGGTGCAGATACCTACCAAAACATCTAATAATCACTAGCAGCATACTGTACCTGGACTTGTCACTAGACTGTCATGACCAGACAGCAGCTGAGGAACATTTAGGTAGCACAACATGAAGCCAGTTTCAGATTGGTACAAAGACTGAAGGTAGTTTCAGCATTGGCCTTACATGTCAAATTCTTTGGTCAGAAGAATTGACAACAATTTAGTTTGGTTCATGTTGAGTCACTCTTAGGTCGCAGATGAGTGCCACGTACTGCTACAGCCCCAGGCACCCCCTGGGCAAAGGGTTATTATATCAAACAGGACTTGATCTTTGCACTAAATTCAAGGCTTCCAAGTTTTACAAAACCCAAAGAGCCTTCAATTTGCACATTCAGTCTTCTCACTACATTATTCTTTAGAACACTCCATGCATTCAAGGTAACAATCTAGCCCCTACTAGAATGGTGTAATCAATCTCCTCCAAATAACAAAGAATTGTACTACTACATTAACCTTTACGAAGAAAGGTTGCCACCAAGATGCACAGAAGAACAGCTTTAAGCTAAAAATCTTTTACCTGTGGTATTTTAATACTGCAAGCTATCTGCCATTGGCTCTTCCTCACAATTCCTTCCACGCAACTCTCCAGAGCTTGTTACTAATACACTGATCTCTGCTTTCTCTTAATGCCAAATTAGGGTTATTAGTTTGACCGGGAAAGGAACTGGAAAGTAACCAAAATCTATGAGAAAACCTGCTAGTTTAACTGCAGTGCAAGGCTCCATTTCCTGTGATAAACTGGATGTTGTGCTGTATTATTAAAACCTCAAGACTTTGAAAAAGCAAAATTTTATCCAACTGCCAGAAGCTATCACCTTGTATCTATTCAAACAAGGTTGAAGAGTTCAAGAAGATTCCTTGTATTTACCAAGACTCACCTTTCCCTAAGCAGCTGGAGCTGAAATTTATTAGCTAGTTTCATAAGCTCTGTCAAGAAGATATCATCTTCTCTTAGCTCAAGTTCATCTGTGTAGATCCAGCGCAGCATTGCCATGGTTACCTCTGGGTCAGCATCTGGTACAGGGAGCAACGGGGATTAATAAAATACCCAAAGAACAATCGCCTATTCAAGAAGTTGCTATTCCTCTGACTGTTAAAGTCACAGCTACCATGGACAAAGATGCCTCATTGAAACTGCACTGTTTCCGTTCGATCAAAATGTTGTAACTGAGGCTAAACTGCTCAGAAGCTGGAAGGAGTAACAACGCTGGCACCAAGCAGGAAAACCTTTTCCACTGGAACACTGTGCAGAATGCAGGGAGCCCTCTAATTTCTCCCACCCGCTACACAAATATTGCATATTTAGGGACCAGTGGTGGCACTTTAAAGTCTCTGGTCCCTCACATACGGTTAAATCCACATCTACACCTGACAAGCACAAATCCCCTCCTCCATTTAAGAATCTCTCCTCTTTTATATTATCGCCATACATTATGAACTCTTGCATTCCAATACAGGTACTTACACCTTGGTAATGGCTACAAAGTACCTTAAACTGCCGGGAACCATTTCTAGAGAAGGTGGGAAAGAGTCATTTGAAGCTGGTCAGATTTCAGGCGTTTACCACACTGGTCACAAGTCTGGTGATTTTACACAGCAAGGAAAGGAGAAACCTACAGCACAGGTCACCAGACACACAAGCCCAAAGGCCAGGGACCTTTGTCACCTAGTCAGAAGCACAGTGACAATCCTGCCTAGGAGGTTGTAGATGAGAATTACTCCATAAAGTTAGGTCAGAACAATTACAACAAAAAACATCATTCATTTAAAAAAAAAATTATCACTAGTCCCCGAAGCTGTCGAGGGTGGAATTTTTGGTTTGGGGTTTGTTTTTTAAAAATGAAAACATACATGTTTAAGACACTGAAATATGCATCCTAAAACATCTCCTTTACATGGAGCTTTGCCTCAGATTTTCGGCAAAGTACCAGAGCGTACTTGCCAAGATGGAAGGAACCAGAAAACGTACTTGAGCTTGAATATCAGCTCTGCTTTGACAGAGGTAAGAGTTATTTTCTCCCTCCCAACAAGAGAACCTGTGTTCATCTTTCTACTCTTCTCAAAGAGCAGAAAATTCTGAAGATCACATGAACTCTAACAACACTCCATTTTAAATGCTGCCTCTATTCTGAAGTTAGGATTCAGGCAATCTTAGCTTGCAAGTTCTTAAGAGAACCTCAAAAAAATGAAAAGAAAGATTAAGTTGAACAGTTTATTGCCTGCTACAACTACTTCATCACCTAATCCTTGTGCCATTTATCAAATTTCAGACAAAAATTCAGTTTAACGCAGTGGAAAGTATAATTCACTAGCCCTTAAGCATCATTCTATATCAGGAAGTGTTTGCATTGTTAAACATGTGAGGCTGCGGTCACATTTGAGATTCTCCAACTAGCTTAAACATGGAGCCAGGAACACCATGGATTGCCACTAGCAACAAAACTACAATTAACATCAGAGCTTTTTGATAACCATCTTCTGTTAGCACAGCACTCAAGGAGTTTTCAAACTCCTTGGCATCTGTTTTCTTGTGGCTGCAGAAAGATCCACAGAGCCTTCTGCAGGAAAGCCTGGCAGAACTAGCTTGCTGTGACTTGCTTCTTCCCAGTTTGTCTGCACTTAGAACTCATGATAAGTGCAGAAAGTAAAGCCAATGCTTAATATTCAACATGCCAGCCAGCAAACCTGCTTAACTTCGTGCCTGGCTTTATTGCTCACAAATTAATTGTATAAGACTCTTCTATACTGTTAGGTCCAGAAAAAGAGCCTGTCAAGAGGTTCAATCTGCAGAAACCCTGCCCAGTGTAAGCACATGCAGGAAATAGCTACAGCAGAACAGAACACTGTCTTGTAGAAGACTGTATTTTAGAAAACTTCTCTTCCTCACCTATTTTGCAAAGGTATCAAAGTGCCAAAGCAAATAACGTTTTAATAACACACCAGTATTTGTATTCATTTCCCCACACAGACTATGTTAACAAGAAGCAAGGTATTTCCATGACACACTTCAGAGAAATTATGCACACTACCTCAAAAAGCCCTGTCCTTAGAAAGGAAGAAGTCAAGCTCCTCCATATAGATTTGTTTTTCATTATGTTTAGTTGACTCTAGAAAAGAAACGGGCCACCATTCTCAACCCCTGTTCGTTAAAGAGAAAGAAGGTAGGTTATTGATTTAACTAGCACTAGCACCACGTTCACAAGCGTACCGCCACGTTTCAGAGACAGAGCTCATTAATTAATGGGTTAAGCACCACTTCTTGTGGACAGCAGTCACCTGAAAGGTACGTAAGTAACCTTTTCCCAACAGGCCCTTTCATCGGTCATCCTAAAGACAACCCAAGCACCCTGTTACTAAGCAATGACTGACCTGACAGATCCAGCTCCTCTGTTGAGGCAAGGTTGGCAAGACTCCAACTATCACTGCGTGCAGCCAAGACAAATTTGTGAGCACTGATGTGATTGTTCCCAACCTTTATCTTCAGATCACTGATAAGAGAAAAAAAGTATATATTTATATAACACAGACTCCCCCTGTGCTTAGATACGGATGGACTCAGCATCTCCACAGCATCCACATCCTGGTATCCACCTTTAGGTTCAGGTTGTTTGAGACATCAAAACACCTTTAAGTAGAACATGTTGCCAAATAACACAATTCTTACCTTTCTAGGGAGAAATGCAATGAGTCATTAGTATTTAAAGGGTTTGGTTTTTTCTTTTAATCATTTTGGAATAATTTGGAAAATCCAACCATCTTGAGGCTAAATACTCATGTTGCAGTGTCCATACCAATACTGTCAGCTAAGCACCAACGGTTTCAGACAAGACCAGCAGGAAAACAAAGGATGTCTGACAGCAGTCTGAGCACAAGCCAGACTCCAAGAATTCCCAGTTCCCAGAAGACCAGCTGTCAAAAACACTGATTTCATCTTGACCCCTTTAACACTGGTTACCCTGTCCTGTTTATTTTAAAGTCCCACAGCTTGCAAATGTTCTGACCATGTGGGTGTACTCTCCAGACCGTTTCCAATATCAAAGCACTGCTATAAACTACAGTACAAAACAGAGCTGTTACCTAACAGACCTTGCATTGGGACTTGCTACCTCTCTCATTTTATGGCCTGTAGATCCTTTCAGGCCACCAGTCTATAAAACTCAAAAGCTGGTCAGAAAAAAAGTGATCCAACTCTTCTGACAGGCACTACCTAATAAATCTTCTGCCCAGTATCTATACCAGGTCTTGCCAGGGACAGAGCCTTTTCTCAGGGAGGCTCATGAAGAGATGTTAGGGTAAGGGAATCTTCATCAAAACAATATCTTTTTCCCCTTACATGACTGAACTCCTTTACTACATTGGCACTGCCTTCAGTAACAGCAAACAAATTGGTGTCAGTGTAGTCTCGGAACAAAATCATTTAAGGGATCTGGAGTATTGAAGGTGATCCTTAATGTGCCTACAGAAAAGAAACCATTAAACTTAATTTTGTGTTGTGATTCAAAGATAGCATCATTTATACCACTATGTCACATATATCTCTGTAAGAGCTGTTACATCACACAAGCAGAAAAGCCAATTTCACTGGGTTTCTTTACACACAACAGGTTTCAAAGACATCCTTTCAAGAAAGGAGGGCTCTCCACCTGGTAGAAGATATATCCTGTAATTAATCCATCAACTAGGTACAGATCAGCTTAAAATTCCTTCTGTTCCAAGGGAGATTTGCTGTTGACAGTGAAAATGGTCAATTTTCCTTACACTTGTCTTGGATGTCAGTCTCAGAGATGAACTTCTGCTTAAGAGCTCCTGATTCAAGGACTGGATTCAGTACGTTACCTGACCTTCACATGGGCTTCTAACTGTACTTGCAACTGAGGACCCTACTCATCCCAGAGACAGACTTTTCCTTGTCTAAGACTAACACCTACCACAAAACCAAAGGTTCCAGTAACTCCCATCTCCTCAGAGGGTGATTTCTTACCTGTACTGCTCCTGCTGATAGAGTTCAGCTACAATGGCAAGAAGTCGGCTGATGAAGGTGTCACTGGCATTGTCTGGGTTAGCCTCGGCTGCCAGAAGATTGCATCTCCTTTCTGTATCAACTAGTTTCTTCTGTAGCTTTACATACTCCTGGCGGAGAAGCATCAGGTGCTTTTCCAGCTTGGCCACCTCCTCTGCAGAGGCACACAGCGTTACAACAAGGTTGAAACATGCACATCTTTGTTTTGCATCTGAGGGTGACGACCCTACAGGCACATTGCACATCCAGTTTAATCATGGAATAATGCTCCAGTAAGAGTCTTGTCTCTTACACCCCACCTGAGCATCTCACCCCCAATACTGAACCTTTTATATCATTGCTAGCCTTAAACACGTCGAAAATCATCAGAATACAGCAGTGGAAGCCACTTAGAAAGAAAGTTCCTGAATCCTGTTCAGTCAGAAATGCCATAAGCTTTCTGAAGTCCACGACTGTGGGAATGATGGTGGGATAGAGGACTAACTCTTTGGTTCTCACCCATTTTTTCAGGTTAGTTAGCTGTAAAGGCAAACGACATCTCAAGGCACCAAAAAGGGGGCATTAGAAGAGTTGCTGGTGTGCCTTATCTACCCCGGAGTACTTAACTGACCTGCTTAGCATGCCTTACACCACAGCTGCAAAACACCTTACAGAGAGAGTGAAAAACAGATTCTCCCCAGAATCTGGTTTAAAGATCAGCCAAAAATATTTAAAACACTACTTGCTCCTGGTGCACACCCACATTCTTCCACTGGAGGCTCTGCTCTGACAAGGTGCCACTATCCGGAGTCAGGTCCATAGTGGCTACCTCAATTCAGGAGTAACAACACCCAGGAAACTGATTCCTGATCGAGTATTTCCACCCTGGTGCAGAACCCGCTTTTCTGCCACACTTAAATGGTCACTGCACAACATGCTGTGTTAGGTTATTTCACTGAGCTCAACCCAGGCCATCCATATGAAAAACCTGTACTTCACTGCTGGAAGGAAACATCCAACACAGATGCTTAAAAAAAACCCAGACAAACTCAGGATACATATTTATGGCTTAGTCACACAAGCTACATGCAGCTATTAATCGTTGTGCTTAATTATTTCCCCTCATTGAGCTGATTTTCCAAAGAAAGTACAAATCCAAAACCAGTCCTAAGATGAGAGGGGGCAGGGAGGAGAAATTTAGAAGCTAACTAATGATTTTAAGTGGGAAAGTTCTCACAAGATTACTCCCTACCAGTCAGGAATTCACTGCTCATTTTCTCAAATATTTACTAAATGTAACTCACTACTACAAACAATGAGAAACAGAACTCTATTGAGCATTGTTTTCTTCTTGCTTCTGTAGAAAAGTTCAACAGCAAAGCTGACCTTGGCCTTGCTCCAGCCCAGGTTCCAGGGCAGAGCATCCTTCTCCAGCTCAGCAGCAGACAGAATCCCTCATTTAGGCTTTCCTCCAAGGACTGCTGCAGCAAATGCTTCCTCATAAGTCTTTTAACTTAACTACTGTAATGAGTAAACAGCAGGTAATTCGCCCTCTCTTACTCTTCAGTTAATACTCCTTAAGCAGGTTTGGCAGCCTGCTTCCTCCAACAGCCCTTTATTTAGCTCCATCCTTTAAAAGTTAATAGATATCATCTCCTTTGGGATAATTCCGTTATTCTATTAAAATACACTATGATTTCAGAATTGTCCTACCAATACCACACCAACCCTCAAAATGGGATTGGGATTCTGCTCTGGTCTTTCTATCTAAAGATAAATGCAGCCTCAGCGTTCCCAGAACTAGAAGGACGTGTCTCTTGACCAACAGCTCCTTCCTTATGAATCAGTTGGGTGTCAAGGGTGGCACAAAGCTGGCGCTACGGCTACAGCAGGGAAAGCAAACGTCTGACAGGAGCCAAGAGCAATCACTGAAAGAATCACACCAAAAATTAGTCTATGAACACCATCACTGTTCATACAGTGAGATTTTCAGGTGCTATACAAATTCAAACACTAGGAATAAGAAGTTGCCAGCTGAACCTCATAGCACTTACCATCCGAAAGAAATCCTGCATCTCATACTGTAGGTAAAAAACACTTTTTTACAAGGGCTTGTAATCATAGTGATAGGACAAGAAGTGATGGCTTCAATCTGGAAGATTGGAGATTTAGATCGGAAATTAGGAAGAAGCTTTTCACTCCGAGGGTGGTCAGACCCTGGCACAGGTTGCCCTGTTGTGGATGCTCCATCCCTGGAGGTGTTCAAGACCATGTTGGATGGGGCTTTGAGCAACCTGGTCTAGTGGGAGGTGTCCTTGCCATGGCAGGGGGTTAGAACTAGATCATCTTTAAGGTCCCTTCCAACCCAAACCACTCTATGATTCTGGCTAAGCAATTAAGAGTCTGAAGGTGGGAATAAAGAGTCAGTACCAGAAGGCAACATCTTAAATACTGTCATTTCACCAAAGTCAGCTCACTAGCTCGAAATCACTCTGAAGTCAGCAGGACACAAAGCAGAACTACCCTCAAATAGCAGCAGCTTAAGCTGTATGCATAACCAGCATCAGGCTTGTTACTCCTGCTTCCTGGGCAATCCAAGACAGTCACTACTGGCAGTGAAAGTACTTCAAAAATCTGAAGCTTTGTGCAACCCTGTTTTCAGACTGACAACTTATGCTTCCTGCAGCCTCAGCGAGAAGGAATGGCAGGTATTCGCTTACAGTAGGAATTACAGGAGCTGGAAAGTAAGAGTTTCTCTTATTCAACACAACAACATGCAGGCCAGTTGTGCAGCAGCTATGACTGCACACGTGCAGACAGAATTTGATCTTACAGCACATTCCAAGTCTACATTCAAGACAGTCCTCAACGTCCAGTTAATCAACATTCACTGCAAAAGAGCAAAGCCTTAAGTTTTCCCTGTTCGTATAAAGAATTAATAAGAGAGTTGCTTTAAATCAGAATTGCTTCAAAAAGTGGAACCTGGTCAATCCCAGGGAGAAGCACCACCTCTATTTAAACAAGTGACTCCTTTTCTGAGCCCACAGCCCAGGTATAGATTTAACAAGAAAATAAAAGCGATGTTTGTTAACAGCTTTCCAGCTGACGGACCAGCATCTCATGAACTGGAAGAAATTTATGTTCCACATCAAAGACTTTGAAGAGGATGTCAGAAAAGACTACTGATGCTTTCTTGTAGAAGGCACAAAGTACTCAAGGGCACTTAGATAGCTGAAGCCAAAGAGATAAGCAGGGAGGCAACAGACAGTGGGGTGACAGATAGCATGTACCAAAAACTAGAGATTGTCTAGTGGAACGCATGACATTGCGCATCCCAGAAGCATCCCATCAGAAGCAGCCACAGAAGCAATATTAATAAGCTTTTGCTTACTTATGAAGTGGATCTGAGTGAAATAGCTCACAAAAATACATTATTTCCTCACCCCCTCAAGCCAGGTCCTTCTTCCCCTGCTCCACACTCTGACACTCCTCTCTCCAAGGCTGCACAACTTACAGCTCTCCTGTTTCTCCTCATTTTCTGCCCAGTGATCTTTACCCTGACAACCATCCCAAGGTACTATTCCATACTTCTACTCCATACTTCCTGCTGCTTTAGACTCAAGCATTAATCCAACCATTTTTACCTCTGCCTGCATGTAACCTATCCTCTGGTATTGCTGGTACAGACCTCTCACAGAAGCAAGCTCAGCTCTTATCCTCGTGAGCTGTTTAATCAATTAGTAACTATTAATTGCAATAAACCTAGTTCAGGGTGCTACTGAAAAAGTCATCTGTAGAAGAACTCTCTAACACTTGTCTGCAATGTTAGAAGGGCTTCTGTACACAGAGGCAACACTTCCATAACAGAAGCACTCAGCTTCCGAGCAGATGACCATAGTTTGACAAGCTCTCCTCCTTAACAAGCCTTCACTTTTCAGCTGACTCTCCAATACCATCAGCTCTTAACTAGAAATGCATTCCTGCAGATAGGTACTTTGTCTGAAGAGACAAGAAGAGCCCCCCTGCCCAGATTATCATAAGGAATTGAGTGGGGAGAGCTACAACCCCAGCTTATTACTCCTGCTTATACAAGATCACTCACTGATCATGTACCTTCTTCAGGCAAAAGATCAGAGAATTGAGTAATTCCTCAATTACTTTGAGAAGTACAGATCTCTGGAACAGGACCTACATCAACTGCAGGTTCATTCTGCTGAGCAGGACCCTGAACCAGAGCCTCAGACCCTTGAGGATCACCGCAGGGAAAGTTTCACTGACATCTACTGCCCACCAGAAGTGGGTCACCGAAGTTTAAAAGCAAGCTTAAGAGGCTGGTCAGCTACATATGAAACAGTGGCATTTCAGCACACAAAAAGTCAGGAGTTGCTCTAAGGATTTATTAAGCCAGCTTGACTGCAGCATCCTCTCTGCTGATGCATGCTGAAAGATCAGCACCTGCTACATCCTAGTTAATCTTCCACAAGTGGTTTTAAAATTCCACCACTCTGAGAGTTGCAGCTGAAGGCTGTACTTTTAAGCCTAGAAGTCAGCGCATTCGTTTCCTTTGTAACTTGGGGCGTTTTAGCTCAGTTTGCCGAAATCCGTTTCCTCCAGAAAGGAAAAGAGGAAGCTTCTGTCTTACAGAAAGGAGCTGGGCTGTAAAAATCCAAGCCTTTTTAAAAATCCCACTACCTCAGTTAAATTAATTCTGAAATGGTGCAACTGACAGCCTCCGAGCAGCAGCACGGGAGTCCTGCCGATCTCACCAGAGCCCCAGTTTGACAAAAGGGCTCCCAGCAGCAATGACCAGGAGGCTGCAGCACAGCTTCTCCACCTGGCTCCAAGGAAAGCCGCCGCCCGCAGCAGCTCCTCCAGAGCACGCCGGGCTCTGCCCCCGACCCCCGGCAGCCCCGGGGCGGGCGGCAGCAGCTCCCGCAGCCCCCGCCC